>CAJHNH020002105.1:117500-125188 GCA_905116865.2 Candidula unifasciata
TCGGTTCTTGAATCACTCAAACTCCTAATAGTATTTACTCAGTTATACCCCATGCCCAGTGTTTTACTTTTTACTTTAATTTTTTTAATATTTTTTATTTAGTTCTCAACAAATAATGAAAGTATTGTTATTATTATTATTATTATTATTATTTTTGTGAGATTTTGCATTTGTAACACAAAACTGTTACTAAGTAACCTGAAGTCAAAATTGTGGTGGGCTGAGTTTGGTAAACAGAAACATGCATTAAGCGAGCAGGGTAAAAGACAACACATTTCAAGGCCTTATCGGGCGTATTGAGTGTATAGGGCTAGACCCTATATTTGATAGACCAAAGGCACTTGGTGGGTAATGTTGTCAACATCAAGCCGGCCCGCCTTTACTTCCCACAAAGTTGTAGCCTGTTACCCACTCAAGGTTTGTCGACCTGGGAGCCAAGGTCATGTTTGAAAAAACGTCCAGCCCCGTTAAGACCCGAACCCAGTACCTTCAGATCCGCAGGCGAGATGACATTATGCACAATGGAAAAAAATAAAATCTTTTAAGATTTATTTGCACAAGACTTTTGTTGTTTTTTTTATACACAATTCATAGAATTTACACTGCGCGTGTATTTACCTAGAAATTGTCCTTGTTGTTAAATTTGTAACGCTGGAAACTGAAAGCAGCTGTAATGTTATGTAAATGTAATACAATGTCCTTGACATCTTGAAAAAATAAGTTGTTTATGTAGCTCCTTGCTTGGGTCACGTGCTTCGGCCACCCTCTCCCCTTTTCCTGTGACTGATATGATAAAGAGTGTTAATGTTAAACATGCCTAGTATAAATATTCGTCGCAGCCACATTTCGAAAGAGACTTAAAACTTTTCTTGAATAGATTGATAGTCAACTTTTCTAACTTGCCTGATCCCCCCTCCCCCTCCCCCTTTTTCCACTCTGATCTCCTAAAATCTCAGCTAATATAAAGACTAGAGACGTGAAATTTGGTGTGGATACTCTTAACACACTATTATAGGGTCAGGTCTATCTTAAAGTACAGTTTATTGAGTCATTATAAAAAAAATGTGATTATTAAATAAAAAAAGCTACATTTTTGTATTTTTTCAACATACCAAAATTCTAATATCCAAAAAAAAAAAATATTTAAAAACATCTTTGAAGTAAATAAACTAGACCTGACCCTAAACATAAGTTTAAAGTTCATGAATCGATCATCTGTTTCCTAATACCTCTGTTTGTTTTTGAGATTTTGGCTGTCTAAGTACATGTTGTCGTTTTCATCAAGATGGTCTAACATTGTAAGTAAAAAAAAAATTTTTTTTTCCTGTAGTGACCCTTGTATTTGTCTTATTCACATCTACTGAATTACAGGTTACTTAATAACGGTCTGGCGCCCCTAATAAAACTGTGTTATACGGTAGGGGAGGAGTGGGGGCATAGGCGGGGGGGGGGGATGTCCGGGCTTTGTATTTGTCTCATTCTCATCCTTGAGATACTAATTCTACAGAGTTCAATCCTCGACAGAGAAACGTATTGCTATTTGTGTTCCCTGACAAGGAATGATAACACATTCTTTCATCGGTGTGATTTATGGGTACATCTATGGGTGTACAAAAGTGTAAGATGGCTGGCTCTCCTTCCCGGATGTTTGTGTGTGTGTGTGTGTGTGTGTGTGTCAGCGACGCGGTTGACAGCACACCTAGGTCAGTCGTAAGTGTGTGCTGAAAACACATTGAAAGAACGAAGCCGATAAAAGACTTAGACATTACTATCGACACTTGGTGTGTCATTCAAAACTCGCGTGAAGCCAGCGGTTTCCATAGATTGCCCAGCGAAACCCTTAGGGTTCCGTTTGCACTGTCCAGCGATTTCGCGACAGCTCCAGAATAATTAATTCAAAATTAATTTTTTTTAAAGTATATGTAAGATATAGAGTACAGTAGGTATAATGGGATCAGTCAAAGAAATTGATTGGGAAAAGAATTTTGCAAGTCAAAATAGTTTGGAAATGCTTATGTAGACAATATTGTACTTATGAACGGTGAAGCATCAGGTAATCGTGTAATTGTAGCTCTAACTTCATAGCAAATGAGTCACTTCGCAGTTGCTCCTTCCCTGTGCTAACGAAAACCACAGAGAATGTCCATCACTGTCGCTTGTGGACAAATTGACACAGACTGCAGTCTCGGCAAATCCAGAACCATACACTGGCATTACATGCATAAAGCAGCAGTCAGAAGTGCTAACACAAACAGCTCCATACTATAAAAGCAGCTAATCGCCGATGGAAGCAGCAGTTTATTAGTCTCCATGTGTTTTTTTCTTTTATTTCATACTATTTCAAGTAAGGACCTTGACTCCCAGGCTGACCCAGCATTAAGTGGGTACGGGTGAAGTCCCGGGAAGTACTGACCACATCACCCATCTTGTGCCGATTAGTCTATAAAAATATAGGTCTAGCCCTATATGCTCTATACGCCTAAATGCATGGAAAAGGGACCTCTTTTTTTTTTACGTATTTCAATAATATTATTTTATATGGTTGCCATTCAGCACTCTATTAATATCCTCCTAAACTAAAATTAGGCGCCTTGGGGCCCTATTTCCCTTCTTTGCTAGAAATGATGTTAGGCGGTGGTGGAGGTGGGAAAGGAGGTTGTCTTGTGGGGCTATGAGCCTCAAGAGTTTTCTTTGTTTCAGCGCCTCTAGTTTGTTTGTTTGTTTCTTCTTCCTTTCTTTCTTTCTTCTTTCTTTCTTTCTTTCTTTCTTTCTATTTGTTTTTGTTCACCAGTTCTTCGAATGGGACAACGAGGGACATTTTATTTGATTTTCCTCGCACAAAAACCGGGTGATCCGGTTGCAGTGACGTTGAAAACCTATACTGAGACTATAACTAAGACTGAGACTGAGACTAGGACTGAGACTGACACTAAGACTGAGACTATGACTAAGACTAAGACTAAGACTGACACTAAGACTGAGACTGAGACTAAGACTGAGACTGAGACTAAAACTAAGACAAAGACTAAGATCACTGATCTAGAAAAAGAATTGGTAACATTTACTGACCGTGTAGTTGCTACAGTCTGCTTTCTGAGAAATACTCAGTTATCTTGAAATTTCTCATTTCAGTTTATCCTTATTTTTCCCCCATACATTTATAACCCGTCGTCTCCACCTTTCCCGCTCATTCTTGTCATTCTTTTATGTTTCGTTTCGCAACATTATCCAACGTATCGCATTTACGTTCTGTTTTTATTCCTGTGTAGCGATCTCATGTTTATAAAGTGGTTAGGATGCATTTTTAGCTTGGGTTTAAGTGTCTTCTCCATTCCCTTCTTTTAGCTTCCTATTCGTATTCTTTCTTGGTTTACGAGACGCCTTTCAAATTCGCCTGTTTACACTGGTTTTTGTTTTTTGTTTTTGGTAGATGCTATAGAATCTGTATTTCTGTTAGTGTATATCTGTGTAAACCTCCTAATGTCTTATGGACACTTAGGTTACTCACAAGTAATCAATTCAATACGCCAGTTGCTAGCTGCTTTTCTGCCCATGGTACCCATGGTGGAGAGGGAGCGCTCTGTTTCTTTAAAACGATTGAGAGAAAGGACCACAGCCCCTAAAAAAAGAGGCACTGGAGCCTCAAGTTTCTAGGGTCTCTGGTACTTTTGTGACCCCTGCCCCCCCCCCCCCCCACCCCCCCCCCCCCACCCCCATTCCAATTTCCACCCTTCCCCTTTTCTTTCCCTCCAGATCTGTAAGGGTCAAAAATGCCCTTCCTACTTCACAACCATGTGTTACACACACACACACACACTCACGCACACACACGCACACACACACATACACACACACATACACACACACACACCCACACAAAATTGTCAACTTTTTTTTTCAGTCAGTCAGTATGTTTTTTTTTTTTTTACAGAATCTCGCTCTCTTTGCGGCACTCCTGAAAGTCTCTCTTTCTCTAGCCAATTCCCCAGCCCTGTGTGCTTTCATAGTCAGTGCATCTACAATGCGTTGTAACCACTAGAAACTGTACCCCCAATCACATTTCTCTCTAAACTACCGTGATGCTTGACATGACCAAAATATCTCAACTTTTTGAGAGGATGCTGTTTATGAGCCAATTCTTCTTGATGTCCATTAAATGCAGGATGTCGACTTTTACGTCTTCTTGGTCCACGGTAATTCAAGACTTTTTTTTTTTTTTTGGTAGAATTATAGTACAAAGAGCTGAGTGAAAGTCTGTGACAGACATCCATAAGTTGACACGGTAAAGGTACATAATCTCCAAATGTTTACTTCAGCTTTCTTGCAGGTCCTATGCCATAAGTTCTTCATGCTGTTTAACCTCTGTATTACCTAAGCAAGTCTTTTTCTGACTTCTTTTGTGAGGTAGCCGTTGTTTTTTCAACATCCTGTAGCAGGTCCTTAGCAGAACGTCGCTCTCATCACGGTCTGCCTGCAAGAAACTTGGTCTCTCGCCAGCTCTCCCACCTCATGTACTTTCATACTCAAGGAGTCACTTATATCCTGTGCTCATCTTCGTGTCGGTCGGCCCCTGCCCCTCCTCCCTGGTACCATGCCTTCTGCTATAATTTTTTCCAGTCCGACGTAGCGCTTGATATGACCAAAGTATTTCAGCTTTTGAGTCAGGATACTGTTTATTAGCCAATCTTCCTTGATGTTCAGATCTTTCAAGATGTCAGTTTTTCTCCTTTTTTTCGTCCAATATGTTTTGAGAATCCTTCTATAGCATTTCAGCTCAGAAGCCCTTATTCTCTGGAAGATAGTCTACGACTCACATCCGTGTGTAGCCACAGGAAAGATGCATGCTCTTAAAATTCTAATTTTTAACTCCTTGTTTGTGCTTAAACATATACTTTTTAGGCTGTTTAATCTTTGCATTGCTAGGCTTTCATCCTTTTCATTTCTGTCAAACAGTCTCCATTGCTATTTGTTATAGAGCCTAGATATTTAAAGTTTGTGACATTTTCAATTTCTTCAACTTTTTTTGTTATTTTTGGGTGACAACCAGTTTTATCTGTGGATATTATTTTGGTTTTCTCTAAATTCAAGAACAGATTTTGATCTTCACTGTGCTTTTCTCCTTTCGCTGTTCGAAGGGAAGACTGTGTCATCTGCGTAGCGAAGTTCCGGAATAGAGTTGCCACAAATTTTGAGCGGATCATAACTGTCACAAGTCTTGTAATTTTTTACATTTCTCATTATATTTTCTGCGTATATATTGAAAAGGTAGGATAAGAGAATGCACCCCTGCCTCACTCCCTTTTGCTATTTTGCACGTCGAAACAATCTGATGTTTCACCAGCGGCTCTGGTGGCTTGTTGTTGTTCGTATTTAAGATTTCAATTAAATGCACCAAATGCGCTGGAAACCCAATACTTCTCATAATAATCCACAATTTATGATGTTGGACACAATCAAATGCCTTGCTATAATCAATGAAACAGGCATGAATATCTAGGTTGAATTCTCTAGAATTTTCAAAAATTATTCTCATATTAAAGATGTGATCCCTAGTTCCTCTACCCTGTCTGAAACCAGCTTGTGCTTCATCTAGCTCATATTGTAATTTCCTTTCAATCCTCTTCGTGAAAATTCGTAAGAGGATTTTGCTAGCATGACCTATTATTGCGATGGTGCGGTAGTCGGAGCATGGTTTCAGATTTTCTTTCTTTGGGAGACGGATATAGGCTGTTCTTTTCCACGCTTTAGGAAGAATGCCACTTTTCCAGATCTTCGTGCACAGTGCATGGTAAGTTCGGACGCCGGCCTCTGCTCCTGCTTGAATTAGTTCTGCTGGTATTTCGTCGCAACCTGGTGACTGTCTTTTCTTCAGACGGTATATTGCTGATCGTACCTTATCCAGTAAAGGCTCTGGTTCTTTTTCAAAACGTGCAAAATTTGTTTTTGAATTTTTTGTCAGATCCTCATACATTTCTCTACAGTATTGTTTTCATCTTTCTAATAAGTCTTTAGTTTCCGTTTTTGTGTTACCGTTTTTATCACTTATTACATGAAAAGAAGGTCTGAATTCGCCTTTCGATGTTTTAATTTCTTTAAACATGTCTCTGTCTCTTCCTTGCACCTGGAGTTGTTTACTTCTATTACAGGTATTCATAATAAACTGTTTTTTTTTTCTCTTCTCTGATAGCTTTTCTGATTTATTTCGTGCAGTTCCTATATGCATGGCTATTTGTTTCTGTCCCCACTTGCTTTAAATTTCTTCTTTCTTCTATCAGCTTGAAAGTTTTTTTTTTTTTTTTTTTTGTAATGTAAATCTGTTTCTTGTTTCGTTTTTGGGGAATCATGATCTGAGCTGTTGTGATGATGATGTTTCTTGCTTCACGGGCCAACTCATCTGGTGTCACATCCTTCTTCACTGACATAAGTGCCTGAAATTTGTTTTCAACTTAATGCTGTAATCATTCGGCAAATTACTAAAATCAAAACGTATTGGCTTAGCCCTTTAACACAATTTTTTCAATTTTATTTCAAACTCTGCAACAAGAAGTTTGTGATCAGTGTCACAGTCAGGCTCCAGGTATGTGTCCTTGCAGGTGTTTTGCATGTCCCCCATTTTTGTTGTATTAAAATATAATCAGTTTTTTTTTTCTGGCTATTTCCATTCCCATCGTGTGAAGTCCAGGTGTAGGAGCCTTCTTGTGTTTGTTTAAATAGTTTGTTGGTAACAGACATCATTCTTTCTATACCGAATTTCGATCAGTCTATTTCCCATTTTTTTTCCGTCTCCTGTGCCGAATGGGACCTCTGACTGTTTCCTCTTCCTCTTATTCTACCTCTACCACATTTTTTGCATTAAAAGCCCAAGTGATGATTAGATCCTCTTTTTTTCGACCCTTTCTAACGTCGATTCTAAATGATATAAAAATTTTGAATTCCATCTCTCTGGGCGATTTTAGGTAAATTTTAATAAATGATGTTTTTTTCCTTATTAAATCTACAGTAAGAACTAACTGATTATTTAAACCAAGAAGGAAGAAGAAACCTTTCTGGAACAGAAACCCAACCCCCCCTCACCCCTCTTTTTTCCTTTTTGAATAAACAAGTATCTCCTCTTTTAGTCCCCAAAAGGCCCTTGACCGCCAATCTGTTAGAAAAACCTAGTATATTTTTTTTTTCTTTTTGTTCTCTGTCAACTATGCTAAATTTTCCGTATTGCTATAAATTCCCTGTTCCTAACTTTTAAATTTTTTTTAGAGGGGGACAGGTTTCTGCTGTAGTAAAGTCGGGTTAAGATCGCATCCAACACTCTTCCGCTCTGCCCCCACTATTTCCCCTTTTCCCTTTGGATCGCCGGGTTGGGGGCCTCACCATAGATCTTTATTTTTATTTTTGCTTCCCTGAGGTTTCCCAAGATAATAACGTGGGAGGCCTTTGCTCTGTGGCCCTTTCTAATCAGAGGGCCCAGAGTTGCCCCCCGTATCCCGGCAGTATTTTCCCAAGCTGCGCTGGCCACACCGTAGGGTTAATTCCCAAAACCCCCGTGAAGGTGCGAGGGGGTTTTTTTTGATGGTCTTTAACCAAAGGGATTTCCAAGACTTTCCTTCTTTCGAGGATGTTTTCTTAGGTGTCATTTTGAAAGGGTCGCTGACGGCCCCGGACAGACAAACTATACCAAAAACCCCACTCAA
>CAJHNH020002105.1:125205-150205 GCA_905116865.2 Candidula unifasciata
CACCAATTGCTTGCCTGCCCACACCCCCCAACACACCCCCCCCCCCCCCCCCCCCCCACCTTCCGTATAAGTGAATATTTTCTACATTACAAGTTGTTTTATTCAGGCAGATGTTGGGCCTAGGCAAGAGTTCGAAGAAATTGCCTCCCGCCCCTTTTTTTCATCCTGCCCCCCCCCCCTTTTCCCCAACCATTAAAAAAAAGTTTGACTAAGCAGCTGCCTATTCCACTGGCCGGACACAGCGTGGCTGCTATCCTGAATGGGTTAGTTAAATGATTTTGTGTATTTGTGTCTACACATGGGGTATAGTTGATTTATGTAATCTGCTGACGAAGGCTCCTTAGCCGCAACGTTCACTTTCTGCCTGCGTCTATTTTATTGGGAAACTGGCTGGTTTACCTTTCATTGGTTGTAATATATTTTCTAAGAAGCTGGACGACAGTGGGATGGTGGCAGAAATGCATACACAGGAACAATCAGACCTTTAATCTGCAGCCCTTGTCGACACAAAGACAACTAGAGGAAGAGTATTCTGGCAACCAGTTAGGGCTACCTGGGAGCCAGTGTCAATTCTCGATCTTCGAGCCAGCAGGCGACCGTTTGGTTACTACTCTACCTCGGATATTGTCTTACCATAGTTTAATCACACGCATTGGCAAAACATCAGTAGCTTTTAGAAGCTTGGTCAGAATACGGAACTCTAAATTACACAGTTTTATGAACAAGTTATATGTATTTTTAATTGTAATGTTATTTCAGTTTTAAATATGCCAGTGAAAGTTGGAGAACCACTAAATGCCTGGAATTACAGTCGAATGCATTCAGGGGGGAAAAAATGCCAGAGGAAAATCATGAAGATAAAAAGGATTAAATTCAAGGAGAGGTCAGAAATTTAGACGGTTGAGGTTTGAAGGTTGAGATTTGAACAACCGATCAACATCATGGCACACGGGGGTAGTAACCCATAAGTGCTCTGTTCTTCTTCTAACTCAAGTCTGAGTCCAAAGAAGCTCAGCACAGTGCACAGGCTCTGTAGCATCGGCGAGGATCCTAAAATACTTTGAGTATTTTTTTAACTCCAAATTTTGCCCGGGCACCGCCGTTAGGCTACTCTATCGATTTCTAACTGTAAATTTATTTCTTTACGTGCGACACAATACACACGAGCGTCCGATCTCACTACTCAGAGACCAGGGAAAATTACTAGAAGTCCAAGTCCACGTGAGAAACTCCCAGCCCTTACCTAGAATTAAACCCGGAACCTCTAGCACTCGAGGCGGAAGCTATGCCTCGAGACTATGCAGCCCGCCATTTAAAAATGTCTGGTCAACCGCTGGAACGGAAAAAAAGACCACCAAATAGGCACTACCATGATAAATAGATTGATCGAGGAAACAAGAACGTCCAAAAGAAACCCTAAGGCGAACGTGGATGAGAGAAATCAAAGATGCTCGACTGGATTCCATAGAAGTGATTGCGATAAGAGGCTCGCCTTCAAATCCAGCCGCGACTCGTTGCAGCCACAGTTGGTGTCCGAAACCGGGCGGTTCCTGGGGTTCACGCAGACTCTAGGAAATGGGTACCAGTGTTGACACTCTGGGGTAAATGGAGGAAAGTCGCTGTAGCTACAGAGTTACGTGCGGACGGCGACACAGGCGGACAATTCTTATCAGCTGCCCGTACTGGTGACAGAGCACTTATGGTTTATAACTGTGTGCAATGAGGCTGGTTCACATCTCCCGACTTCACCTTTACCTTCACTTTTAGAAGTGATTGCACAGGATAAAACCAGATGGAGAAATGGACCGAGAGTTCTATGTGATATATCATGGAACAACATGACAATGAATGAATGAAAATAGTTTAACCAGCTCTAACAACAACAGCAACAAACAGATCACAAACAATGAACTTACTAACAGACACCACAACCCTCAGGCTCCTTTTAGGCCAGGAGTCGATGATCATGGACATCATTTGTCGCACTTGTGCTTTTTTAGTGTTTACGTCATTCGTGAAGTTATCGAACAGGACACATCTGTACTCACAGGCTGCGAAAATTCTTCCAAGAACTGAAGTTGGGCTTCGTTTTCTACACCAACTGTTGAAATCCAGCGCCGATCCTTGAGGGCTAGATTTCTCCATTGCTTTTTTAAACATATCTCCGTGACTGATCACACAAATACAATGACGTTTGATGAACTGTTCCCCACACATTTCTTTCAGCATGGCCATTGCATATTCCTCTTCTTCAAAAAAGCGACTTCCGTACTGTAAAACAACTATAACTGCATGGAAGCCTTTTGGGCACAATTTCAATAACTTCGGCATCATTGATTCGCACGATACTAGGACATTCCTCTTGCCGGGCTTCTCTCTTGTGTGGGGTGGACAGTCAACAACTTTGACTTTGTAAACTTTCATATGTTGTAGATTTTACCTCTGCTGCTGTGTCTCTGTTTCGCCATCGGAGGACACTGATGAATGCTGCAGAACCCAAGATGGAGTTTCCTGTTGAGCTTTTTACCATGTCCTGGTGGTCCACACAGTAGGATGTTTTATTTGATCTCTGTCTATGTCTGACGCTTGTATATTCAGCTATTGAATTAAAAACAATGGGTATAAAGTCGTTAAAAGCAGTATGAGTAATTGTAGCAGTGGTTGGTGGTGGTAACAGCAGTTGTTTTATAATAATGTTATAGAAGTAATAATCGTTGCCGAGGCAGTGGTAGCAGCAATAGTATTATTAGCAACAGCAAAGTAGTAGTTTAGCAGTACTACTACTAGTAGTAGCTAGTTAGTTGTTGTTTTTGTATTGTTGCAGAGGTATCAGTAGTAAGTAGCAACAGCTGCCCCAGCAGCGGGCGGTGGGCAGAAGAAGAAGAAAAAAAAAGTAGTAGTAGTAGTAGTAGTAGTAGTAGTAGTAGTAGTAGTAGTAGTAGTAATAGTAGTAGTAGTAGTAGTAGTAATAGTAGTAATAGTAGTAGTAGTAGTAGTAGTAGTAGTTGTTGTTGTTGTTAATAGTAATATTAGTAGTATTAGAACTAGTAGTAGTAATAGTAGTAGTTGTTGTTGTAATATTGTAATAGTACTAGTAGTAGTTTTTGTTATTGCTGTAATACTAGTATTTTTGTTGTTGTTGTTGTGAAAGTAGAGTAGTAGTAGTAGTAGTAGTAGTAGTAGTAGTAGTAGTAGTAGTAGTAGTAGTAGTAGTAGTAGTAGTAGTAGTAGTAGTAGTAGTAGTAGTAGTAGTAGTAGTAGTAGTAGTTGTTGTTGTAGTAGTAGTAGTAGTGAAGGATGTGAAGAAGGAATTGACACCGGGTACACTCGATGGCATGTTGTCACAAGTTTTAGAAAGTGCTTTCAAACACTTATCGCTTTAAAAAAACCTAGGACAGTTTTATTTTCTCCAGAAATCCGAATGTTGTAAAAGGAAGAAGGTAGTCCCCTGCCAGCGGAAGAGCAGACGACATAATCTAAGTGAAACTGGGAGGATGGAGCGAGCGTGTGCGCCTCGATGATATGTCAGCGCATCTAAAAATGGAGCATAGTGTCCTATGCCCTGCATAATTGTTATGACGAAATCGAAGAGGAATAAAGAAAGAGCAAGATAAGTTACAGAGAGCGGCTTCAGTTTGAGAGAGATCTCTTTTAAAAGCCGCCATTGGGCCCCCATAACATGGTGAGAGTGAAATAGAGTGAGAGAGAGGGAGAGGAGGAGAAAGAGAGAGACTTGAAGCACATCAGGCAGATACATATCCAGAATGAAGTCTTTTTCGAAAAGAGAACAGAGCTACTGCGTCCGGAGCGTCCAAGGGTGAAGTTCAAGACTATTGTACCCTCTTGGTTCACGATAACAAAGGTGGTTAAGCAAGCCGTTTGTATACAGCTTAGTGGTATCCTGTATACAATATAAGGTGAACAAAAACACTTTGTCCCACAATGCTTAAACAACTCTATCAGTTGTTCATGGTGGCGTGGGGAAAAGGTACCTAAGAAATAGAGAAAAAAAAAGATTAAAATCAACAAAGGCATAAGGAGATGGCTCAGAAGTACCACCAAGCTTGACGATGTGGCTCTATATAGTCGATATGTTAAACTCGCGTGTCCTTTTACATCTGTCATCGAGGAATTTAAAGTCGAGAAAACCAAACGGGTTATGATGCTGCGTCTGTCTCTGATCAATCTGCCCTGTTAAAACAGGCAGTTGTGGTTGACAACTGTTGAATTTGTACTTCAGTTACAGGGTCCGACAATTAAGTAATGAGACTGATTTTATTACGGCCAAGACAAAAGTGCCATCTATGAAGCAACTAATGCAACTAGACCTAGATGCCCAATTTTTACGTGTAATGATGAACTCATTGCAAAAGTCACAGAACTGTACAAGACGATCACTGTTTTACTGTCAGGATGATGGCAGATGGTGTTAATAGAGAGACCCTTTATGAAATTTGAGTGCAAGATTTTGACCAAAAAAAGTTGCTTGCAGGTTTGTACCGCATTCGTTGTCTGATGACTAAAAACATCAGTGTGTTAAATACCCACGAGACATTATCAAAACAGGAATTTTTAGTGTGTTCTCAACCATCCACCCTATTCCCCAGAATTGTCTCCGTGTGATTATTTTCTATACCCAATATTAGAGTTACCATTGAAAGGACGCTTTTTTGTTGTTGACGATATTGATGACATCCAAAGGGCCGTAACATTGACTTTAAGGGCCATAGCAACAGAAGAACTACGGTGGTTGTTCCAGTGTTTGTTAGATCGTGCTACTCATTGTATGAATGCACAAGGGGCTTACTTTGAATAAAATACAGTTTATATCTTCAACTGTTGATTATTTTAATGTGTATGCAATTAGTCTCATTACTTAACTGTCGGACCTTGTATAAAGGATTCACTCATTTGCTTCATTTATGTAGATGCACTGAAATATACCAGGCAATGAATTTTGCAATCTGGTGTTTGTGTCTTCTTTGTTCAAATTTATATTCATGTGGTTTGGGGTTTAGAAACGCAGTTGGCAATGCCGAGATACCAGTTGATTTTAGCAGCAGGCATTTTAACAGCAGATCGATTTGCGTGGATTTCGACAGTGGTATCGAAAGCAATGGCAAACTTATGAATTTAAAAACTACCTAGTAAAAATCACAAACAGCCAAAAGAAGCTGGACTTGGTTCTGCAATGTCATATAAAGGATGCGCAACTAACGTTCTTCCGTTATTATATCATTTAATAACTAAAGTACTCACAGATAACTTTCTGAATTGTTTCATCCATTCATCATCAATAATG
Source organism: Candidula unifasciata (assembly GCA_905116865.2). Taxonomy (NCBI): domain Eukaryota; kingdom Metazoa; phylum Mollusca; class Gastropoda; order Stylommatophora; family Geomitridae; genus Candidula; species Candidula unifasciata. Next base: position 130,508 of record CAJHNH020002105.1, read on the forward strand.
TGAGCCATTTTTGCAGTGCTGTTCTTGTGGAATTCTTTGGGCCAGAATTAAAACACAAAAACGTGAAAAGAAAATGTTACTTCAAATTGCCTTCATTTGAATTAGATAATGGAATTGACATATTGATAACAAATCGTCTTGTTTTTCTTTTTTCTTACTTCCTCCTGATTCTAATTGTTTTCTTTTCTTCTTCTTCTTCTTCTTCTTCTTCTTCTTCTTCTTCTTCTTCTTCTTCTTCTTCTTCTTCTTCTTCTTCTTCTTCTTCTTCTTCTTCTCTCTTCTTCTTCTTCTCTTCTTCTTTTCTTCTTATTCTTCTTCTTCTTCTTTCTTCTTCTTCTTCTTTTTCTTTTTCTTCTTCTTCTTCTTCTTTTTCTTCTTCTTCTTCTTCTTCTTTTTCTTCTTCTTCTCTCTTCTTCTTCTTCTTCTTCTTCTTTTCTCTTCTTCTTCTTCTTCTTCTTCTTCTTCTCTTCTCTCTTCTTCTTCTTCTTCTTCTTCTTTCTTCTTCTTCTTCTTCTTCTTCTTCTTCTTCTTCTTCTTCTTCTTCTTCTTCTTCTTCTTCTCTTCTTCTTCTTCTTCTTTCTTCTTCTTCTTCTTCTTCTTCTTCTTCTTCTTCTTCTTCTTCTTCTTCTTCTTCTTCTTCTTCTTCTTCTCATCCTCCTCCTTCTCCTCCTCCTTCTTCTTCTTCTTCTTTTTCTTCTTCTTCTTCTTCTTATCCTCCTCCTTCTTCTTCTTTTTCTTCTTCTTCTTCTTCTTTTTCTTTTTCTTCTTCTCCTCCTCCTTCTTCTTGTTCTTCTTGTTCTTCTTGTTCTTGTTCTTGTTCTTCTTCTTCTTCTTCTTCTTCTTCTTCTTCTTCTTCTTCTCTTCTTCTTCTTCTTCTTCTTCTTCTTCTTCTTCTTATTTTTCTTCTTCTTCTTCTTGTTCTTCTTCTTCTTCTTCTTCTTCTTCTTCTTCTTCTTCTTCTTCTTCTTCTTCTTCTTCTTCTTCTTCTTCTTCTACTACTACTACTTCTTTCTCTTCATCATCTTGTTCTTTTTCTTCCTCCTCCTCCTTGTCCTCCTCCTTCTGCACCTCCTCTTCCTAACATTCGGTGTAGTTAAACAAACCACGCCTGCAGCAACCAAAGATTTACTACTTTAGATGTTTACGTGAGATCCGAGTTTGACCCCTGTTGAAGTGATGGTCGTTTTTCTGTCTGACACAGAACCTAATGTAAACAATCAGTGGCGACAGCACTAGTCAAGCTCTAAATCGAGTTCACAACCCCGTGTCTACACTGTCATAAAAAGCGATAAATACAGACGGCAGTGACAGTTTTATTATACACTTCTCTTTTGTTCCGTGTTATTTGTTTATATATTCTGCATACAAAGACAGTTAATACCATCTTTATCTAACTCGTTAGGGAGAAAAAAAGCTACTCCGTAAAAAATAAGAAATCAATACCCAAACCCGCTAACGTTAACTTACCCCGCCATCTCCCCCTATCAATTAAAAAAAAAATACTCCCTTGCATCCATAAGTATTTCCACATTCAACATTTATATCTCCATTTCATCCTCCAAAATTTCCGTTTATAACCTATATATTCAATTTGACACCCAACACAAACTAAAAAAATCAATACTCATACCCTCCCCCCTCCCCCTCTTCATATCTGCTAACATTCAATTTGTTTATCATTTATTATCTATCCTTATCACCTAAAGCCGGACCATTCGCCTTGCGTTGGTTTCGACAGTGGTATCAGGAGGCCGACCGTCCAGATGCAACTAACAAACTACTGGGCGTAAATTTGCCTAGAGAAACCACACAACAGTCAGGAGCTGCTAGGGTTGGTTCTCCAACGTCCTGTAAAAGATACGCAACTAACAATCACCCAAAGCAATCAATACCTATACGCCTGGATTAACTAGCCTCCCCTTGATCTGTTACAAACGATTATTTGTATACATTTCTACTATATAAACCTACAGCTCCACCATAGACTCCTCCATAGCTTCTCCAGTATTTCCTAACATAACACCAATAAAAAAAAAACCTGTTTTGCACCTAGCCTAATGTTAACCGGAAAATAATATGAAAATGAGATGTCTGAGAAGGCTGCAGGAGTGTTCTGAAGAGAATAAGTTTCACAAAAAAAGAATTTTTAAAAGTCGCACAAAACAAATACTAAATTGTCTTTAAATACAGCAAATAAAAAAAAAAAATAGTTTTGCCACTTACAAGAATGACTTATGAAGCCGTACCATGCAAGGAAAAAGAGGAGAGAGGCGCAAAGCCCGGATAGACAATGAACAAGTTGGAAAGTAACATTTGAACAACTAAATATCTTTTACACGACAACGGTAATTTGTCAACACGACCAGAAGAGCAAGAAGGAGAAAAAAGCGGAGAGTGGAGAAAAAGAAAAGGAAAAAAAACCACTATATGGGAATAGAATCCTGATTCATCGAAACTAAAAGAAAACTTACTGAGTCTATAATATGTTAATAAAGTTAAAGTCAGTAAAGTTAGGGTCGTTTTATACGATAATGGAGTATCGGGCACATTTTACCCCACTATGGCATCACACAAGCGATAAACACCAGATGACCCAAAGTGCCACCATGTAGATGAGAATCACACGTGGTGAGGTCCCAGAAACCGCGTTCAGCATTTAGACCATATTTATGGTCGGGCTCAGCTGCCCCTGGCAGGGTGGTGCTTCAAAATAACGAAAAATTGCATCCTACAAGGAGATGACTAGTTTTGACATTAATTAAATAAGGTCACATGAAGCTAGACTCTTATTTTATAGACCAATGGTGGGTGATGTGGTCAACACCACATCGGCTCCCTTTACTTCTGATGACTTTACCTGATACCTATGTAAGTAGGGATCGATCTGCGATCCAAGGTTGTGTTGAAAAAAAAAAGAATCCGGCTCCATGAGACTTCGACCCCAGGAATAATATGTTAGTATTTTTAGTTACATTTTTTTTTTTTCGAATCAGATATGAAAAGCCAAATGTAACATGTTGATAACTTATTGGATGAGCTCATAAATTTTACACATATTATACACCTAAATTTTACACATATTAAAGACCCAGCGAGTGTGGAAATATCCTGAAAGCGGCAATAAACGTCATTAAAATATCTCAGATAAAAGCTACCACGTCTAAATAAAAATTTAAGTTGACAATATGTGTTTTTAATTACTTTTCAAACAGTATACTCTTTCTCAGTCCGTTTCTTTGAATGCACTGTAATAAGAATTATTTACATTTATAAAACTGTTACTGTTCTAGAAAAAAACAAAACTCGACCACGTTAACCTACCAATAATAAAACGTACGCTGGTAGGTTTATATATGCTAGCGTAGCGAGGATGTTGATGTGACAAACTGGGAAAATCCAGATGTCTACAAAAGAGTTTATTTAGTTTTCCGAGGAAAGATTAAATGCCTGGGGGAAAAAAACATAGAAGGCTGCTGCAAGATGTGATGTTATATAAAAATATGTAAAGATCACGTGATAAACATGCACAGCAGTACATAATGACAAGGACAGCAGGATGTTAAATGAGCAGAAATATTCTTCTTTTTCTTTGCGTTCGGTTTCTTATGCTCAGGGCAGACCGTCAAGTGTGCTGCCTCTGTAAATTCGCACGTCAGCTAGGTGGCCTTTAATGTTCACCAGAGCTTGCTCGGTACACTATCAAGCCGTTTGCCTCGCGCTCTGGGGTAAACTAGGTGTGATGGTATACGGGTTTGAAGCCCAGCCGCATCGCTACCTTGCATTCATGCCCGACTGCTGCCACCCAGTTAACAATTCCAGAGTGCTTTCGTCCAATATGTTCTTTTCTTCTAGGAAATTGAGTAACCTGTTGTTCACAAGTCTTTCCGTGATCTTTCTAGTGCAGCTTATGGGGCGGTAGCTTAGTTTGTTTTTCCCGGGGACTTTTGTTTCTTTGCTATAGGCACTTTTTTTAGTGGTTTTGCAATTAATCACATCAGTTACGTCACGATGACGTCACGGGGCAGTCAAATAATTGCGAGGGTGGTAAGATAGGGCTTTTCCAGTGTGTTTCCAGCTGTCTCCCTGCGTTGACACGTTCTTGAAACGTTGCCAAGGCTTTGGCACGCGTTGTAGGATTGCAGCTTCAATGCGCTTCTTGTTCCCGATGCCGTCTTCTCTCCAGCGACTTGTGTTTGTTTCCAGCGACGTGTGTTTGTGGTGTCTTGTTCCAGTCTTCATCGCCATAAATTCCCTTGAATTAGCAGCATCTGTGCCTGACAAGGAGATCAGCGTTGCTTTCCTGCAACCCCGTTTAAGGCCCCCCACAGTACCCGAATTAGCAATTTCTCAGCTTGCACATAGAGTTTCTCCGATTGCACATCGAGTTTCACACACGCAAACATCTTGCAAAACATCTTCCTCCTACCCAGCAAAAAAAAAAAAAAAATAAAAAAGCCTGCGTTATATATCTGAGCGCTTGGGACGACCCCAAAACATTTACAACTGGTCTAAACCCCCCCCCCCCCCCCCCCCCCCCCACCTCCCACCCCCCAATCCTGATCACAATTTGATTTTTTTTTTTTCGTGCAGCTGTTTCAATGCTTGGTTCCAGAAGAGTAATTTTACCTTTAGTCTAGTGGATTTGATTTTTGTGCTGCGTTGAGTATCGTATTTATAAGAGTTGTAGTGTTTTCCCTAGCTTTATTAGTGGAAAGGATGCCACTAGTTTCTCTAACAATTTTTATAGATGTCTTAGTCTGCTTTCTTGTAGCTCCAGTAAACTTTCTTCTTCCTGTTTTCTGGTGGCCTGGCTTCTTCTCTCACGGTTATTACTGGTTTGTAATCATTTTCTCTTAGGTGTTTGATCACTTTGTCTGCCTGTCGTTGTATGTTTTCTGTGCCTATGCCTTAATTTGGTGAACTTTGTGTTCGACATCGTCTTAAGTAGAAGGTTGGTTCAGAGTCAGGTTCATTAATTAGTATAAGAAGGTTTTTTACCATCAATTTCTCTACCTCCTCTCCTCTGGTGTCCATGGAAGCATAGCCTCAACTATGTGAGTGGCTTTTAAAGTCACCGAGAATTTGATGGTTCTTGCCAGCTACTGAGATATTCTCTAATTCCAATTTGTAATTGTTGGGACAGTATCATACAGTGTCTCTAGAAAAGAATTTATATATATATATATATATATAATATATAATTGTGCTCTGTGGTTTGTATTGTTACTTCTTGGGCATATCTTTGCCAAAAATTGCTCTTGCCTTGTACTACTTTTTTGTCCACCCGTTTCAAACGGTGTTCGCTCTCTCTCTCTCTCTCTCTCTCTCTCTCTCTATATATATATATATATATATATATATATATATATATATATATATATATATATATATATGTATGTATATATATACACACACACATCTATATATATATATATGTGTGTGTGGTGTATATATATATATATATATACTATATATATATATAATATATATATATAGAGAGAGAGAGAGAGAGAGAGAGAGAGAGAGAGAGAGAGAGAGCGAACACCGTTTGAAACGGGTGGACAAAAAAAGTAGTACAAGGCAAGAGCAATTTTTGGCAAAGATATGCCCAAGAAGAAACAATACAAACCACAGAGCACAATTATAACCAAGGCTACATTCGGCTTGTTGAACCGGATCCATTCCAACCCCTCCCCCAACCTCTAATTGATCTGAAATAAGGTGACTCGGAATCCGATGCTTAAAGCGTCAGGCTCCAGAACGACTGGCCTGAGGCATGGGCAGGGAAGACTCCTAGGTAGACATAGCATTAACCCCTTAAGGTGTTGACTTACTGCTAGAAGAAAAAGGGGTCAATATCACATCATCGCAGACATCGGACAGAAACGACATGCCGACGAGATAGTAATGCCAAGATAGAGAAACGAAACTGTTAATTGACAAAAGGTTTTTGAAACAAAACGTCCTTTTACCAAAGACAGGGCAACTCTCACAATCCGTTCTTCAGTCTTACGTCGATGCTGTTAAGTCATACTTAAGTCAACTTAGGGCAGAAACATGCTTACTCAGCAGCGTGGATCACCCTGGATAGTGGTTGAAAATGATTGACATTTGTACACTCCGACCTGCTACAGGAATGCAAGATACCACAGCGAGTCTGCAACAGACAACATCCCAACTACCCTATTCCACCCTTAATATAGAGTTGACTGCAGAGGCAAAAAAAAAAAAAGCAAAGTGGGATTATTTCGTGAATTATATGGGAGGCCATAAAACACAGGGAAAATTCTGGAAACTGCAAAGACTGATGCAAAGAAAAGATCGACTAACGACGGTATGAACTATTTGTAGAGTTGATTGTGTGCACGTGACGACGGACAAGAAGAAAGAAGAGGCGTTTCTCTGTCGATTTATAGCTCAGACAGATCAAAATTATACAAACATCAGGGATGCAGTTAGAGAAGAATTATCTGGCAACACAAAAAATGTGCACCATGAAGACAGTGGAAGATATCAAGCAAATTTTGAAAATGATAAAAGACACTGCACCAGGGTCTGATGGGGGTCAAGGTATGGTTAAATAAAGGCACTGAGCGATGTAGACAGGACCGAGATGATCGACAGCTTTAACCAGAGCATAGGGTCAGCATCAGTACCGCAGGACTGGGTGCACAGTTATCTAACCCCACTCCTAAAACCATGTAAGGATCACTGAAAGCTCAGTGGCTTTAGAATCACCACCTTACAAAATATTTTTGGGAAGGTCCTATAGAAGATAATTGCTGTCAAGTTGCAATACTTGTTGGAAAGAGGGAGGCTTCTTCCAAGAGGTTTCGGTAGCTACAGGTGAGGTAAAGATATCTGGTCAAATGCAGCCCCTTTTGCTTTTGACGTCTACGAAAGATTCCACAACAGGCAGGAAACGATGGCGGTAGTTCTGGATCTGGAGAATGTGTAAAATAGAGTAAGATACGAAATTTTGATGATAGCACTAAGGGAGAAGGAGGTCAATCCCTGGTTGGTGAATTGTATTACGGCTGTCCTGTATTCTCGTCAGGTTGCTCTCCGTCTGGGTTCATGAACCTCAGAACCACGCATTATTGACACAGGACTGCCACAGGATTCCGGCATCTCACCTGTGCTCTTTGGTATGTATACGAACAAGATTGCAAGTCTAGAAGCACCAGGAGTTGGAAGGATACCGACTTTTGCATATAATATACTTGCATTTAGACAGGGGAGTGATAAGAAACAAACATCATAGGAACTGCAGGCAACAGTCGACAAAGGGATAAACTAGTGAAATGACTGCTGTCGTCTATCTAGAAAAGAGTCTGTTTTGTGGTGTTCTTTAGGATCGTTAGAGCTGATGTCCCGGGTCTCACGGTAGATGGTAGAAACGTCAATATAGAGAGAGCAAACATAAGTATTTGGGAATCGCATTTGACAGGAGCCTGTCTTTTAAGCACCACGTGGAGATAGCTGTGACAAGATGCCGAAAAAAAAAAAACTCAAAACACTTGAAAATATGGCTGCAATGGACATAGAACAGAGATTGCTTTTCAGACTATATCAGCACCTGATCCTTTCAGTGACTTATTATGGCCTGGGAATGCTTACCGTCTCAGAGAGTCACATGGACAAACTAGAGCGTATTCAGAACGCAGCTAAGCGGGTCATTCTGGGTTGCACCAGAGACATCCCAGTGGTGTGTATGCGATACATCCTTGGTTTGCTGACTGTTGCAGGTAGGCACAAGGTGCTGCCGGCGAAGTCATAACTTAAAGTAGCTGCAGACACAGATCACCCTTTGCACGAAGCTCTGGAGAACGTGAACAATTCAGAGGAGCAAACGGATCACGACAGTCTGGTGAAACTGATGCAGTTTGGAGTGACGAGGGATTCTGGTCTATAATCGACGCTCAGAGGAAGGGCAAGAGGGACATATAATCATAATGCTGTTGGCACCATTGGTATTGGAACTCTGCGTTGGTTACTGAAGATGGGGACGGAGTGCTTCTAGGAATGCCTCGAGTGCTGTGATGTCGGTTCTTGAATCAACTCAACTCCTAAGAGTATTCACTCAGTAATACCCCATGCCCAGTTTTACTTTTTACTTTTTAATTTTTTATATTTTTTATTTAGTTCTCAACAAATAATGAAAGTATTGTTATTATTATTATTATTATTATTTTTGTGAGATTTGCATTTTGTAACACAAAACTGTTACTAAGTAACCTGAAGTCAATTGTGGGTGGGCTGAGTTTGGTAAACAGAAACATGGCATTATGCGAGCAAGGAAAGTAAAGGACCCTTTTCAAAGCCTTCGTGCGTATTGGGTGTATAGGGCTAGACCTATATTTGATAGACCAAAAGGCACTTGGTGGGTAATGTTGTCATTATCAAGCCGGCCGCCTTTACTTCCCACGAGTGTAGCTGTTACCCACTCAAGGTTTGTCGACCTGGGAGCCAAGGTCATGTTTGAAAAAACGTCCAGCCCCGTTAAGACCCGAACCCAGTACCTTCAGATCCGCAGGCGAGATGACATTATGCACAATGGAAAAAAAAAAATTTATTTTAAGATTTATTTGCACAAGACTTTTTTTTTTTATATACACAATTCATAGAATTTACACTGCGCGTGTATTTACCTAGAAATTGTCCTTGTTGTTAAATTGGTAACGCTGGAAACTGAAAGCAGCTGTAATGTTATGTAAATATAATACAATGTCCTTGACATCTTGAAAAAATAAGTTGTTTACGTACCTGTTTATGTAGCTCCTTGTTTGGGTCACGTGCTTCGGCCACCTTCTCCCCTTTTCCTGTGGCTGATATGATAAAGAGTGTTGATGTTAAACATGCCTAGTATAAATATTCGTCGCAGCCACATTTCGAAAGAGACTTAAAACTTTTCTTGAATAGATTGATAGTCAACTTTTCTAACTTGCCTGATCCCCCCCCCCCCCCTTTTTCCCCCTTTTCTCCACTCTGATCTCCTAAAATCTCAGCTAATATAAAGACTAGAGACGTGAAATTTGGTGTGGATACTTCTAATACAATATTATAGGGTCAGGTATATTTGAAATTACAGTTTATTGAGTCATTATAAAAAAAATTTGATTATTAAATAAAAAAGCTACAAAATTTTGCATTTTTTCAACATACCAAAATTCTAATATTCTAAAAAAAATATTAAAAAACATCTTTGAAGTAAATAAACTAGACCTGACCCTAAACATAAGTGTAAGGTTCATGAATCGATCACCTGTTTCCTAATACCTCTGTTTGTTTTTGAGATTTTAGCTGTCTAAGTACATGTTGTCGTTTTCATCAAGATGGTCTAACATTGTAGGTAAAAAACATTTTTTTTTCCCTGTAGTGACCCTTGTATTTGTCTTATTCACATCTACTGAATTACAGGTTACTTAATAACGGTCTGGCGCCCCTAATAAAACTGTTTTATGGTAGGGGAGGAGTGGGGGCATAGGCGGGTGTTTCCGGGCTTTGTATTTGTCTCATTCTCATCCTTGAGATACTAATTCTACAGAGTTCAATCCTCGACACAGAAACGTATTGCTATTTGTGTTCCCTGACACGGAATGATAACACATTCTTTCATCGGTGTGATTTATGGGTACATCTATGGGTGTACAAAAGTGTAAGATGGCTGGCTCTCATTCCCGGATGTGTGTGTGTGTGTGTGTGTGTGTGTGTGTGTGTGAGTGTGTGTGGTGTGTGTGTCAGCGACGCGGTTGACAGCACACCTAGGTCAGTCGTAAGGGTGTGCTGAAAACACATTTAAAGAACGAAACCGATAAAAGACTTGGACAGTACTATCGACACTTGGTGTGTCATTCAAAACTCGCGTGAAGACATCGATTTCCAGAGATTACCCAGCGAAACCCTAAGGGTTCCGTTTGCACTGTCCAGCGATTTCGCGACAGCTCCAGAATAATTAATACAAAATTAATTAAATAAAAAGTATATGTAAGATATAGAGTACAGTAGGTATAATGGGATCAGTCAAAGAAATCGATTGGGAAAAGAATTTTGCAAGTCAAAATAGTTTGGAAATGCTTATGTAGACAATATTCTACTTATGAACGGTGAAGCATCAGGTAATCGTGTAATTGTAGCTCTAACTTCATAGCAAATGAGTCACTTCGCAGTTGCTCATTCCCTGTGCTAACGAAAACCACAGAGAATGTCCATCACTGTCGCTTGTGGACAAATTGACACAGACTGCAGTCTCGGCAAATCCAGAACCATACACTGGCATTACATGCATAAGGCAGCAGTCAGAAGTGCTAACACAAACAGCTCCATACTATAAAAGCAGCTAATCGCCGATGGAAGCAGCAGTTTATTAGTCTCCATGTGTTTTTTTCTTTTATTTCATACTATTTCAAGTAAGGACCTTGACTCCCAGGCCGACCCAGCATTAAGTGGGTACGGGTGAAGTCCCGGGAAGTACTGACCACATCACCCATCTTGTGCCGATTAGTCTATAAAATATAGGTCTAGCCCTATATGCCCTATACGCCTAAAGGCATGGAAAAGGGACCTCTATTTTTTTCACGTATTTCAAGAATATTATTTTATATGGTTGCCATTCAGCACCCTATTAATATCCTCCTAAACTAAAATTAGGCGCCTTGAGGCCCTATTTCCCTTCTTTGCTAGAAATGATGTTTGGCGGTGGTGGTGGTGGGAAAGGAGGTTGTCTTGTGGGGCTATGAGCCTCAAGAGTTTTCTTTGTTTCAGCGCCTCTAGTTTGTTTGTTTGTTTCTTCTTCCTTTCTTTCTTTCTTCTTGCTTGCTTTCTTTCTTTCATTCTATTTGTTTGTTCACCAGTTCTTCGAATGGGACAACGAGGGACATTTTATTTGATTTTCCTCGCACAAAACTGGGTGATCCGATTGCAGTGACGTTGAAACCTATACTGAGACTATAACTAAGACTGAGACTGAGACTAGGACTGAGACTGACACTAAGACTGAGACTGAGACTGAGACTAAGACTAAGATTAAGACTAAGACTATGACTAAGACTAAGACTAAGACTAAGACTAAAACTAAGACTAGGACTGAGACTAAGACTGAGACTAAGACTAACACTAAAACTAAGACTAAGACTAAGACTAAGACTAAGACTAAGACTAAGACTAAGACTGAGACTAAGACTGAGACTAAGAATAGGACTAAGACTAAGACTGAGACTAAGAATAGGACTAAGACTAAGACTAAGACTAAGACTAAGACTAAGAATAGGACTAAGACTAAGACTAAGACTAAGAATAGGACTAAGACTAAGACTAAGACTGAGACTAAGAATAGGACTAAGACTAAGACTCAGACTAAGACTGAGACTAAGAATAGGACTAAGACTAAGACTGAGACTAAGACTGAGACTAAGACTGAGACTAAGACTAAGACTGAGACTAAGACTGAGACTAAGAATAGGACTAAGACTAAGACTGAGACTAAGACTAAGACTAAGACTGAGACTAAGACTGAGACTAAGAATAGGACTAAGACTAAGACTGAGACTAAGACTAAGACTAAGACTAAGACTAAGACTAAGACTAAGACTAAGACTAAGACTGAGACTAAGACTAAGACTGAGACTAAGAATAGGACTAAGACTAAGTTTGAGACTAAGACTGAGACTAAGAATAGGACTAAGACTAAGACTAAGACTAAGACTAAGACTAAGACTAAGACTAAGACTAAGACTGAGACTAAGACTGAGACTAAGAACAGGACTAAGACTAAGACTGAGACTGAGACTAAGAATAGGACTAAGACTAAGACTGAGACTAAGAATAGGACTAAGACTAAGACTAAGACTAAGACTGAGACTAAGACTAAGACTATGACTAAGACTAAGATTAAGACTAAGACTAAAACTAAGACTAAGACTAAGACTGAGACTAAGACTGAGACTAAGAATAGGACTAAGACTAAGACTGAGACTCAGACTAAAACTAAGACCAAGACTAAGATTAAGACTGAGACTGAGACTAAGACTGAGACTAAGACTAAGACTATGACTAAGACTATGACTATGACTAAGACTGATAATAAGACTAAGACCATGACTAAGACTATGACTAAGACTAAGACTAAAACTAAGACTGAGACTAAGACTAAGACTAAGACTATGACTATGACTATGACTAAGACTGATACTAAGACTAAGACCATGACTAAGACTAAGACTAAGACTAAGACTAAAACTAAGACTGAGACTAAGACTATGACTAAGACTATGACTAAGACTATGACTAAGACTAAGACTATGACTAAGACTATGACTAAGACTAAGACTATGACTAAGACTATGACTAAGACTAAGACTCAGACTCAGACTCAGACTTAGACTAAGACTTAGACTTTGACTAAGACTTTGAATAAAACTGAGACTATAACTAAGATTAAGACTAAGTCTAAGACTAAGACTAGGACTAAGACTAAGACTAAGACTAGAAAAAAAACTAAGACTAAGACTAAGACTGAGACTAAGACTAAGACTAAGACTAAGACTCAGACAGAGACTATGACTAAGAAAGAGACTAAGACTAAGACTAAGACTGAGAAATGCGTGAGTCAATAAACTTTAAACATTTAGATCAATGGTCTCCAACATTGCTCCTGTCGTATGGCAGTTTTGTCGCACACCTTTACTTGAGGATTATTTGCAACAATTTACGATAATTATAAATATTAGTCACAAAACACCAGTGGTGTTGCAGCCAAAACTACTGTACACAAGTTATAAGAAAAATTGTCACTAAGTCAGAAAGACAATCCGCCTATCACTAGGACCAATAAAATCCTACAAGGTGAAAACAGGAAAAACCAATTGCTAAAGACTACTGGAACAACCTCTTATTTCTTTCCAGGGAGAGTATAAAGAATGTACCCAAAGTAGTCAGCAATTTTACCAGACAGCTTATCAATAGAACAACCTGCTGGTCAAGTATCCAGCACAACCACTGAACACTCTAACACACTGTTGAAAAATTACATTTACATTAAACAAAGATCCCGGACCTGAGACCATATTTTACGATAATGACTGTCGTATGGCAGTTTTGTCGCACACCTTTACTTGAGAATTATTTTCCAAAACCCCTCAGGTGCTCTGAGACAGGGTTTTTTTTTCTGAATAGTGGCTCTCGTTTGTCTAGAGGCCCAACCCTCGGTTTAAACTTCCATTCAGCCTATCTCAGAAATGAGGTGACTCGATCTCTGACTCCACAGGGTTACTATGAACTCTTGGGTACCTCTCGGCCAGACATCCCCATTACTAAATTTGCCCCCAGACTGGTAAACAACGTAACACAGTCAAATATATAAACAACAGTGAATAGGACAAGACATGAACACCCTTCTAACTACGACAATGGATTCCATTAAAGCCAAACTTTTCTAAGAACAAGAAGTCTGATGAACTAAAACTTCAATGTAATAAATGCACTATAACAAGGTAGAAGAAAAGTAGCACGAAGAATCAAATTGAATGTTCAAGTCTTTGAAGAACTGAGACTAGAGAAAGCGTTATCCTACATCGCCACGTCCATTTCTATGATCATCTTGGCCCGGAGAGCTGAGACAGACTACGAAGGCACATCTGGACTTGGGCCGCTACAGTAAAGTTGTCTTAGACTTATCTTGTCGGATCCTGCAGCTCCTCCGGATGCCGGAAGGTAGATTTCTGCCATGTCTTGTTACTCAGAACGTCTCTGTGCGATTAAGATGACCCCTGAGATTGATCGAACAACAATCACTTCCCAGAGGCTGGTGGGAGTAAGCTTCAAAGACAGTCGGACCTATCAGGCAATGGCTGGTCAACACATGTCGGTTTCTCCCCAGGTGCTGGTTGGCGAGAGAACCTGACTACCACACTGATGCATGTTGGATCTTCCAAAATCCTGAAATTAACAAGGCAACACACATAAGCAAACCTCACCCAATGTACCCCGTTAATCACTCTTCTCACGCTCTCCACAAGCTCAGAGGTAAATGAGGGCCAGTCCAAACCACGAAGGTTGACTTTATATATCCTAGAACCCCCACAGTTTCCCAGAGTGAGCACGAGAGTCATACGTACGTTTCTATTAACTCGAATAGTTTCTGAATCCATCTTGTAGCGAAAGCCAAACAGATCTCTATCATTCCCAATCCCTCTAAATATACCCTTTTCACTAATTGGCAAGATAAGGTATAGGAGATGAAGACAAAATCAAGAAAGAAGTAAATATGCTCCGAAAACATTTCTAAAGCCTAAGCTTGTTGTGGTTACAGTAGCTCCTAGCAACGGCGGACATGACGTCACGCCTGACCCGAAGCTCCCTGTCCTTTCCAACTGTCCAGCAACTCTACAAGTTCAGGGACCGAATAAAAGATAACAACTGATCATACAAGGTTAACAATAAAATAAATACACTCCAGATAGATGGATTGATTGATCCGAAGAGGTTTAGAAAGCCGGCTCGAAGAATTCACGGAGAAATTTCAGCCGAAAGTGCATTCCAACCAGGATCGCTAGCTATCGTCTTTCATCGCAAGCGATCGTAGACAAACAGATTCGCATTATCAATCTGCCGACCTTTCTTGCACACACATACAGGCACTGAGCACAAATATTCAAAAAAATCCTTTTAGGAAAACTCACCCATGACAATGGATAAAGAGAATAAAGAAGCTTGTCTTTTTTAACGGTCAAGTGGCTACAAAATTGCAACACGTTTGCATACTTGAACGGACTACGAAGAAGTGACGTATAAAATTATAGTCCCTATCTACAACAGTTGGTGCGAGAATATGGCTCAAGTACACTGTGAAGCGGTCACACAATTAATCTTAAACGGGCGTAGAAAATGTGTCTTATCATGCAAATTGACACTAAACGCCTAAAAGAAACAATCTTAGAGTGATTTATATAGATTTCTCACAGCTGGACTCCCCCACAACAAACGAACTATATAACTACGGACGGACCATCCGATATCATAGTTACAACAACGATTATGGGGGTGTCCAGACTGTGGCCAGCCTATTGTGGTAGGTGTGTTGAGTATGTAATGTGACAGCTCCCTCTCCCGTCCCAGTACGGCGTGAAGAGGTTTTAAGAGGAGTTGTGCCCTTTGTGTTAAAACTGAGCTAATTTGTACATGTAATCGTCAATATTTTCAGCTTAAACGGTAATGAAAACAAAACAGAGCAGCCATCTTGATGCTGGGAGCTGAGATAGATCTCTGATGTGCCTTGTTCAACCAAAGACCAAATATAGACCAAAACATTGTCGACCGTCACATTGATATTTGAACATCAAATCACCTGTTGTTGTTGCTGGTGTGTTTGTGTGTGTGCGTGCGTTCGTGCGTGTGTGAGAGTGTGTGTGTGTGTGTATGTGTGTGTGTGTGTGTTATTTGACACTTTGAATTACGTTGTGTTTTTCTCTAAACTTTCTGTCAACAGTACTTGGGATTTTTCTTTCTGTCCTCTTTTTAATCGTATTTTGTTATGCTGAAGGGGTCGGGGGAAAGAGGGGGGGGGGGGCGGAGAGCTTAGGTTTTTTGCCACATACTTAAGGAGTGGGGGGGGGGGGGGTAGGGGTTGTTTACCTGAGAAAGGTTTAAGATCACTGATCTAGAAAAAGAATTGGTAACATTTACTGACGCCTTAGTTGCTACAGTCTGCTTTCTGAGAAATACTCAGTTATCTTGAAATTTCTCATTTCAATGTATCCTTTTTTTTCCCCCATACATTTAAACCCTGTCGTCTCCACCTTTCCCGCTCATTCTTGTCATTCTCGTATGCTTCGTTTCGCAACATTTTCCCACGTATCGCATTTACGTTCTGTTTTTATTCCTGTGTAGCGATCTCATGTTTGTAAAGGGGTTAGGATGCATTTTTAGCTTGGGTTTTAGTGTCTTCTCCATTTCCCGCTTTTAGCTTCCTATTCGTATTCATTCTTGGTTTACGAGACGCCTTTCAGATTCGCCTGTTTACACTGGTTTTTGTTTTTTGTTTTTGGTAGATGCTATAGAATCTGTATTTCTGTTAGTGTATATCTGTCTAAACCTCTTTTTGTCTTATAGACACATAGGTTACTCACAAGTAATCAATTCAATACGCCAGTTGCTTGCTGCTTTTCTGCCCATGGTACCCATGGTGGAGAGGGAGCGCTCTGTTTCTTTCAAACGATTGAGGGAAAGGACCACAGCCCCTGAAAAAAGAAAAATTTTCGGAGGGGAGCTCTAGGCACTGGAGCCTCAAAGTTCTAGGGTTTCTGGTACTTTGTGACTCCTGCCCATTCCCCCGCCCATTCCCATTTCCACCCTTTCCCTTTTCTTTCCCTCCAGATCTGTAAGGGTAAAAAATGCCCTTCCTACTCCACAACCATGTGTTACACACATACACACACACACACACTCACGCACACACACGCACACACACACACATGCACACACATACACCCACACAAAATTGTCAACATTTTTTTTCAGTCAGTCAGTATGTTTTTTTTTTTTTACAGAATCTCGCTCTCTTCGCGGCACTCCTGAAAGTCTCTCTTTCTCTAGCCAATTCCCCAGCCCTGTGTGCTTTCATAGTCAGTGCATCTACAATGCGTTGTAACCACCGGGAACTGTTACCCCAATCACATTTCTCTCTTAACTACCGTGACGCTTGACATGACCAAAATATCTCAGCTTTCATGAGAGGATGCTGTTTATGTGCCAATTCTTCTTGATGTACATTAACTGCAGGATGTCGACTTTTTCGTCTTCTTGGTCCACTGTAATTTAAGACTTTTGTTTTGTTTTTTGCTAGTATTATAGTACCAAGAGCCGAGTGAAAGTCTGTGACACCCATCCATAAGTTGACACGGTAAAGGTACATAATCTCAAAATGTTTACTTCATCTTTCTTGCAGGTCCTATGCCATAAGTTCCTCATGCTGTTTAACCTCTGTATTACCTAAGCAAGTCTTTTTCTGACTTCTTTTGTGAGGTAGCCGTTGTTTTTTCAATATCATGTAGCAGGTCCTTAGCAGAACGTCGCTCTCATCACGGTCTGCCTTCAAGAAACTTGGTCTCTCGCCAGCTCTCCCACATCATGTACTTTCATACTCAAGGAGTCACTTATATCCTGTACCCATCTTCGTGTGGTCGGCCCCTGCCCCTCCTTCCTGGTACGATGCCTTCTGCTATAATTTTTTCCAGTCCGACGTGGCGCTTGATATGACCAAAATATTTCAGCTTCTGAGACAGGATGCTGTTTATTAACCAATCTTCCTTGATGTTCAGATCTTTCAAGATGTCAGTTGTTCTCCTTTTTTCGTCCAAGATGTTATGAGAATCCTTCTATAGCATTACAGCGCAGAAGCCCTTATTCTCTGAAGATAGTCTACGACTCACATCCGTGTGTAGCCACAGGGAAGATGCATGCTCTTAAAATTCTAATTTTGATCTCCTTGCTTGTGCTTAACCATAGACTTTTTAAGGCTGTTTAATCTTTGCATTGCTAGGCTATCCTCCTTTTAATTTCTGTCAAACAGTCTCCATTGCTATTTGTTATAGAACCTAGATATTTAAAGTTTGTGACATTTTCAATTTCTTCAACTTTTATTGTTATTTTTTGGGTGATAGCAGTTTTATCTGTGGATATTATTTTTGGTTTTCTTTAAATTCAAGAACGATTTTGATCTTCACTGTGCTTTTGGACAGACAATATTAAATTTTTGTTTCTCCTTTCCCTGTTCGAAGGGAGGACTGTGTCATCTGCGTAGCGAAGTTCCGGAATAGAGTTGCCACTAATTTTGAGCGGATCATAAGTGTCACAAGTCTGGTCATTTTTTACATTTATCATTATATTTTCTTCGTATATATTGAAAAAGTAGGATGAAAGAATGCACCCCTGCCTCACTCCCTTTTGCTATTTTGCACGTCGAACCAATCTGATGTTTCACCAGCAGCTCTGGTGGCTTCTTGTTGTTCGTATTTAAGATTTTCAATTAAATGCACCAAATGCGCTGGAAACCCCATACTTCTCATAAAAGTCCACAGTTTCTGATGTTGGACACAATCAAATACCTTGCTATGATCAATGAAACAAGCATGAA
Source organism: Candidula unifasciata (assembly GCA_905116865.2). NCBI lineage: Eukaryota > Metazoa > Mollusca > Gastropoda > Stylommatophora > Geomitridae > Candidula > Candidula unifasciata. The sequence continues at coordinate 148,638 of CAJHNH020002105.1, forward strand.
TATCTAGGTAATAATCTCTACAATTTTCAAAAATTATTTTTATATTAAAGATGTGATCCCTAGTTCCTCTAACCTGTCTGAAACCAGCTTGTGCTTCATCTAGCTCATATTGTAATTTCCTTAAAATCCTCTTCGTGAAAATTCGTAAGAGGATTTTGCTAGCATGACCAATAATGCGATGGTGCGGTAGTTGGAGCATAGTTTCAGATTTTCTCTCTTTGGGAGAGGGATATAGACTGTTCTTTTCCACGCTTTAGGCCGAATGCAACTTTTCCAGATCTTCGTGCACAAAGCATGGTAAGTTTGGACGCCGGCCTCTGCTCCTGCTTGAATTAGTTCTGCTCGTATTTCGTCCAACCTGGTGACTGTCCTTTCTTCAGACTGTATATTGCTGATCGTACCTTATCCAGTAAAGGCTCTGGGTCTTTTTCAAAACGTGCAAAATTTTTTTTTTTTTTTGAATTTCTTGTCAGATCCTCATACATTTCTCTACAGTATTGTTTTCATCTTTCTAATAAGTCTTTAGTTTCCGTTTTTGTGTTACCGTTTGTATCACTTATTACATGAAAAGAAGGTCTGAATTCGCTTTTCAATGTTTTAATTTCTTTAAACATGTCTCTGTCTCTTCCTTGCACCTGGAGTTGTTTGCTTTTATTACAGGTATTCACAGTAAACTGTTTTTTATCTTCTCTGATAGCTCTTCTGATTTCTTTCGTGTAGTTCCTATATGCATGGCTATTTCTTTCTGTCCCCACTTGCTTTAAATTTCTTCTTTCTTCTATCAGCTTGAAAGTTGTTTTTCTGTAATGTAAATCTGTTTCTTGTGTCATTTTTGAGGAATCATGATCTGAGCTGTTGTGATGATGATGTTTCTTGCTTCATCGGCCAACTCATCTAGTGTCACGTCCTCCTTCACTGACATAAGTGCCTGAAATTTGTTTCCAACCTCAATGCTGTAATCATTTGGCAAATTACTCAAATCAAAACGTATTGGCTTAGCCCTTTAACACAATTTTTTCAATTTTATTTCAAACTCTGCAACAAGAAGTTTGTGATCAGTGTCACAGTCAGCTCCAGGGAGTGTCTTTGCAGATGTTTTGCATGTCCCCTATTTTTGTTGTATTAAAATATAATCAGTTTGGTTTCTGCTATTTCCAGGTCCAGGTGTAGAGCCTTCTTGTTTGTTATTTAAATAGTTAGTTGGTAACAGACATATTCTTTTCTATACAGAATTCGATCAGTCTCTCCCCATTCTCATTTCTGTCTCCTGTGCCGAATGGGCCTCTGATTGTTTCCTCTTCCTCTATTCTAAATCTACCAATTTTTGCATTAAAATCTCACTTGATGATTATGATATCTATTTTTTCGACCCTTTTTAATGTTTCTTCTAAACTGCTATAAAAATTTTGAATTCCATCTTCCTTTGGTGCAGATGTTTAGGCATAGACTTGAATAATTATGATGTTCTTTTTCCTTGACTTAAGTCTGACAGTAAGAATTCGGTCACTGATTAGATTATATCCAAGAAGTGAAGAAGAAACCTTTACTGTGATCAGAAACCCCACCCC
>CAJHNH020002105.1:155205-202705 GCA_905116865.2 Candidula unifasciata
TGTGCTATGTTGGCTTCCTTAAATTTTCTTCTAAATAAACAGTCTTTTTTAAAATGATTATAGCAACCACAATTGAAACATTTAATGGCATCTTTATACAATCTCAACTTCTGTGTTCTTCTATTAAACAGTTTATCTACATAATCTTTATACCCCGGATTTCTATCACACATTTTGTCGTTCGGATGAGATTTTTGACAATATTTGCAGTACATCATTTGCCACTTTTTGTTGAACGTGGTTTTGTTTTTGTGTGGGTTTGCCCCTTGGTTGTATCTGCCTTTGTCATAACTGGCACTAGCTCCAGTTTCAATGTCTGGTACCGGGTTGGAAATGAAGATTTCACGATGGGCTGAAAAATAATTCTCACCTAAGTTCTCTAACTCCTTCAATGAGGTTGGTTTATTTTCTCTTAAAAAGGTTGACATAGGTTTAGGTAAAGATTTCAACATTTTGTTCCTTAATAATAAATCTACTAATAATTTATAATTATCTCTAACATTGGCCGAATCAATCCATTTATCAAAAATATTCTGAACTTCCGAAAAATAGTCAGTGAACGTCTGATCAGACTTTGGCTTTAAATCCAGAAACTTTTTCCTAAACCCTGCTTCATGTAGGTCATAGTGTCGCATGATGCGATCTTTAATATAGTCAAAGTCTAATCTTAGATGTTCAGGGACTGTTTCTAAGATCTTCAATGGTTCAAATGCTAAATATTTTTGAAAAATAATGGCCCACTGGTCTTTTGGAACATCATGAAAGCGCATTTGCAAAAGAAAGCTAGATATATAACTCCCAATGTCATCCTTTTCCGAGAAATTTCTAACTATACCTGCATACTTTTTGAATTTATTTTCTTCTTCTTTTAATCTCTCTTTCTGGATAGCAGCTTATCTTCTGGAATCATTTTCCATTTCTTTAGTTCTGATTTGTGCCTCTGCCTTTTCTTTTTCAATCTGAATTGACGCAGATATCTTCTCACGTTCCAAATTCAATTCTTGTTCTTTTAATATTCTTTCTTGTTCCATTTGTTTATTTTTCATTTCTTTTTCCTGTTCCAGCTGTTTATCTTTCATCTCCATTTCTTGTCTTTTCATGTCTAGTTCGTGTGCTCTTGACAATCTCCGTTCTTCTCTCAAATCGTCTTGTATTTTCTTTTCTTTCTCATCCATCTCTTTTTTCTGTTGATCACAAAATTTTCTAAGTTCTTCCCCTTCCAAATTTAATTCTTTGCCCAGCTTGATCAGCTCTGCCAAGTTAGACATTTTTATGTCTTTACAATGTAAACAACAATAAAGTTACAGTACCTTACTTACAAATTACACACTCTGAAAGAACAATATAAGTTCAATATAATGAACTAGTAACTTGAATTAATAACTAAATGTCCTTGGGTATCAATACTATACCTTACAATAAAGTGGATGTAACTCTTCCAACCACCAAGCCTATAACTAAATAATTCTATATATATACAGTTGATGTTTGAGAAGAAGAGTTAACTAATATTTGTTTAGCTTATGGGGGAGTAAATCAGTTAAGCACACTTGAGAAATTAGATATGACAGCAAGAAATAATAGTATATTATTTGATAAAGATTTAATAATCAACTAATAAAATGTTATAGCACTAGAGTAGATGCAGCGGATTATCAAAGTGTTGATGTAGTGGACTATCAAAGTATTTACCAAATAAATAACTAATTAATATGTAAATGTGTAACAATGATTAAATGTTATAATAATCCTGTGTAGTACAGTAGTTGGTTATAAAGTTTCAGACTGATTATACCTTGTGAAATAACACCAAAAAAATTGTCTTTAATGGCCGCACAGTCTGGGTATAATTAAATACTCTTCTAATAAAATAAAAAATATATTTGATTGAATTATTCTTGATAATCGACTGTGATAGAGTAATCACTAATAGTCTCAAATAATTAAATTATTTCACGTAATAACTACTAAATACACTTGTTCAGTATGATGCTTATTAAATTCGCTTTCAATGAAGCAAAACTCAGTTACAATATATATGCAGAAACTTGTAACAAAATAATTCTTATCCACCAATACCTTTAGTCTATATTAGAAATCAACAATACTATTCAATACAGATTAAATAAAGATATAGTGTTGAATCAATGAGTGTCTCACCAAATAATATTACAATGATCTTTCCCCAATTCACTGTTAAATCCCCAATACAATACAATTTCTATTATCCACACTGTACTTTTGTTATAGTGGTTACGTTTGATGATGGTCAAATGTGAATGAGTAGATCAAATGTTTAACTCAAATTGAAATAACTTTGACACTTGATAATGATGATGTGTGTATGATATTATATTAATAAAATATTACTTGATATTTTCACACTAGATGATATTAATTTAGTATTTTGGTAATTTCCTAATTATGTATGATTAATTATGGCACTTCCTGATGATGGTGGTACTGAACTTTCGTGTAATATAACACCCACAATTTTTAAAAATGAAAAAATATATATATATAGAATTTCAATACAATTTGCCAATATTTATAAATAAAACGAAATAATGTAAAGAATAGTAGAATAATGCAAAATAATATCAAAAACACCAATGTAATAATATTAGTTAGTTAGTTAGTCTTTCCTCTTGTGTCGAGTGCGGCACATAGGGCAGAGGTCATGACTCTCCATGCACGGCGGTCCGTTGCAATCCGTTGTAGGTCTTGGATGTTTGAGTGGCCCATGAGCGAGCCTTCCCTGATGATAGTTCTATGTAATAATATAAATAAATAAAATAGATGTCAATGAATGCACCAATGTAAATTATAAATAAATAATATTGATAATTATAATAAATAACTGAATCACCAGAAAAATAAATCAAAAATAAAATTAATAATCAATGCTGTATATTGTTGTGCTGATCTAGTTGACTGTCCTGAAGTTGACCTGAAGCTGGTTCTGCGATGGCTGTTGCTTTCTTGAAGGTTGTTTCGTTGAAGCTTGTCCGTTGAATATGTTACTGCTACTTTTAAAATACTGAAGAAATGATAATTTGATCGGGTTAATTAAAATTAAATACCATAGTAATGATTTCATCAACTGGGGACTGAAATTAATTATGACAGCACAGTTCATCTGTTCACACTATTAATTTTAGCATTGAATGCACACTGATTAAGCAATTGTTCAGTGAAGCATTTATTACAGAAACTGCATACTGTCTGTGGTACTGTTCACTGTACTATCGGTTTCATAAACTGGATATTGATCACTGAATAGTTCATTGGTAGCTACACACTTCAATAGTACATTGTTAACTGCAGATACTTAGATTTGCACCGACCAATTTGATGCTTTTCCTGTCGACTGAATGTGCAACTTTCCTATCCTCAAATGTTTGGACGAGTTGCCCAATCTGCAGTGATCTTCATTGTTATTAATTGCTGGCTCGAATGAGTCACCGCATCTTTCCATTCATCAACTGACAAGAACGAGAAAGCATGGACGCTGGCAGACGTTCAGAAGTTACAAGTACTGTTTATTTTCACTCGCTGATGTTGCAGTCAGTAAATGTTTATACACGACAATATCACTCATCGATTACTTATTCAATGCTCTAAACAGTCAATCATACCTTTGTAACATCGTAGAATTCATCATTTAACTTAGCGAAACACAGTAATTCCCTCCATCCAGACGACAGTCATTCACAGCTGGCCACCGTTTCCGTCAGCCGCTATTTTATGCCAGGTAGGCATTGGGAAAGCACGCTATTCAGACGTCAACATTCTTCCGAACTTCTTCACACATACACCTTCCCTTGGCCTACACGAGACTGCCTCACAAACCTTTCTTCGCTATTATATAGCCCTCTGATCTGTCATGTTCTCGAATATTTTGGATAATTTAATTCTCACGAATTCCCCACCGTTGAAAGTCGTGTCTGGCCCGTGATAATTCGCATTTCACACGAATCCTGCCAGTCAACCTTCATGGTTCACGTGAACAATCATGTTTCACATAAAACCTGACTTTCAGATGTCTCTCATGAAACTCAAGACATAAATCTCGTGTTATCTCAGTGAGTCAAAACATTCGTCTTACATTTATTACTGACGTCATCTATCGGGCATAAATTAATGGGGAGAAAATGACTCACTACAACATGACATGGTTACAGGTACACGAAGAATAGTAAATAACACAAGAAATGGCTACAGGTACGCGAAGAATAGTAAACAACACGTGACATTGTTACAGGTACACAAAGAATAGTAAACAACACGTGACATGGTTACATGTACACGAAGAATAGTAAACTACCCGTGACATGGTTACATGTACATGAAGAATAGTAAATAGCGAATGACATGGTTACAGGTACACAAAGAATAGTAAACAACACGTGACATGGTTACATGTACACGAAGAATAGTAAACTACCTGTGACATGGTTACATGTACACGAAGAATAGTAAACAACACGTGACATGGTTACATGTACATGAAGAATAGTAAATAGCGAATGACATGGTTACAGGTACACGAAGAATAGTAAACAACACGTGACATGGTTACATGTACACGAAGAATAGTAAACAACACGTGACATGGTTACGTGTACACGAAGAATAGTAAACAACACGTGACATGGTTACATGTACATGAAGAATAGTAAATAACACATCACATGGTTACGGGTACACTAAGAATAGTAAACAACACGTGACATGGTTACATGTACATGAAGAATAGTAAATAACACATGACTTGGCTACATGTACATTTCGTAGGGGTTGTTACATAGCTGGCACTCTGGGGAGTGTTGTGGCTGTATTCTGTTTAGGTGTCCATTAAGTGGAGTATGTTGCGTTCTAAGTCTGAAGATGGTGGCCTGGTCCCTTCTTGTTAGATGGTTAATGCTGTCATTAGGATCAGGGCCAGACATATGTCTATAAACCTCTCTTCCAGTGTCTCCCATGGCCCATCTGTTCAACCAAGTCTCTCTGTTTATAGCTCTTATCAGTGTTTTTGCTGTCTGGAGGGTTGTCGCTGTAGGTGGTTGTTCTTGTGTTGCTCCTTTCTTTGCCAATCTGTCAGCTCTGTCATTACCTGGTGTGCCGGAGTGACCTGGAATCCACTGCATCACTATTCTGATGTTGTATGAGGTAATAAGCTGATCAGCATCCAGGATTATCTTGGCTATGTCAGTTCTGCAGCGTTCACTGCCCTCCAGAGCTTGAAGAGCAGACATTGAATCTGTGAAGATGACAATATTTTGGACCTTTAAAGGGTAAACATCCATTACAGTCTTTAGGTGGTATACTGCTGTTTCCAGTACAATTATTTCACAGCTTCATAGTTTGAACAGAATTCCCCGCATGCATCAAAAATCTCTTCAACAGATCCATCGGGATAACCTATGTAGATTCCGTAACCTGCTTTAATGGTAGCTTTAAATGCTGATCCATCAGTATAGACATGTATCCATTCTTGGGGGTAAGAATCAACGGTCTTTAGTGATGAGTTTATAAGAGCGATTGGGTCGGACTGTTTGGTTTCCTCGCCTACCAATTTAATTCGGACTTCTGGAGCTTTAAAGCGAGCATGTGGTGGTAGGTTTCTTGCAACATTCTGAATTCCTTGACGTTTTTCTGGGAGGTGGTATCTGTCCTGAATTTCATTAACACAGTGTAAAACCGATTTGTGCTTTATTCTTTGTTTGTATATCCAGTTTTCTACAAGATGTCTGTTAGGATGGTTACGATTTTTCCTAACGCATCTTTCATACATTTCTAAAGTGGCTTTTTCTCTCCGCAACCCGAGGGGTTCCACATTTGTATGGATTTCACATGCAGCAGTTGGTGTAGACTGCATAGCTCCGCAGATTAATCGGAGGACATTATTTTGTACTCTGTCAAGAGTCTCTAGGTTAGTTTTGGAGCAGGTTGTAAGCAGTGAGTTGTTGTACTCTATCACAGAGCGAACATATCCTAGATATAAGCCCCTCAGAGTTTTCTTGTCTGATCCCCATGATGTACCTGCGAGTCTCTTTAATAACTGTAACCGCCTCAATGCCTTATTCCTGATGTTTTCAATATGGTTCTTGAGGCTGAGCTGCCGGTCAAGTGTGACTCCAAGGTATGTGGGATTCTCTTCTTTCATCACTTGGTGTTTGTCTAACCTCAGGTTAATATTCTTCCTTGCTACTTGGTGGCTTTTGGTAAAGATTGTGTAGACCGTCTTTGCACAGTTAACCTTGAGTTTCCATTTTGGCAGTACTCATGCAGTCTTCTAAGGTCTCCATTCAGTCTTTGAGCTCAACTTTCCACATTTTCATGACTCTGCCATATTGCTAGGTCATCAGCGTACAAGGCTTTTTCGGCCTTAATTTGTTCTGGCAGGTCATTGATAAAGATTAGGAACAGTGTACAGCTCAATGATGAGCTTTGTGGCAAGCCCTCCTCCAAGACTTCTTTAGAAGAGATTGCGTTGTGCATCTTAGTCTGGATTGTTCTATCTATCAGGAAGTATTTCACCCAGTTATACAATCTGCCATGTATTCCTATGCTCATCATCTTCATCAGGAGACCTTTTCTCCATACTCTGTCATAGGTCTGCTGGAGGTCGACAAAGACTGCCACTGTGTGTTTCTTATTCTGGAAGCCATCATGTATTCTTTGTGTCAGTCTGAACAGCTGGTCTTCTGTGCAGCTGTTGGTTCCTGAAGCCTGCCTGTTCATGGCATAGAACACCAGAACTCTCAAGGAACCAATATAAGCGCCTGTTTATCATTCTTTCTGCAACTTTGCCCAAGCATGATGTTAAGGATATCGGGCGGTAGCTTTTGGGGTCATCTGGAGGCTTTTTGGTTTTAAGAATGGGGACGATATATGCATTCCTCCATGCCTTTGGAAGTTTGCTTGACCTCCAAGTTCTATTAATAAGCCTGAGAACTACTTCTCTCCCAGACCTGCCAAGATGTAGCAGCATTTCGTTGTGGATCTTATCTGGGCCTGGAGATTTTCTAGGTTTTAATTTCTTCAGGGCTTGCTCTAATTCATCCATGCTAAATTCATTTTCAAAAAGGGAGTTGCTGGCTGTTGGAGCTCTCTCTTGTTTCTTCAACTGAGAGAGCTGTGTTCTATTGAGTTCTGACAGCTTACCTGCTCTGTTAACTGAGGCAAAATAATGATTGAAATGTTCTGCTTTCTTCTTGTCTTCAATGATTGTCTTACTCCCATCTGTCACTGGTTTTGGGTTCACCTTTCTACTTTCTCCGGAGAGGTTTTTAACTAAAGTCCATGCTTTATTTCCATTCTGTCTAAGGTCTAAGTTGGAGCAAGTTTCTGTCCATTTATCTCTTTTAGCCTTATTAACTACAAGCTTTACTCTGGCACATGCTTTATTGTATTGGATCTTTGCTTCTGTTGAACGTGCAGTTTCTAGCAATATTCTTGCTTTATTCCTTTCAGATATAGTATTTTGAATTTCTTGATTCCAAAAAGGTTTATATGCCTTCCGGCTGCCCCTTGGGATGGCTTTCGACGCTGCATTCAGGATTGCTTATGTTATGTCTTAACAAAAAATCTCCTCACAACTGTTGTCAATTCTTCCCAGGAGGCAATCAGATATTTCCTGAAATAGTTTCCAGTTTGCTTTTTGCAAATTCCAACGGGTTCTCTGCTTGAAGCGTAATTTAGCGGTGGTGCTTACAGTTGTGAGTATAGGTTTGTGATCACTTCCTATGTCGTCCAGGACTTGGGGATAGCTTGCGTCTGCTAAGTCGGATGAGCAGATGGTTAGGTCTGGTCGGCTGAGAGATAGGTTGGCCCTGTGTAACAGTGTAGGTGTAGACTCTGTGTCCTGCAGCACTAATAGGTTAGTTGTTTCACAATTATCTTCGATGTATTTCCCTGTGCTATTGTAGTCAGGGTAACCCCAACGTGGCGAGTGTCCGTTGAAGTCACCAACAAGAAGGGTTTTATGGTACTGTGTCTTGTATAGTTCTGGTATGTTGCATGTTGTCTGAAGTGGGCTGTACACGTTGTATATCGTATATTTGCTTCCATTGTGCCAGATAGTTATTTTTTGAACATCTGTAGGGTGAGATGTCGACAGCAGTGTTACATCTCCTTGTATGTCATTTCTGATATAGGTCACTATGCCCCGGCAGTCTTTGCACTTACAGGCATAACTAGTATATCCAGTGAGATGCAGATCAGAGTCTTTGTGCAGGGTTTCTTGTAGGGCAGCCACGTGTACCCTGTGGTTGTTTAGCAGTTTGGCAAGTTCAAGTTTCTTCTTTCTTATTCCACAGATGTTCAGCTGCAGAATATTGAGCATCTGTGTATTTTTTGCTGTGCTGTCTGAGTTCTCTTTGCTCTTCCTCCCACTCTTCCTCCTCCTGGGGTCTCTGATTTTCCTATTTTTTTCAAATTTTCCAGTAGCCAATTTTTCGCACATGACAGCATGGTTTCCCACTGTCTGGCGCGGGCCTTGATTGACGAGGCGACGACCGATCTCGTATGTATTCTTAAATTTTGACATATTCATGGCATTGTGGTGCTGGAGTGTCTGTGGATTACCTACCTCCCCGGGCAGCAGCTAGAAATGCCCTGTACCAGTTCTAAAGGAAATATGGGTTGTGTTTCTGCCTTCCCCTTTAACACGTAGCTAAGGTGGGGCTCACAGTGTGCTCATTCCCCGCCACCAGATTGCCTGCAGGTTTCGCTGAGCTCTTCATGGCTCTAAGCCTGGCCTAAGCATGAGTAGTTGGGGCAACTGGATCGTCACGTCCTGAGTCCCTGTGCCTTCACGATAGTTTCCGGTATTCAGGGGGGTTAGCATACTTGTTTCCATTCCTAAGACTGTTCAGCACACCTCTGGCTCCTTCCCTCCCACAGGGGGCAGTACGGTGTGGTGCACCGGGTTTATTATCGAGGTTTGCTCCTCTAGATCCATTGTGTTTTGCCTAGGGATTCGCACCCCCAGTTACCAGGACTACCTCGAGGAGGCTGTGACTCTTCGCCACGCACAATGGTCTTGAGGTAAGAGAGGTTTTGCTAGGTCAAGAGACTGACTGCACAATGGACGCTCCTTTCGTGAACAAATGTTCACTAGACCTAGGGTGATGTAAGGGGGGAAACCCACTACCCACAACACCAACACTTCTTACCCCCTGCCTCCCGAGGCTCAGTCCCACATGGTTACATGTACACGAAGAATAGTAAACAACACGTGACATGGTTACATGTACACGAAGAATAGTAAACAACACGTGACATGTTTACATGTACACGAAGAATAGTAAACAACACGTGACATGTTTACATGTACACGAAGAATAGTAAATAGCGCATGACATGGTTACAGGTATACTAAGAATAGTGAATAACACGTGACATGGTTACAGGTACACGAAGAATAGTAAATAACACGTGACATGGTTACAGGTACACGAAGAATAGTAAACAACACGTGACATGTTTACATGTACACGAAGAATAGTAAACAACACGTGACATGTTTACATGTACACGAAGAATAGTAAATAGCGCATGACGTGGTTACAGGTATACTAAGAATAGTAAATAACACGTGACATGGTTACAGGTACACGAAGAACAGTAAATAACACATGAAACGGTTACATGTACACGAAGAATAGTCAATAACGCATTTAAATAAAGGGCTAGAATAGCAATGGACATCTTCTTAGACTGGTCACGTATGACAGCAGAAAGGAAAGTAATCTTAGATCAATGCAAAAGTAGATGTCTTTATATAACGAAACCTGGGAGTGGCGACCTGTGTTGGACAGTCCACAGAGGGTTTGAGGAAGGTGAAAGGGCTGAACAATTTAAATAATGGGGACCTCTTCTGGTGATTGGAAGACTCCTGTTGTGCTCAATCTTCCATTCCCTGGAGTTTCTATACACTGCCACACAAGAAAATAGCATTTTATAATTTATATTGTGCATAAGCTGGACTCGTTTAGAAAGCAAATCAATTCAGTGGTAAAGTAAATAAATTTTTGACATGTAAAATTAATATTGCAGATCTGTAAAGTAAATAAACTGGCCACGAATTAAAGTAATCTTAGATAAATGGAAAGGTAAATATATTTTCACATACAAAAGTAAGCAAACATCAATGGAAAAGTCAATAAACGTGCCATGTATGATAGTAAGCTTGCATCAGTTTTTACATGTGATAGTGATCTTACTGTATAAACAAGCAAATAAAATTGTCACATATGGAAGTAATCTTACATCAATGCTACTGTAAATACACAGATAAAATAAAGGTAATTTTAAATCAATAGAGAAGCAGATAAGCTAGTCCAATATGAAAGTATTCTGGCATCAGGGTGTAATAGAAGTCTCAATTATTGTTTCTCATTGGGCAATGGCGGCCTCATTACTGTGTTTCTCCTTGCCGTTTCTGGGGAAAACATAATAATTACCTATATATCATGTAATTTTCGGTAATATTTTTCAGTAATAACGCAGTAGATTTTAAAAAAAAAACATATGAAGACATTGATCAATCATTCCAGCACTAGAAGGACAAAGAAAATCTACCTTGGTATCATCATCAAACGACTAGCGTGTAGAACATGCCTTTCCACAATCTGCGATCTTCAACGGTATGTATAACTTTGTATGTTGACACATTCCCTGCCTTGACATAAGGCTGTCAAGAACTGAATTAAATTGTCTTTCTCTGTTTCGTTTTCCCCACATCTTTCCAGGATCACAATATATTGTAGTTTCCTTCTTCTCATAACCGACCCAAAAATGGCCATTTGTCTGTTTTTGGTGTTTGTGATAAGTTGTCTTCGAGCCCTCTCCTATTTCAAAGCCTATAGTTGCTACTTCTGACTGTCTAAGGAATTCGGTACAACTATATATCTGAGGTGCCAAGATATTGCCTGGCTTGTTTATTAAATGTCTAGGATTCACAGCAATATGTTAAAACTAGCTCCATATAGCATGCGAGAGTTCTTTTCCTAATGTTTAATGAAATCCCTTGGTATATATGAAGAAAATGAGTGAACAGAACGGGAAGGAGAGATTGGGGGGGGGGGGGGAGAGAAGAGAGGAGAAAACAAAGTTTACCCGGCATACTATATATGCTAAGGAGACAATTCTGGGACTTCCAATACCCGGGGCCCCATTAGGACCAAAAGAAAAATAAGGATGGGGGGATAGTAGACCCACTCACATCCTACCATAATGTCGTAAAACATTCGTTCATGCCATATGATGTTGGTAGTCATGTATATTCACAATCGTTTGTCTCGTGTACTTTCAATCAACTCTGATACAGATGATCCTCTATGCCATGATGTCAAACTTCCCAGCATCTTTTATTTCGGTCTCCATCTGCCTCTGTTCCCCTCCAGCTTTCCTAATGTCACGATGTATTCCAGTTTTCTCCTTCTCATCACATGACCAAAGAATGTAGATTGTCTCTTTATGTGTGGGCAATCAATTCTCTCCGTGAGTCAGTTTCTTTCTAGACATCTTTTTTACTCCCTTTATCTGTCGAGGGTATTCTCATCAGTCGTCAATAAAACATCTCCACAGCTTCCAAATAATTTTTCACTAATCTACCAACTGTATCTCAAGATATGATTTATATAGCTTTAAAACATTCTCTTTCTCGTCTCAACTGACAAAGATTGCATAAAATATTCTTCATTTTATAAAATGCTGCCTTTGCCTGAGCTACTCTACAATTAACTTCTTTAATACATATTCCATCGAACTTATCATGTTACCCGAGTTCTTAAACATATCAACTTTCTTGAGGTTTGTCCCATTTACTTTGATGATGCATTTTGGAGGGTCGGTTTTCTTTGTACGTAATTACCATTGCTTAGTTTTTCTGCTGTTTAAACAAAGACCCTTGTTGTCTCTTTCCGTTACAATTAAATATATCATTTCTTGCAGGTGTATTTTATTTTGAGCGATCAAAACTATATCAGCATGTCGCAGGTTGCTAGCAATACACCCACCTACCGATATAAATGAGATAATAGGTTTGTGTGTGTGTGTGTGTGTTTTTTTTTATTTTTTACTTACATAATTTGAAATATAATAAACACTGCACAAGAACGAATGCTGTCTTACCCAGTCTACAGGTCTTCTCGGAAAGTTCATCTTGGATTGTCTGAAGTACACTGTAATTGTCAACCGTGTAGACATCTTCTGGTAAGGTAGCAATATGAGCTAGCTCAACTGGATTGATATATCCTACACCAACTGCCAGGGTCAGAACACCGGACTCTCTCAGCTCCTCTGCTGCACGAGCTGTCTTATGTATGTTGTTAGAACAACCATCGGTTATAATTATAGCGATCTTCTTCCCACCACGACAGCCACAACGAGACGTGAATACTTGTGTCCTTGCAAGTTCCAGGGCGGCAGCGGTGTTCGTACCCCTTCCTATGTGTGGGGCTGCTTCAATTCCCTGGAACATGTAGATAAGACATATTATTTGCTAACGAAAGAAATTAACATCGAATAATCATGGTGTGCATTTGTATGTGAGTATGCATATAAGGAAACCTTAAAAACCTTAGGATTCTTTAAAATACTTTAAGAAAACTGGTGTTTTAGGTGTTCAGATCGACCCATTCTTGTCCCCTGTGTATTTGCTTGCTTATTTAAGGTCGATTTTCCGATGGTATCTTCAGTAAGTGCCATCCGTGACTTTCCTCTTTTTAACCGGTCTCCTCTCAAATCATTCAGACTGTCATGCAGCGGAGGTCTTTCATCATTGGTAACTCGAACATAGGAGTTAGCTTGCCCAAGTGGCAGTCCAGACTATACTGATGTCAGCCCAAGCATATACCTCACTGTTCTAGCTGAACTGTCTCGTTTGCAATCCTAGACGATTCTCATTCCTTTATTTTGAATCCGTTGTACACTGTAAAGTAAAAAGGGTTAAAAATCCTAGGCCGTAATCAATTACTGAAAGGACCAAATTGTTGAACAATAAGACCAATAGTTTCTATTCCGTGTATGTCGCGACCATCGTGTTCAGTGCTGCCAGGCCACGCTTGCATTTGATCACAGTCTGCTCCACGTGATATCTGTAAGACAGACTACCATTAAATGTCAGACCTCAGTATTTAAACCTATTCTTCTTTCAACATGTATACCCTTTATGGATATGCGAGCAAGACTTCCTTTCCAATGCTGTTATTTAAGGGGAACCAAAAAACACTGGCCTTTTCTGTGTTTACCCTTGATCCTGTCTGTTCACAACACTCCGTCATCTCATGCAAAGCGCTTTGCAAGTCTCTGGTCATGTCGTACCTGTCTGACCCGCATTAGGACATCATATGCAAATGTTAAAGTTCGCCTTGGTCCAACGGGCTGTATTTTTGTCAAATTTCCTGTATATATGTTGAACGATACAGTGATAATGGTGATCCCTGGGGAAGGCGAATGCAAATGCGTATTGGATTCGATCTCCATATTTTTTAACAAACTACCACTGTTCTTTTCAACAGTGCTGCCCCATCCAGTTAGCCAATCAAGAGTTCACACCATATGTTCTCTCACTCTCTGTCTCTCTTTGTCTCTCTCTCTCTCTCTCTCTCTCTCTCTCTCTCTCTCTCTCTCTCTCTCTCCCTCTCTCTCTCTCTCTCTCGCACTTTCTCAGTTACCCCTCTAAGGTTATCTTTGTCTGTCTATCTACCTGTGTGCTCTATCCTACCGTCTGTCTGTCTGTTTTTATATCTGTCTTTTTATATGTGTGTCTGTCCATCCAGCTAGCTATTGTTTCTTTAATTTAATTTAGTGTTGCTTTTTAATTATCTAGTTTATCTCAGGGAGCGTGGCGCGGTGATTTATGTCACAGGCGTGAGGAGAAGTTAAGTCCAACTTGATGTGTGTAAGGAGATACTCCGTACGTCACTCGGGCGCCAGTCCTTTACTATCCTGGTTGTACGGAACCTCACGCAAGACCCCTACAGCACGTCCTGGTCGTGCGCCACGGATAATGTCTCAAATGAGCATTAACAGAGCTGTCAGGGGATCTCGGAGTTCGGCGGCCCCCAGAGGTGATGTGTCCTTGTGGCTCTCATCAGCCCGCCCCCAAACGCTTGGGTGAAAAATGTTATCAAAACTCATTAGGAACACGAGTAGGTCTGCCAAACGTACAGCCAAAATTACAACCCTTGGTTAAAAGACTGCGGAGTAAAGAGAACATTGTTCACTGCACATCCTCTGTTAACCCTCAGTGTCGTCGTCACCGCGCTGAGGTACACCACAACAGCAACCATCCATAGGCTGGCCATCCATGTACATCCCCGGTTAACCCTCAGTGTCGTCGTCACCGCGCTGAGGTACACCACAACAGCAACCATCCATAGGCTGACCATTCATGTACATCCTCGGTTAACCCTCAGTGTCGTCGTCACCGCGCTGAGGTACACCACAACAGCAACCAACCATCGGATGGCCAAGCCTAATTGTCCGACAAAACTAGATCATACGGATCAAAATCTGATCATCAAAATTTGTATTGAACTGAAAAAGACCGAATGTCCACACCCAAAGATCCCACTCGCCCGAGTGTTGGGACAAAACTGATAACGATATGCCTGATGCAGGACGTAAAATTCTGTCGGGCTAACGGCTCGTCAAAGAAATTTAACGTGCGAGAAAAAAGAATGTAACTATCTGCGTGGTCACAAAAGTCCAAAACCCACGGGCTGCTCCCCGCTGACTTCCAGAGGGCGCAGCCCCTGTCGAGCGGGAGGCCTGATACGGTTGTGAGGTTAAGCAGGCATGTGCAGGACGTGACGATTCCTTGGGTAAGCCCAGAACCAGAGCGCCATGTGCCGGCTCTGCATGCATGGAAGCCCCCTTGGATGGCGGGGAATGCCCATGATCTGCCCCTGCCTTCCCTTGAGGGCTAACTGTTCCACAGGGGGCTGCCCCAAAGGGGTACTCCGAGGGCAATACCTGCGGCGAAGGGGACAAAGTGGACACCACACAAAGCAGGCAACGTCACGACCCACACAAAACTATGGCCACAGTCAACCTAGAAATAGGCCTGACGTCTTCCCTCGAAGTCGGAGTACAGCTGCCCATGAGGCAGGGAAATGAAAAACGGTTGTACACGCAAAAATCAGGTCCAGGTGAAAGCCAAAAGTCCAAGCGGACGATTAACCGGGACCTTCCACTGGAATTCACAGCCGGTGATCGATAATAATAATTTAAAAAATCTCGGGGAGCCGCCGTGGAGTAGAGGCTATACGCTCGCCTGTGGATCGGAATGTCTTGGGTTCAGGTCCTGACGGATCCTAACATTTTTCAAAAAATGACCTTTGCTTCCAGGTTGACCGAGTCTTGAGTGGGTACCAGGTCCAGTCCTGGGGTGTAAAGGCGGTGGGCGTGATGCTTACTACATCCCCCACCAAGTGCCTAATGGTCTATAAAAAAATAGGTCCAACCCTTTTTGCCCAATACGCTTAAAGGCATAAAACAAAATAACAGAAAGAAAGAAGAAGAATTTCGTAAGTTGCGCAGAGCATACGAAGAAAACAACAGATTAGGTAAAGAACTACAAGCAACCAACAGAGTTATGGAGGAAAGAGAGAAAGCACGAAAAGAAGCAGCAAGAAGGCAGCAAATACAGTCACCCAAACCTCAGGGAGCCGAAACCCAGAAAAAGCCATATCAATTACCAGACAAGAAAATACCGACGCCGCTGATGAGGCAGTTTACTGACAAAACCACTTTACAAATAAATCAACGCATTAGGAAGCTGGAGGATCTGAACTACTTTAACCCAGAATTGCCAGAGGATGATGTACCATGGTCATCACCAGAAGAACCGATCCGACCGCCAAAACCTGAAGTCAAACGAGGTCGATACCGTCACCACAAACAATAATGCCAGAGACGACACCACAAACGCCAAAACTAACTAAACCCTATGTAGGAGAAGCACTTTACAACAAGGACACACGAAGACCACCGAAATAACACCAGACCCCACCATTATTTCTTTCAGTACCTGCCTAAAGCAAGCAACCGCCAGTCCTTCTTAGGATAGGCAGTCCTCTCTCCTCGGAAACAGCAAACGGCCAATGAAATCCACACAAAATCGACTCAACAGCCAATAAACCGGAGCGCAGCAGAAGGCCAGCCAGTTACGAAAGCAGACAATCGAGCGGAAAACCACAACAAATATCAAGCGACAAACACTGAAAGCACAATTATTTATTCGTCCTTTTTAAGATGACATTTTTTTTTGGGTCATTTGAAGCCCCTCTCTGGCTTTTTCCAGGGGCCGCAAAATAGGCAGGCCATAAATATGGCCAGTTGTCTGAACGCGGTTTCTGGGACCTCCCCACGGCGATCCTCATCCACATGGTGGCACTTTGTGTCATCGGGTGTTTATCGCTTGTGTGATGTCATGGTGGGGTAGAGAGTCAGTCAGTCAGAAAGCACAATCCAAAACCAGATGAGACGAAGACCAGAAACGTCACCACAAATATAGCGGACAGGAAAGAGAGCAGCAATGCAATCTGACCTAGCTGAAAGTGGTCAACGATAAATGATTGATTCAATTAATTGCCAATTTTTAAAGTGGTCAACGATAAATGATTGATTGAATTAATTGCCAATTTTTTTACAGTCCGGACACAAAACAGAAAACAATAGGGTGTCTACACTAAAGCGAATTTAGTAAAAAAAAATTTTCCCCTGTGGTGTTCTAAAATACCATCGAAACAAGCAATCAGAGGTAAATAGTGTGATCTAAATCTTACCCTCTTCACTTGATCATGATTGGTCAAAGTAAAGTCAAACAGCATCTGAGGAACATTGGAAAACACCATCACACTGAAAAGTTCATAATTTAGTCCAATGTTAAAATTGTTGATTAGGTAGATCACAAAATCAAGTTCCTTTTGGTAATCTGCAGGACTGATACTGC
Organism: Candidula unifasciata; assembly: GCA_905116865.2. NCBI lineage: Eukaryota > Metazoa > Mollusca > Gastropoda > Stylommatophora > Geomitridae > Candidula > Candidula unifasciata. Next base: position 172,178 of record CAJHNH020002105.1, read on the forward strand.
CAGACGAGTCCAAGATAAACAAAATATCTGCTCTTGCACGGTACTGAGGAGCTAGTTTGAAAAATCAATAATTTGGTTAATAATTAAACAGTAAAAAGTAAAGGACTCTTTTTCACGCTTTCAGGCGTATAGGCATATAGGGCTAGACCTATTTTTTTTAGACCAATCGGCACAAGATGGGTAATGTGGTCAGTATCACTTCCCGGGACAGCATCCGATACTCACTCAAGGCTGGGTCGCCAGGGAGCGAACCCACGACCTTCCGATCCGCAATTAGACCGTAGGTGAGTTTAATTTCAAACGACCCCTATCTGTGTCCGCTTCTAGAATTCTTAGGGAATTCACAGGAATTGCCCTGGACAGTACTATATTATAGGTGTGAGTTTGTTGGGGTTAGGGCTAGTGTTAAATGAATTGCGAGTACCAACTAACTTACCTTAACCACAACTACAAATCTCGAAGCTGTCGAGATAGAGGGTCTAAAGTTAAAGTACCCGTGAGTTTAACAATACAAATGCGTAAATTTCATGTAACGAAAATTCCGATTGAAAAAAAAAAAAAAAACATAGACAAAATTGAAAAAAAACTATCATCCTTACATCGCTGTGTGCTTTTCAGAGCTGCATATTTTACATTCCAACACTGTCGGCATCTGATGCTTTATTTCAAAGATGGGTATACTTTTACTTTTTTTTATGCCAAAGTAACTAAAAATGCCAACACCATTGTTATGTATATGTTAACTGCCTATTACTGCCTTCAATATGCCTTTTTTTTTTTAAATGTAGGGGTTCTTTGAGCCTGAGGATTCAATGCCGGATGGCTAGTGCTGTCGCCACGGACTGTGCAGGTAAGGATTTTATTTTTGGCTCCAACAGGGAAAAATCCCCAGCCTTACCGAGGATTTGAACTCAGGTTTCCCGAACGAAAGCCCTGCGTTCTAACCATTTGGCCAGCCGCTTCTTTATAACGCTTATGCAACAACTATAAAAACGGTCTCAGAAGCAGAATATTAAATGATCTTGTCATCTCGCTAGAGTCCAGCCATGACAATTACCAACACAGGCGTTACACTAAAAGAAAAAAGAAAACCAGATGTGAGAGTAAGAGGGGCCCTGAGGGGACCCAAATAGAAAGTGGACTGATGACATTAAACACATCTGTATCAAGACTTAATAACAATAGCCAGGACTGTCCATTGAGTGCTCCGCGGCAAACTGTTCCTCTCCAGGACTCATAACGACACAACCCAGTTCCAACTTCATAGCAAGCGTGTCGCCCTATAGCTGCTCTGCTCCTGTGCCAACAAAAACAGAATGTCCATCGCTGTCACTTGTGGAAACATTGACACAGCCTACAGCCTTGCGCACGCAATAAATAATAAGGCAGAAGCCAAAAGTGTCAACACAAACAGTCTAACACTAGAAATGCAGTTCAAATTCAAAGCTGTACTTTAGCTGACCCGACTAGTTATGAGATCAACATCATGCCCACAGACTTAACTTCCCATAATATTTCGAAGCTGACATTTTGGGTTTCGTCAGAGGAGCCAAATTCCTTTTTTTTTTTTTAAATAAAAATCCAACTTGACGCGGGTTCGAACCCAGACTTTAAAGACGGCAAGCAGACAAGCGTCTGGCCACTCCGCTCCTGTTGAGAACGCCATTATCCTCAAGTACTTTGCCGACTAAAGGGGGCGATTATGTCTGTCCACAATGTGAGATCTTCAACAGCATGTGCCATGCCATGACAAAAGCTAGTAAAGAATTTCGCTTTGTCTTCCCCCGACTCTTTCTCCACATATCTTTCTATTGGTCACACCATGTTCCAGTTTCCCTTTTCTCCTAAAATGACAAAATAATGATGACCATCTCTTTCTTATGTTTGTGATAGGCTGTTTTCGAGTCCTCGCCGGTTTAAAAAAAAAATAAACATGTTGCTGCTCTTTTTGACAGTCCAGGGAATTCTAAGTTTTTTCTGTAAAACCCCATCTCTGAGGCCTCAAAAAATTGCCTTGTTCATTAATTGTCAATGATTCACAGCCATATGTTAAATAGCCACTATATAGCATGGGATAATTCTGTCTATAATCTCCAATTACATAGATTTGCTGCATACAATATAATCCAAAATGTACAAATGTAAACAATGAATACAACCTTCTTCGGCTGTCTTTTGTGCGATTTCTGTTGGGAGCTCTAGAAGTTCCACGTAAGTATCTGCTATGTAAACATGTGTTGCGTCAGATGCAATAGCTGTCAATATGCTCCGATTGACACTAGCAACTCCAGCAACTATAATCCCAGCTCCCGAACTCTTCAACTGATCTGCTTCTTCAATTGTTTTGCTTTCGTCTGCAGTGCGTCCTTCAGTAACCATAACAACCATTTGTTTTACATCGTGACGTATTCGGCCAGATGGACCGAAGGACTCTTGGCGAGCAAGCCTTAAAGCTTTGTCGGTGCCAGAGCTTTGTTTCAGAAATGGTGCACCAAGAAGTGTCTGAAATGAAAAATAATACTAATAATACATTACCTAATAAAATAAAAATAAAAACAGTGTGCCCTCTTAATTATGGAGGTTGGCTACAGTTTATTCACTGCTGACCTTGTGAATTATTACTTGGCGAAATCCCAATTTCTTTCACGGTGCGACTATCGTCTCTATAGTGTCTGGACGCCACGAAATCAAAGCGGATAGTGTTTTCTATATATATATATATATATATATATATATATATACTAAAAGAACAGCCATAAACTGCAAAAGTAAACGTTTTGATGCCAAGTGATATCTGTGGAATATCCGGGAATGTTACAAGTATGCATGCTGGAGAACATTGGGCGAGGAGAGGAGTGGGTCAGAATACAAGAGGAAAAGTGTGACCTGTGTAGGGTTCTGATCACACTGGGCCGGGAGTGCAGAGAGTGGGCAGCGGGTGCCACTGAGGAGGAAGTCCAACAGTTGATTCACGACAATTGACGCCCAGATGATCTGATTTTCTATACAGATGTTTCAATGTTGAGGGAAAAGAGAAGTGTCTGGGGGTTCTTAGCGAAAAGCCAATAGGCAATCTTTAGTGCAAGACAGCCTAGCATACAACATTACAACATCTATCATGAGAATGGAGGTGGGGGCGATAACTGCAGCTCTCCGGTGGCTAGAGAACAAGATGCATAAACATGTCATTATTGTAACAGACTCTAAAGGCATGCTGAGAAAGGTGAAAACAGAAATGCTTCGAACAGACTGGCAAGCTTCACTGTTAAGGTCACGGGTAATAAGCATACTTTGGATTTTTTCTCTATGCCGGCCTAGTGGGTAATGAGTAGGCAAACAGATTGGCAAGTTGTTACATGACAAGGCAGATGTAGTCAAAGCCGTCTGGGAACAAGCAACGGAATCAGTAGAGAAACAAGATTATTATGGCCTAGAGAGAATAAGGCACCTGGGTGTAATCAGAGGGTCTGGCAGGGTCAGTACACTGAGAGGAAAGGCAAGACGGACATATAATCAGACTGTGACTGGTACCATCAGTATTGGAACTCCTGCGCTGGCTGCTGAAGATAAGGACGGAACACGAATGGGAAGGCCCCGTGTGCTGTGATGTTATTTATTGACTCAACTCGACTCCTGGATTTCCTTTGTTTGGATAAATTAAAATTTTGCTTGGAGCGATGTAGATGTATAATTTTTTTTTTTTCAACATTTTAATTTTTAAGTTTCACCCCTTAAGATTTTCATTCTGTAGGATTTACATCTCTAGGATAAAAATGAAACAGTTACAAAGACTGGAAACTTCGTTTAGCACAGTTATATTGGGCCACCACTAAACAGTTGAGAAGTAACATGAAATGTTGATGGTTTCTTATGCTGAAGAGTCACGCGTTCAGTGTGTGTCACCAGGCGTCCTTACTTTGCAGAAGATTTTCGGCTACTAGTCTTTATTCTTGGTCAGTTTAAGAGCCACGGTCGATTAAACAAATTTCATTTTTACCTGATGGATCTCAGTGGCGAAATGGTCGAGCCGTTTGCCTTGCGCTCTGAAGGTCGCGGTTTCGTTTCACGGCAGGCAATTCGGTTCACAATTGGCATTTTTACAGAGATCGTCGCCGGAGCAACGGAGGCCGTGCTCTGTGCAACGGTCTCAACATGATACTAACCGTTTTGCGGAGAGCGACTGAGGCATACCTTTCTAGGGTCCCCCGTACATAGTAATTATTTTCTACATTCCATCGTTGTTTTATTCAGGCAGATGATTGGCCTAGGCAAGGGTTTAAAGAAGTTAACCCACTGAACTACCCCATTAGGAAGCTTAACGAGGGTGGGAAGGGGAAAAACTAAGACTTACTACCTCAGTCGGTCCTCTTCCACCTTGGGCTGTAGATGTTTACCAAAAAGATTGCCAAACTTCTTTATCTGCAGCTTTCGTTTTAGCTTTGTTCCAGTCCTTTGTCAGTCAGGGACTGTCGGATTCTTTCTTCCCAGTGAGCCCTGGTTCGCCCTGGTTCGCCCTGGTCGTCTGGTTCCCTGGTTCTCGGCCTTCCATGCTTTCAATGGTGGCCAATTCTCTCTTATTCTGCATACATGTCCAAACCATCGAAGCTGTGAATGACCCACTAGAGATTGAACAGCCTGAATTTAAAATTCCTGGCCTAATGTCTGATTCCGAACTTGATCTCTTCTTGCAACTTAGACCACTTTTCTCAGCTATCTCATTTCTGAGGCATGATGCTTGCTTCTGTGAGATGCTGTCATTGCCCATGACTCACACCCTAGGTCAGGACTGGCACATACGTAGAAAGAAACGGACGCACAAACACACACAGGAACTGCCAGACGTTTCAGGGGCAGCCTTTATCGACACAAACAAAACAAGGCCTGATGATTTAGGGCCGCATGGATGGGGATGTCGCCAAGGAAAGTGCAGGTTGGGTATTTCGTTTTGCCACTGACATTTAAAAAAATCCTTAACCAACCTTAGGATCAGAACCATGATCTTCTGTGTGAGAGCAGGAGGTTCTTAACTGTTCGGGGAGCTCATCCTCTTTACTTCACCAATAATAAGAGTATTTATAGAATGTGTGATTCTTGATTAACTGCGATTCTCACTGCTGCTACGAAGTTCAGCCACTGTGCTGGCACTCTCACTGTGCAATCTACCAGAAAAGACTGGAACACTGATGTGAAATCCATGTCCAATAAAATTCACAAATAAAATTAGACCATATGTCTCTATCATAGGTAAAGTTATTGAATTAAATCTGCCTTTACAGCAAGCCTGTCACATGAGACAACTAACTGGGGACTTCCTTCCAAGTCAGAGTGCATCTGCCGCAGCGGCAAGGAACAATCAAGTGCACTCAAAAAAGCCTGCCAAACGGATGTATACAGAAACTCAGGCCCTGGTACAAAGCCAAAGTCCAAAATGACGAACGACTAGGACTTTCCGCAGAGCATACAGCCGGTAAACAAAGAAGAAGAAGAAGAAGAAGAAGAAGAAGAAGAAGAAGAAGAAGAAGAAGAAGAAAAGAAGAAGAAGAAGAAGAAGAAGAAGAAGAAGAAGAAGAAGAAGAAGAAGAAGAAGAAGAAGAAGAAGAAGAAGAAGAAGAAGAAGAAGAAGAAGAAGAAGAAGAAGAAGAAGAAGAAGAAGAAGAAGAAGAAGAAGAAGAAGAAGAAGAAGAAGAAGAAGAAGAAGAAGAAGAAGAAGAAGAAGAAGAAGAAGAAGAAGAAGAAGAAGAAGAAGAAGAAGAAGAAGAAGAAGAAGAAGAAGAAGAAGAAGAAGAAGAAGAAGAAGAAGAAGAAGAAGAAGAAGAAGAAGAAGAAGAAGAAAAAGAAGAACAAGAACAAGAACAAGAAGAAGAAGAAGAAGAAGAATAAGAAAGAAAAAGAAGAAATCGTCAATTAATACCTGTGCCAGCTGTTCGTGCGTGTTGAACATTGAGAAATCAAATCTCAAATGATCATCCTGGCCAAAAATCATCACACAAGCACGGGCTGTGTCTGGGCTGATCTTATACCTCAAGGTATAGTATACAGTAAACTTCAGCTGAATTTGGTATTCGTCGTAACTTGGTGCTGTCTCAATCAGAATGTGGATATCTGCTTTGATGCGCATGTTGGGATCTTGAAAGAATAAGCCAATAACACGACTGTTTAAGTAGAATTACAAATAATTGTAACTAGATGAATCTCTCTCTCTCTCTCTCTCTCTCTCTCTCTCTCTCTCTCTCTCTCTCTCTCTCCCACACACACACACACACACACACGCGTGCGCACACACACACATCCTCATCATCATCATGTAGCAGGTCCTTTGTTGAAGGTAGCTGTCATCACGGTCTGCCTGAAAGTAACTGTCTCTCGTCAGATCTCCTGCCTCGTGCACTTTCTGACACAAGCTGCCATTTATATCCGGGGTCCTTCTTTCCTGGTACCGCGCCTTCTGCTAACGTTCTTTCAAATCCAGAAATTGTAATCATAATTTGCTATGAGGCTTGACGTGGCAAAAATATTTCAGTTTCCTAGACAAGATGTTTTTTACTAGCTAATCTTCATTTAGGATGTTAACACTATATATGTGTGTGTGTGTGTGTGTGTATATATTATATATATATATATATATATATATATATATATATATATATATATATATATATATATACTATTATTAAAATGTTAACCTCCTACATTTCTTCAACTATCGCTTTCAATTTTTCACACAATGTTGCCTTAGACTCAACGCGTGTTTGTATATTAGGAAATTGCACAAACAACAAACGACGTAGCTCCAGCAACAATCAAATAATCATTTGTTGACGGCCTGGATTTGTTTTTAGTTGATTGGCCACCTTTGACTGCTGATCAAGGCTGACAATATATGCCTTTTGCTCAATTATTCATATATTTTTATGACGCCTTGGGTTCACATTTTGTAAGGCTATTTAATTATTTTTATTTGTTTAAATCGCCTTTATTTCAACATATATCGTTACATAACAGTGCGTTAATTGTTCGTGTCGTTATTATACATTTTATATTATTCATCAATATTGTGATTTTGTTTTTGTGTTTTTTCTTTGCTTATGCATTGCTTGGGGTTTTTGCTCACCCTAGCTTGGGTTTTCAACACGTTCCGTTGGCAGCCCCGCTGTAGACCTCACACATCTGCGTCAAGCTGTATGCCGATATGTCTCCAACAGTTTCGTTCATATTGTCACACAACGTTGCATTCGAATACATTCTTGTTGTTATATCGCAGTGTCGCACAAAAACACGGGAACTATATCAGTCCGTACATGAGAATACTTTGTTTTTCCCCATTGTTTTGTATTTCGAATTTTTTTTTTTTTTAATTGAGCACTATCTTCACTGTTTCCGGGCAATGTTTACAATTCAGATGTGTCGTTTACCATAGCCACCGTTTCGTGAGGTATACTGTATATTTTTTTATTTCTCCACTTTCATTTTTTGTTTTTTTCTGGTACATTGCCTGTGCACTCCAGCTTACATGATCGCTCTGCATATGATTTGACATATTTCTTTATTATTTTGCAATGTTTATTGTTTAATCTTTGTTTGCTACTTCAAGTTTCTCCCCTTTTTACGTGTTGCAATTTTTTATTTTTCTCTTACTTCTTATCTAGTGGCATCAATCTGCTGTATTTAGTCTATAAAATGCCTTTCAATAAATGTAACTTGGGTCGTCGTACTCGCCAAGCGCAAGCATAGCGACAAGTACGTGCAAATCAAACCGAGGAGGAGCGAGCAGCAGTGAGCGATCGAGTCAGACAAAGACGTGCTCAGATACCAGCCCAGTTATCTGTAGAGCGACGTGGAGTCACACTTGAGGACGCACGGTTGCGAGCACAGCGATCGCGTTCTGCAGCCTCAGATCTGCTTCCTTCTCAACAGACTCAACGCAACAGGCTGACAGTGGCTGAAACACGTCAGATACTGGCAGCACACCAGTCCCGTGCTCAGCAATCATTCAGTTACAATCGCTTTGCATTCCGGTACAACCCAGCTGATAATTTTTTTAAACCAGCATGTTCTCATAGGCACTATGACTTGCGTGTGTCTTCTTTTCAAGGCTCTGAGATTTCCTGCAGAGACTACAGGAATGTGTTGCTCCGCCGGGAAAGTTAAACTGACTCAACTTGCAGAACCGCCAGAGCCATTAATTACTTTGCTTGCCGGACATATCGCCGAATCAAAGCATTTCCTATCTAACATAAGGAAGTACAACTCAAGCTTTCAAATGACGTCACTGGGCGCTGACATTGTTGCAGCTCTGTTATTGCCAACTTTTAAAGTGAAAGGACAAATCTATCATAAAGCCGGCTTCCTGCTTGTTTCCAAGATGCTCAACATAAATTTCTCCAAATGTGTTTCATCGGTGACGGCAATGATGAATTAAATGCACCCTGGGGAATTTCTACCGGCATTCGATGATCCATCGTTTCCAGACTACAAGAGCTTCTTCACAACAAAAACCATTTGGTGCGTTTGTTCAAAACAGCACCTGACATGATGCCATCTGATACACACAAGTTGTTTTTTAACTCCTTCTGGAGAACATGTCCGCAGATTCAATGCCCCAGCCATAGACGAGGTCGCAATTGTTATAGTTGGAGATCACTTCCAACCTAGAGATATTGTTCTCCATCGCAGAGAAACAATCACTTTACAAGGGTTGCAGAACCTCATCCCTGTTACGATGTTCTGCAATACCAAATTATGTTTTGGGGTGGTGTCGATGGATATCACTTCAACGTAAAGATGATAAATCCAGTCACTGGCGAATATACAAATATGAAATGCGGAGCAATGAAGTATTATTGTAACCGATTAATGATACGAGAGAATAAGGACAGTTATTTTTGAGGCTATGTCAATTGTTTCACCAATACGTCGTGGATATGTATGCAAAGATTGAGACTGAACGTTTGCTGTTCATCCGTTTGAGTCAGACCGAGCTTCGCTGTGAGTATACATTCATTTGCGAGATGCAGTTCTACATGATGGTAATATAATTAACGTTGGAAGGCAGTCCACGTCATATGCATGAGTACGCACAAGAGGCACTTGCATATGTTCGCCACATTGGGCGTCCTGACATATTCATAAAATTCACATGCAATCCAGCTTGGGCAGATAAACAACAGATCTTACTTCCTGGACAATCGCCTGTGGATAGGCATGACATCACAGCATGTGTTTTCAGACAGAAACTGAAGTCACTTATGGCTTTTATTGTCAAACGTGAAGTTTTGGGTCTGTGCGCTGTTGAATGTACTCAGTGGAGTGGCAAAAGAGAGGATTGCTCTAAACGATATCCCCGAGCATTAGTATCCAACACAGTTACAGGACACGATGGGTATCCTCTATACCGACGAAGGTCAGCAGAGGATGGCGGTCAATTAGCAACTATACATTTGCTCCACGGTGACATCAAAGTAGATAACCGGTGGTTAGTGACATATTCACTTTTGCTATCGAAGACATAAAAAGCGCACATTGACGTGAAATACTTCAACTCCGCTAAATCTATCAAATACATTTGTAAGTACGTCAATAAAGTCTGCGACCTGACAGTTTTTGGCCTGCAGCCAGACAGAGGTGATAGGAATGCTGTCATAAATATCGATGAAATCAGGCTGGCAGCAATGAGGCTGTTTGGAGAATTCTATCCTATACATGAACGAAGTCCAGCTGTTGTTCACTTAGCAGTACATCTTGAAAATAGACAACGCGTCTATTTCACAGCTGCAAATGTGCACCAAATTATTGTGTTTTCCGGTGGCCTTAGGTGAATCCTGTAAAGGTTCAAGGTTAAAGGTTAAAACAGTCAATCAACATATTCTAACTCAAGTCTGAATCAGAAGAATCTCAGAGCAGTGCACGAACTCAGAAGCACCGGCGTGGATTCTTAAATACTTTGGGTGCCTTTTTACCTTCAATTTTGTTCCCGGGCAGCGCCATTAAGCTGCTAGATTCGATTTCAAATTGCCCAACAATACACACGGGCGTCTCATCTTACTATCAAACACCGGAGGAAATTACTGGAAGACCACATGAAAACAAGCCCAGCCTTCACTGGGGCCTTCAGCACTCGAGCCGGACGCCAGTTTTTGAGACCACTCAGCCCCCTGACCGCCGTGAAAGGGTCGTTGGACACTTCAAAAAAGTCGCAACTCACAGGTTGAGAGCCGCTGAGTTAGGGATACTTGGAAACCGGTGCAAATCGTGAAAAATAATTCGAAGTCAGGCCCACATCCAGAGTGATTTCCCTTCCCATACATGACTGTCAGAAGTGCCGCTTACTCCTGCAGTACTTTTTATTTGTACGTAGTTGCCTGCGGCGCCTTTAAGAGACTGACAGCAACAATACCTTAGACAAACATTATGTACGCCAACCGAGCGCGAAAGCAAACGATATCGTAACATCCCCGCAACAAAGTAGGCGCCCTTTCGTCAGAACGAGGCATTAATGGAAAGGAAAGTCACTCCAATTGTGGGTCTGACTTCGTGACTAGCTCCGAAATATGAAATGACTGGACAACAACGGGTATCAACACAGTAATAAGTCAGAGAAGACGGCGCTATGTTAGACACATTCTGAAAGGAAACGAATAGAAGACAATAGAATAGACACTGTCATGAGAAATTGACCGAGGAAACGAGGCAGTCTAGAAGAAACCATAAGGCAAACGTCGATGAGAGAAGCCAAAGATGCTCGACTGGATTCCATCTATGATATAGAAGTGATTGCACAGGATTTAAGGAAAGGGAGAAATGGACTGCGAGTTCTATGTAACACATAATGGAACAACAGAATATCGAATGAATGAAAATAGTTTAACCAGCTGTAACAATCTGGGCTGGCTGCTAAAGATGAGGACAGGAATGCCTCGAGTACTGTGATGTCAATTGTTTACTCAACTCAACCCAAAGCTAAAACAACATATACAAATAAATTACAAAGTAATAACTTACTGACAGACACCAGAGTTTCCAAGCACCTTTTAGGCCAGGAGTCGATGATCATGGACATCAGTTGTCGCACTTGTTCTTTTTTCACGCTCATGTCATTAGTAAAATTATCGAACAGGACACATCTGTACTCACAGGCTGCAAATATTCTTCCAAGAACTGAAGTTGGGCTGCGTTTTCTACACCAACTGTTGAAATCCAGCGCCCCACCTTGAGAACTAGATTTCTTCATTTCTTTTTTAAACATATCTCCGTGACTGATCACACAAATACAATGACGTTTGATGAACTGTTCTCCACACATCTCTTTCAACATGGCCATTGAGTATTCTTCTTCTTCAAAAACGCGACTTCCGTACTGTAAAACAACTATAACAGCATGGAAGCCTTTTGGGCACAATTTCAATAACTTCAGCATCATTTTTCCGCACGATATTAGGACTTTCCTCTTGCCAGGCTTCTGTCTTGGCGCGGGTGGACAGTCAACAACTTTGACTTTGTAACTGTCATATGTGGTCGATTTTATTTCTGCCGCTGTGGTCTCGGTTTCGCCTTCGGAGGACACTGGAAATGTTGCAGAACCCAAGATAGAGTTTCCAGTTGAGCTTTTGCCATGTCCTGGTGGTCCACAGAGTAGGATGTTTATTTGATCTCTGTCTATGTCTGACGCTGGTATATTCAGCTATTGAAATGAAACAATAGTATAAAGTCGTTAATAGCAGTATGAGTAATTGTAGTAGTGGTGGTCATGGTAACAGCAGTTATTTTATAATAATGTAATAGAAGTAATAGTCGTTGCCGAGGCAGTGGTATCAGCAGCAGTAGTAGCAGCATCAAAAGCAGTACTAGCCGAACTAGTAGCAATAGTAGTAGTTTGGTTCAGCAGAAGCGGCGGCAGAGGCAGTAGCAGTAATAGTAGTAGTAGTAACATCAGTAGTAGTTGTTGTTGTTGTTGTTGCTGCTGTTGTAATGAAGGAGGTGAAGGAGGAAGCGACTCATGAAACGATTGCATGTTGTCACAAGTTTCAGATAGTGCTCTAAGACACTCATCAGTTTGAGACAGCCAAGACGAAATTATTAATCAAGTTTTAAGGAAACTACTCTCGTTGCCACTAGCAATTCGATGGCTGCAAAAGAAATAGAGTAGTCGCAATGTTGCAACGGAGAGTGAGCGTGAGCACCTCGTTGGTGGGTGCATCTGAAAAGCGAGAATAGTGTCCTATGCTGAGCATAATTGTTATGACATAATCAAAGAAGAATAAATAAAGACTAGGACAAGTTATTCAGAGAGCTGCTCCAATTTGTGTAAGATCTCTTTCTGCTTCTTCTGTCACATACCGCTCGTGTCGCGTGCCTGATTTAAGGATTTCTCCTTACAAACCAACAGCACTCTGAAATATAATAATGTTGAGGTGTCGGCTTGTATTGGTCTTAAGTGCATCCCGTGGCCAATATACGCGCAACCTATTTCAGGAGTAGGGCAACTCAAGTTATGGCACTACAGAATATCTAAACCCTAGGCGCAACTTGGCTGGACGCCCCCACTACTATAAAAAGATAGCCCCCAGGCTATGATAGTGTACTATCACAGCCATGTTAACACATATTAAAATTAATAATCAGACACACATAAAAGCTAGACAGTTTGAATAGTGAAACAGGGACACCCAAGTCAGTAATGAAAACTTCTGAATGGATGTAATAAATGCAACACACACACACACACACACACACACACACAAATATATATATATATATATATATATATATATATATATATATATATATATATATATATATATATTATATATATATATATATATATATATATAATGTTCAGAGGCCATAGGCGCTTATGCAACAAAGTCTAGAAGGCACTGCTGAATCAGCCAGAGTCAGTTCTTGAGAGTATCAGTGATCATCCTCGTGACTCCAGGTGGACCTGTAAAAAGAGCATGTGGTATGTCATCTCAGATGTTACTTATCAGTTTGGTAGGTCACTGCTCTCCTCAGTCCATGGTGATCTGAACAGGCTGACTCAGTAGACTTCTTCTCTTCTGGTTACTCTTGCAAACACTGACAGAGTTCATGTACTGGAACTAAGTGCTTATGCTGGAACAGAACAAAGCTCCTGAAGAAGGATTCCTTGGAGATGACACTGGGTGGCCTTCACAACTGCCTCTTAGCCACTGGAACTCACACAAGCTCCTGTCATGTTGAAGATGTGGTGGTAGTTGGTACTATTGGTGGATGGTAGTTGGTTGGACTGTGAATCGTTTGCCTGACCTCCAGGGAGGTATCATCCTGTGTCAGAAAGGAACTTAGAATTAGTATTCATCTTAGGAGTCACATACCAAGCTCACTTTATTTCCCTACACGATTCTCAGTCACTCAGAGGATAGCTCTCAGGAAAATGAGACAATTCCCTCTCCATTTATCTCTGCTGTCAGTCAGTACAAGAGATAGGAGACAAGTCCAAAGTGGAGATAGATAGACACTAATACACATAGATCATCCTCTCTCTCCACCTTCCCATTCGCACTTGCAGACACACATTCTATCTCGTTCTTTCATATATATTTTATACCATCCACAGTTTGCCCACCGCCACCACTGTTTTGTTGTGTATGCTAAACATAACCTTTGACGTCACAGCGTCTTGCCTGCTGTTGTGTGACCCAGTTAAATATGTCGGCTAATCGACCCGAACTCTGTCGGTTCGTTAAAGAATAATTAGCTTGCTAGATTAAAAATATTTATAATAGTATTGGGTCAGGTAGGGCACAAACTATCAGCTTGCGAAGGGAAAGGTTTGGTTTCAGGGGCTATGAGTGCCTGGACACCAAGAACGGCCTAGTTCTGTTCTGCCTCATAGCTGAATCTTTCCTCCCTGCAGCAGCGGCTAACTTTAAAGAGACATATATCATGGTACTCGTAAACTATGATCGACTTACCCAAGCTTAAGAATCCTTCAAAGATGAAACTGGTATTTTGAATGCGCTAAGATTTAATCAGAGAGGTGAGATACTTCTGTACACATAGGAAGTCTGGCAAAGAATGACCCTGTCTGATCTCGCTTGACGTCTCTAGAAAGAAGTCCCGTATTAGTACACCAAGGAGTAAAAAGGCTTCCATGAATTCTGATTATTAATCCAGAAAATATCTATCACACAGTTGTAAGTTTGAAAATGTAGAAATTTCAAAACAACTAGAGGGTACAGAAATACCTATTCCACCAGATAGAGATATACATCAATATGAGGGACTATACACCCACCGGACGGGTCTCAATGTGAAATGTGACCTGCCCGTTAGGGGCGCCAACGTCACGAATAGTCTAATGTGCAGGGTTTGGTTGATTCACTTCACGACCTCTTCTTCTTTAGTTCGCCTAGAATAAGTTGTCTATAGCAATTTTGCCATTGTATAAATTTCACTGTCGTTTTTAGTTAATTCGGTGGTCCGTGGAGTTTACGTTGTACTGTTCTTTCTGGCCAAAAGGTTTGCCTTAGTGTATTAAATTCAGTTCAGTCCTCAGGGTACACGTTCTGCTGTCTGGGATCCCTTTCTAAGGGTGCTCACTGCTGATACATTTATCTTGAATTGTGTGTACATGTAGTTACGTAATGGGTTATGCCCTGTTCTGAGGCGAAGGATAGTGACTTGTTCTGATCTGTCTTGTGTGCTGGGGCTGGTGGTTATCCTCATTGATTTTATGATCCTGTTCTTTTGCTGGTGTTTACTGGTACATCCGGTAGCTCTCTTTTTTTTCCACACCTTTCCCTACTAATCGATCAGATTTCTCATTTCCAGGCACTCCACAATGGGACGCTATCCACTGCATTAGGACCCTTCACTTGTTAGCTGAGTTGTGTCAGCAGTGTTTGTATTTCTAGTAGTTTTCGAGATTTTAAAATTTTAGGATCCTAAGTATATATTGTTTTTTTCACAAGATGGCGGCTATTGCCATGACAACTATGAATTTTTTTTTAACACTTAAAGTATACAAAAGTAATAACTTGTATCCCTACAAATGACTATTATAAAATAACTGCTCTAACTCTGTAAATAAAAAAATATTTTTTTTTGGTGTAGTGACCCCTTAACAGCAATCTCTTTGAAAAAAAGGTACGGGTCCACATAACAGAGAAAGAGAGATAGATAGATAGAGAGAGAGAGAAAGAGAGAGAGAGAGAGGAGAGAGAGACTTGAAGCACATCAGGCAGATGTATACCTGGAATGAATACGTATTCATTCATTCTGAATACGTATTCATTCAGAATAAATGAATACGTATGGAAAATCGTGGCTAGGTCGGGCAGAAGATGTTATTAGACAAATATGCAGCCTAACAGACATCATACCTGATGCAGAATGGATACCTGTGCCTCAGGCGTTTATTTGTACATTTTCCTGTATTGTCACACTCAACAGGCGATGTAGAGAAGAGAATCCTGTTGCTGTTAATGCAGAGGTCAACGCTCTCATCGGCGAAAATTCAGACGAAGCAGATGCACTAATCTATACAGACGGATTCGTTATACGCCAAAGAAGAAGCACATGGGCATTTACAGCACGCTCAGCGGGCAGAACAGTCAAAGAAGCCAACGGCGCCTTCTCCATGACAACCAGCAGCATGACGATGGAGGTGATGGCAGTGACGCAAGCGTTTGTTTGGCTTGAAACACAGAAATACACCCGCATATGTATACTCAGTGATTCAATGAGTATGATCTGGAGGGTTCAGGCAGGTTCAGTGCGAAGACAATGGCTTGAATCAATTCAGAAGTCCACTGTGCGAGGAGTCACCTTTATTTTTGTTCCGGGACACGCAGGCGTCGATGGAAATGAAAGAGCTGACAGGTTGGCTGGATCCGCTATCACTACCGACGGCCAGCCTATGGATCATGCTGATATTATTAATGCCCTCAGAGAAATGGGAAGGATAGAGCACTTTGGTGGCAGTGAATCCACATCACTCGCCAGAATGGCAGACTTGGGAATCAAGATCGGCACAGCAAAAAACTAGACGCACACAGGACACGTCAGAAGACTTGTTAATCAACATAGAACTGGTACTATTAGCCATCAGACTTTGGGGATCATACTGAGGGGAGGATCTGAGTGCAATGATGATAACCCAACTAACTAACTAACTAACTAATGCCTAGAATGAAGTCCCTCTCGACAAGAGAAGATATCTACCATGTCCATGGCGTCCAAGGTGAATTTCAAAACGATGGTACCCTCGTCCCAAGAAAAACCAGAGGTGGATAAGAAAGCCAGATGCAAATACACCTCAGTGGTAGCCCGTCTGAAAATGTCATCAGTGTTCAGGGTCGCGGGGAAAACAAAGTGCAAAAGAAAAACAGGAGATATAAAACAAACAAAGCCATGAGGAGGTGGCAAAGAGTACCACCACATTTGTCGGATGCAGTTATATATAGTCAAAAGGTGAAACTAGCGCTTCTTTTCAAGTCACCAAGGAATTTCAAGTCGAAAAAAATCAATCACGCTATGTATTTGATCATCTGGTTGACTAAATCCAGCTTGCGCTCGAGTCAAGACAGCAGGTAATTGAAAGGTTAGCAACGCTGCTGAGTCGGCACATAATGCAATTAAAATAAAGATCACGGGGCTAGACTTTGTACAATGTGGACACAAATCAAGTCTTTCACCCCTAAAAAGTACCAGAAAAGATCTTCTTGTTCATCTTTTGTCGTCTCACTGATACCAGGTTGTATCCAAGTGTCGTGGATTTCTGTATTTGTCTTGCGCTTCATGGGTGATGGATTTGTTCATCTTTTTGCAGGTTTCAGCTACACCATTAATCTATCTCTTTCTTGTTCTTTCCCTCAATTTTCTCCCAGATGTCCTGCTGTACAAAGTATCATATGCAGCTTGGTCTTGCTGCATTTTCACTAGATGACTGAAACAATTCATTCTTTGTCTATCAATATAATCCAGACATGTAATTTTTCAAATTTTCTCTCCGAAACTGGTATTCGTAACCCTTTCTCTTCTTGTGTCGTTAGTGACTTTTGCGGAGACAGCGCATTTCTCATGTAGTTACTATCTGTTCTAATGCCATAATTATTGCCCAGTCAAAAATGTAGAGAACCGAAACATTCTAGTTCTGCCGATCAAAAGACTCCTTTTGTGCATGCCCCTCCATAGAGTTTAAATTAACACTTGTATTATGATTTATTTTATATTTATATTTTAGTTTTGTTTAGGGTATTCTCAGAATACCATGGATCAAGAAGAGGAAAAACATCGACATTCTGGTTTGGTTTGAACAACAGAAAAGCCACATTTATCCCAGATTTACGGTACCTAACATGGAATCAAGGCCGAAGGGTTGCGATTTCTATAGTACCGAGCAAAAGGATTAAAAACTCATGGTTTCTGGATACTTTTAAAAAAAAATGTTGATGTTTCTTAGAGTTCGGAAAGGCAGTTGGTAATGTCGAGATACCAGTTGATTGTAACAGTAGGCAGTTCAACAGCAAATTGCTTTGTGTGGATTTAGAAGCTCTGACAAACTATAGAATATGGAACAGCCCGGTAAAATCATAAACAACTAAGAGATGCCGGGGTTGGTTCTGCAATGTCCTGTAAAGGATGCGCAAAAAATGTTCTTCAATTATTGTGTCAGTTAATAACTAAAGTACTTACAGACAACTTTCTGAATTTTTTCAGCCATTCAGCATCGGCTATTTCAGCCATGGTTGCAGTGCTGTTCTTGTGGAATTCTCTGGGCCAAAATGAAACACAGTTTTAAATAATCAAGAGAAAATTTTACTTTAAATTGCATTCTTGTGAATTAGAAAAGAGAATGTAAATTTTAAAAATTACGTCTTCTTTTTTTTTCCCTCTTTCTCCCGACGTTTTCTTCTTCATTTTCTTTTTTTTCTTCTTCTTCTTCTTCTTCTTCTTCTTCTTCTTCTTCTTCTTCTTCTTCTTCTTCTTCTTCTTCTTCTTCTTCTTCTTCTTCTTCTTCTTCTTCTTCTTCTTCTTCTTCTTCTTCTTCTTCCTTCTTCTTCTTCTTCTTCTTCTTCTTCTTCTTCTTCTTCTTCTTCTTCTTCTTCTTCTTCTTCTTCTTCTTCTTCTTCTTCTTCTTCTTCTTCTTCTTCTTCTTCTTCTTCTTCTTATTCTTCTTCCCATTCGGTACAGTAAAGCAAACCAGGCTTGCAGCAACCAAGGGGTTACTACTTCCAATGTTCATGTGAGAGATCCTAGTTCAACCACTGTTGAGGTGATGGTGGTTTTTTTCTGTCTGGGACACAACCTAACCTACACGATCAGAGGCGACAGCACTAAATCTTTAAGTTCACAAACTCGTGGCTACACTGCCCGAAAAAGCGATAAATACAGACATCAGTGACGGTGTTATTACACGCTAATGATTTGTTTCCTATTATTATAATGCCTAAGTGTTCATCGAAACTAAATGAAACTTGCTGAATCGATAATGCGTTGATCAAGTTTGGTCCCTTTACACGATTGTGGAGAATTGGTCATATCAAGCTAGACTTATATTTTATAGACGTATGATAGGTGATTTCGCCAAACATCAACCCGGCCGCCTTTACTTCCAATGACTTCACCTGGGACGTTTTTGAGGCTGGATCAACCTGGGATCCAAGGTCATATGAAAAAAAAGCATCACCCTTACAGAAAATTTGATCCCACGAATAATAATTTGTTAGTACTCTTCGTTAAAATATGTTTTTATTTTTTTTTATTTCAAATCGGCTTTAAAAGGTCAAATGTAACATGTTGATACCTTTAGTGGATGCGCTCATAAATGTTACACAGATGTTTACATCTAAAGTTTGCACATATTAGGGACCCGACGAGTGTAGAAATATCCTGAAAGCTGCATTCTGTTTCAATAAAATAATTCAAATAAAAGTCGACACGTCTAAAGAAAATAATATTTGAGTTGATATTATGTGTATTTAATTACTTTTCACATAGTATACTCTATCTCCGTCTGTTTCTTTACCTGTAATGTACAATTATTTACATTTATAAAACGTTTGCTGGTAGATTTATATATGCTACAGTAGGTATGGTAGTGAAGTTTCATTTTTTGGATTTTTACTTGCAAAACTATAACAGCTAGATAAAGATTAAAATTACAAATCCAATGGTACCTCATTTAAGCATGTAAGTCGATTCTAAGCGGAGATATTAACATTTTAGTGGCGGACACCACGACAGAAAAATTGTAGTGAAAATCCAGAAAACATGGCTTCCGGCTGCGACCCAGTGAGATGAAATGACTCAATGTTTGCATTTTACGGCCATAACTTTTTTGTTTTTGAACGAATCCCTTAGCAACCATATATTGCTAGAATCGGGACAGTGAGATCTAACCGTTTATGCATGTCTCAATTACATGCACTACGATATGCGCCTATTTAACATAGGAAAATGTCTGCAGGCTGATTTATTTTTCATCTAAAACCTTATACATTTACAGTTGTCTGCCAGCGAGCCTGGCTTAAAACATATCATATTGTGTGTCCTGGCAAGGCGAACATAAAGATCATATAAATGTGCCAATGTCAGTTGACGTGACCTAATTAACAAATACCGGAAACCCCCCCCCCCTCCCCCTTTTGCAACAGCGATGTCACCCGGGGTGGTCTATCTCCGCACAGTAATGACACCTGGGGTGGTTGTTCCCCCCCCCCCACAGTGATGATACCAGGATGGCCGCACCCCCTTCCTGCTACCTTCTTTCCCTGGTATCTCTCCTCTTCTTTCTTTCTTTTTCCTTTCCTTTCTTTTTCCCCATGTCTCAGTGTCGACTTTCTTTTCTTAGTCTCTTTTTTTTTTTAAATTTCTCTCTCCTCCTCCTGCTCCCTCTCTTTCTCAACTTTCTCTCAATCTTCTACTGCCCCTCCCCCAACTCTTTGTTCTATATGGTAGAAGAAAACATGAGCCCACTGGTAGTACACGCCGTTTTCATAATAGGTCGGTGACAGTGTTAACAACAGGGCAAACACAGCAGGTGTGTTCATTTCTGGGAATCAGGTCAGGTCGGATTTACTTTTCTTTCAAAAATGACCTTGGCTCCCATGTCCACCCAGCATTGAATGTAAGAAATAGATCTATAGCAGCCACACGCGGACAGCCAAGCATGGGAGGGTTGCCAATGGGATTTTTGTCAAACCGGAAGCTAAGCTTATGTCAAGAGGTGAATCAACTAAACTCTGCACAGTAGACTCGTCGTGACGTTGTCGCCCCTATCGGGCAGGTTACATTTCAAATTTAAACCCGTCCGGTGGGTATATAGTCAATTATTTTGATATATACCTCTATCTGGTGGAATAGATATTTCTATACCCTCTAGTTGTTTTGAAAAGTCTACATTTTCAAACTTGAAACTGTGGGATATATATTTTCTGGAATAATATTCCGAATTCCTGGAAACCTTTTTACTCCTTGGTGTACTTATTCGGGACTTTTTTTCTGGAGACGCAAAGCGAGATCAGGCCGGGTCATTCTTTGCCTGACTTCCTAGGTGTGCAGAAGTATGTCACCTCTCTGATTAAATCTTGGCGCATTCAAAATACCAGTTTAATCTTTGAAGGATTCCTAAGCTTGGGTAAGTTGATTATAGTTTACAAGTACCATGATATATGTCTCTATAAAGTTAGCCGCTGCTGTAGGGAGGAAAGATTCAGCTCTGTGACCGCACAGAACTAGGCCGTTCTTGGTGTCCAGACACTCAAGCCCCTAAAATCAAACCTTTCCCTTCGCAGGCTAATAGTTTGTGCCCTACCTGACCCACACCATTATAAATATATTAAACTCAGCAAGTTAATTATTCTCTAACCAGCCGACAGAGTTTGTGTCAAATAGCGGACATATTCAACTGGGTCACACTTCAGCCAGCTAGGCACTGTGACGTTAGAGGGTTTTTTTAGCACAACAACATTGGGTGTGCAGTGGGCAGAATGTGGAGGTATAATATATATATATATGTGAGAGAGAGATGGGATGTATATCTACAAGTGCAGAGGTGGGCGAGGAGAGTTGATATCCTATGTTTGATAGAGTCTATCTGTCTCTACTCTGCTACTCGTCTCTTGTCCCTGTTACTGGCTGAACAACAGAGATGATATTTAGAGACTTATACTGTCTCATTATCCTGAAAACTCTCCTCTGAATGATTACTAATGTGGATGTTAATAAACTGAGCTTGACATGTAACCCCTGAGATGACTGCTAATTCTGAGTTCCTTCTTGATACAGGATGGTATCTCCTTGGAGGTCAGGCAGTGAATCAGCAGTCCACAAAAACACCTACAAGGAAGTCACCAATGTCCAGGCCAGTGGTGGGCATCCAATTGTAAACCAAACTTTTGTCATCCATTAGAGAAATCCTCCAGTTGGTCTATGGACAACTTAATGGGTGTTGTACCTTCACCATCATTTATCCGGAAGCTTGTTTGTGCCTCAAGTGATTGACCTGGTACCCGAGATCCTCTCCAGGAGCTTGTGTGTATCACCAGTGTTCGAGTGTCTAGTGTTGGACTGTCTTCAACGTAACAACACAGTGACTGAATATTCAGCAAGTTCAAGAAACCAGGGATTCAGATAAGTGTGGTCAATCTTTGGTTTATTGCCGGGCTTCACTGTTAATCGTCCACATGATCATGATGATGATCTAGGCGGACCTTGGGAATCTCTTACACATTCAGTCAGATCTGTTTTGAAGTTTTTGTCCTTCCTATCACTCTGGGATCTTGAAGTTCTTTGCTGATTCTTATATAATGTATGTGTTGCATTTATTACATGTTCAGATAATTTCATTATTGACTTGAGTGTCCATCATTCACTGTTCAAACTGTCTAGCTTTTATGTTTGTGTGATTAGTAAGTTTAATCTGTGTTAACATGGCTGTGATAGTATACTATCATATCCTGGAGGCTTTCTTGTTATAATAGTGGGGGTGTCCAGCCAAGTTGCGATCATGATTAGTAGATATTCTGTAGTGCCAGAACTTAAGTTGCCTTACTCCTAAAATAAGTTGAGCGTATATTGGCCACGGGATATCCCTTAGACCAATACGAGCCGACGCCTCAACATTATTTTATTTCAGAGTTCTGTTGGTTCTTAAGGAGAAATCCTTAAATCAGGCACGCGACACGAGCGGTATGTGACAGCTTACCAAAAACCCAAGCAATATATAAGAAAAAAAAATTGACAAATAGTACATATTTTATAGTTAATTTTATAATTACGAAATGAAACATTTACCCACTTTTATATAAGGATATATATGTTTAAAAAAAAAAAGATTCCAAAATCTTAACCCAAGGTGTCGTAAAAAAATCCAGTTCTTGGGGGAAAGCCCAAGTACTGGCAGGCCTGATGAAAGGGAACGCTGTCAGCGCTGCTGTTGTTTCTCGACCACTTAGATTTACCAATTCCGACTGAAAATTCCGTGGATTCTAAATAATAACAGACGCATTAAAAAATGCTACAAGAGTTGTAGATGTTTAAAAAGTAACTCACTTAACATTATTAATTTACTAAGTATCTGAAGTTAATTACTAAAGAATAATCTTAGAAAATGCGCAATGATGGGCCAAATTAATTATTGGGATTTGAGGGTGATCAGGAAAAAAAATATCCAACAGAGAATGCGAAGGGCTCTAAATAATGACAGATGCATGAACAAATGCTACAATGGTTGTGGATTTTTTTTTTTAAATGATTAAAATAACATTAGCTAATTTAATAATTATTTTAAGTTAATTATAAAGCGGGAAAAACGGTCTCCTAGTGCAAACATATTGAATTTAAAGCCAAAACTGTGATGCCATTAAACATTTTTTTTTAAACATGTTCTGTATTGCCAATCTTTGTGAAATTTCCCACACTTATATAAAAATTAACGCAGAATTCAAAAATACAACACACTTTGCGGTAATCTGGCTAATTAAAAAGATATTTACGAAATTACTTACCGTTATTGGATTTAAAGCCAAAACAGTGATGCCACTAAACAATTTTTTTAAACATGTGCTATATTGCCAATCTTTGTGAAATTTCTCACTCTTATATAAAAATTAACGCAGAATTAAAAAATACAACACACTTTGCGGTATTCTGGCTAATTAAAAAGATATTTACGAAATTACTTACCGTTATTCACTGCGTGCTGCCCAAAAAAAATCGATTTATTTTATACGCGTCAAAAACATCTCAGGTCAAAGCCTGGCATCTCTCCAAAAACTTCTAATAACTTTTCCGATTTTATCTTTCACGTAAAGAGCACAGAAAAATAATTTCTAAATAACAGACAATTGGTTTTCAAATTTTCGGGTCGCAATCGCGTCTATAGATACCGACGAAAATGTATAGCAAAATAAACGAAACAAAACGATCCATTGCTATACCTAGCTACAGTAGGCAAGGATGTCAGTGTAACCAATCGGGAAAATCCAGATATCCACAGAACAGATTATTTCAGGGTTTTTCAAGGAAAGTTGAAATGCCTGAAGTAAAATGAGGCCAGGTTTCGTTTCGTGTTGTAATTATAGTAGGCTTCGTAATACAGGGGGTCACGGGTTCGATCACTGCTGCGGACGATTTGTCTTGCACTGGTTTCGATCGTGGTACCGAGTGCTGACCGTTCAGTGAGCAATGGCAAACTACTGAACGTAAAATTTGCCCAGAAAAACTACAATTGCTGGAAATGCTGGGGTTGGTTCTGTAACACCCTGTAAGCAACAACAACAAAATATATAGTGGCTATAAGTTAGACTTGGCTGTTGATCAATGCGAAAATTGTGAAGTAATAATAGGACTTAGAGATTTCATGGCGAAAATAGGAAGTGAAAAAGTGTACGGAATAACGGGTGATTGCGGCCTAGGAGAAAAGAATGTGAGAGGTGACAGATTAATAGCATGGGCTGAGTCGCGCAGCATGATAATAGGCCACACCTGGTTTAAACACCCACCTAGAAAACTGTGGACTTGGAAAAGTCACGGCGATAATGTCCGCAATCAGATTGATTTTATTTAGATTTCAAGAAGATTTCGGAGCAGCTTAGTTGGAGCAAAGACTAGACAAGGAGCAGACTGCTTTAGTGACCATGTTCCAGTTATAGGAAAGATAAGAATAAAACTAAAGAACATTAGAAAAACACCACAGAACATCAAATTAAATTTAGGATTACTTAGAACGAATAAAGAAATTAAGGAACAGTACAATGTCACTGTACAAAACCGGTATAATGCAGTGGAAATTATACAGTGGGATATGCTGCACGAGTCAATTTAGCAGACATCCAAAAAGACAATTCCACCGATCCAAATAGTTGCAGAAAAGAAATGGATGTTAACCAACATTCTGCAGTTGATGGATGAAAGAAGGAAGGGAAAGAATGATAAAGAAGAATTCTATAGAATACGCCAAAAAATAGTGAACAAATGCAAGGTGGCTAAAGAAACCTGGCTGAATCAAATGTGTGCAGAGACTGGGAAAAATCACAGAAAAAAAAACTAGCATTCCATATACCGACAGATAAATATGTTAACAGAAAAGATGACACGAAACAGCACTGGATATTTAAAATCAAAAGATTTCGACTTATTAATGGGACATATGAAAAAATATATGGACAGAGTATATAGGGGAATAGTATGATGATAAAAGACCAGATGTAGAACTGCAGACCAACAATGATAGTCCACCAAAAATGACTGAAGAAGTTGAGGATGCATTGCATCATATAAAGAAATGAAAAGAACCCGGGCCAGACAACACCTCACTAGAAGAAATCGAAGCACTGGGAGATTTTAAAATTGACATAATAACTAAACTTTTAAATGAAATCTATAATAGTGCGTGTATTCCAAATGACCTTTTAAAATCTATATTTATAGCTCTGCCAAAGAAACCAGGCACAGGAAAATGTGAATACCATCGCACAATACTGGAATAGTGCAGTTTATGTGATCTTTGTGGATTTTGAAAAAGCCTTTGATAGCCTGCATAGGGAATCATTATGGAAGATTTTGCGTCACTATGGTGTGCCACAGAAAAAAAAAAGCAAATTTGATCAAAGCTATTTACTTAGAGTTTCAATGCAAGGTAGTTTGTGATAACAGAAAGTTTCTGTGTCAACACAAGAGTCAGACAGGGATGCGTACTATCCCCCTATTGTTTAATTTGGCCATTGACTGGCTGATGAAGAAAGTTACACGAGATAGAAAAAGTGACATCAAGTGGTCACTCACCTCTGTTTTAGACGACCTGGACTACGCAGATGACATCAGCATTATATCAAGCCGTCATGTGGACACTCAGGAAAAGAGTGAAAGACTTCCAACAACAGCTCCTAAGAAAGGACTCAAAACAAGCACCAATAAAACTAAAGCAATAAGAAAAAATTTTAAAACAGAAAATCCAATTATCTTAAACGATAAAGCAATAGAGGACGTTAAAGAATTTGTATACCTTGGAAGTAAAGTTGCTCCAGGTGGAGATTCTGAAAAGGATACATCATCAAGAATAAACAAAGCAAATCAATTATTTGCCATGCGAAACAATATATGGAAGTCAAAGGGATTTCTTTTGAAGACAATATACAAGAGCAACATTTTAGGAATACTATTATACAACAGTGAATGTTGGGAAATGACAGCGGGAATTAGACATAAACTTGAGTCTTTAAAAAAAAAAGGTTTTTAAGGAGAATCCTACGAATATTTTGGCCAAACAAGATCACAAATGAAGAACTGTGGAGGATAACAGAATGTGCATCACTGACAAATGTTATCAAAGTAAGGCGATGGGAGATGGCTTGGACATGCTTGTAGAGTGCCTTGTGACACTCTAGCAAAAAGAGCTCTCCGGTGGACAGCAAATGGGAAAAGGAGACATGGACGACCTAAGAAAACCTGGAGAAGGACAGTAGAACGGGAAATGAAGGAATGTAAACTGACATGGGATACCATGGGCAGACAAGCAGCAGACCGGCAGCAAATGAGATTACTTGTGAACGCCTTATGTGTCAACTGCGACATGAAGATAATATAGATAGATAGATCGCACAATTAGTCTTATGAGTAACATGGCTAAGATTTTACTGAGAATAATTTTGAGAAGAATCAGAAACAAAATTAAACCAGAAATCAGCGATGGTCAATGTGGAATTATAGAAGGAAAACGTACAAACAATGTCATATACATTCTAAGGACTTTGTCACAAAGAACAAAAGAAGTAAAGATTGATTTGTACTTATGCTTTATAGACTATACAAAAGCATTTGACTGTGTGAAAGATGAAGAAGTATGTAGAAAAATTAAACATTCATAGAAAAGATCTACAAAAAATAAAGAATATGTATTGGCAGCAAACAGCAGCTATAAAAATTAACAACTGTTTATGTACATTTCAAAGCGTAAAGAGGGGCGTATGACAAGGATGTGTGTTATCACCTGATTTTTTTTTCAATATAAAGTGAATATATAATGAGATTTTTAATTGATATCCCCGGAATTGTTGTTGGTGGGCACAATATAAACAATTTACGTTGTGCTAATGACACAGTCTTGATAGCAACAAGTCAGAAAGTACTACATGAAATTATAGACATTGTGGTGGTAGAAAGTGGAAGAATGGTCCTCAGTTTGGATAATGGGAAGACATAAGTAATTGTGGTATCAAAGAAAATAATTGTTCCTAAATGTGTAAGGGTGTTTTGGGACAAGTGTAGAAATGTAAATACCTAGGCATATGGATAACATCAAATGGAAGATGCATTACTGACTGAGATAAGAAACAGAACAGGACAGGCAAAAACTGCATTTTATAAAATAAAGAACATTTTATCCAATATATCTTTGTCACTGAGGGGTAGAAAAAGAATTCTTGCTTGTTACATACATCCAGTTTTAACATATGGCTGTGAGTCATAGACAATTGGTAGGCAGGCCAAACAATTTCTAGAGGCCCCAGAGATGTGGTTTTACAGAAGAATACTAAAAATACATTTGGCAGCCAAAAAGAGCAACCAAGAGGTTTTAAAAGAGGAGGAAGCCCTAAGACAACTTATCACAGTCATCAGAAAGAGTCAGTCATCTTTTTTTCGGCCATGTTATGAGAAGAGGGATAATGGAACATGTTGTGACCACTGGAAGGATCTATTGCATGTCATGGAGGTGTGTCCGCACACGAATTGATACATGCTGCAGGAGATCGCAGATTGTGGAGAGGCATGATCGCCCACGCCAGTCGGCAAGGGACACGATGATAATAAAGTATAGTGAGCAGGCCTGCAGAATGTGCTCGGGTGTTTGTGGTAATGACTGACATGAATACTGCTTTTTTCTATGCATGTGGTAGTTGAGCCTGCAACTCTGACATTGCCGATCCCAAGCTCGGATGAAAAAGGGCTTTTGCATCAGGCCAGCAACCTCAGCACAAGATTCTTTCATAGCTTCAGAAACCCGCAGAAAAGGACGCCATTCCGGTCAACAGAAAAACCAAGCGGTTTTTGA
The DNA here is from genome assembly GCA_905116865.2 of Candidula unifasciata. Classification (NCBI taxonomy): domain Eukaryota; kingdom Metazoa; phylum Mollusca; class Gastropoda; order Stylommatophora; family Geomitridae; genus Candidula; species Candidula unifasciata. Next base: position 199,710 of record CAJHNH020002105.1, read on the forward strand.
TGACGGTTACTGATGAAAGCCGCGTTGCGGAAGCCAGTAAATCAACTAGCACCAAAAAAAAAAAAAAACATAGCAAAGAATATATATAGCCAAAGACTTAGTAAGAAGGTTCAACAAAAATTTTAGTTTGAACTTAAAGACAGTTGCAAGATACTTGAAGAGGTTAAACAAAGTGTACAATGCGTCCCAACGTGGGATGCAGTTTTTCGTTATTTTAAAGCCCCTTCCCGGCTATAGTCGCGAGTCCTAATATAACCTATCAGGGTTTCTAGGACTTGTGCCGGTGTGGTCCTCATTCGAATAGTGGCACTTTGTGTCAACGGGTGTTGAACGCTTGTTGTACGGTCCTGATGGGAATCATTTACAAATACTTGAAGAGGAGAGAGAGAGAAAGAAAGAAAGAGAGAGAGAGAGAGAGAGAGAGAGAGAGAGAGAGAGAGAGAGAGAGAGAGAGAGAGAGAGAGAGAGAGAAGTTAATTAAAAACATAGTCCCAGCTACGGGAGTGGCTGTTGAAGTCGGCGAGAATTAGATGGCTCTTGTCAGCTATTTTAATTGTATCACACACACACACACACACACCCAAACACATACACGCATCCACACGCATACACGCACACGCAAACACGCACACATACACACCGAACACTGACTGAAACGGGTAGACTATAAAAGGGTACGAAGCAAGCCCGATCTTTCCCAAAGATCTACCAAAGAAGAAACAATACAAACAATACAGCACAATTATAACCAAGGCTGTCTGCACTCAGCATACTGAACCTGATCCATTCTATTCCCCACCCCCACCCCTAAGCGAAATTAGAGGAGGCGACATGGAGTCCCATTCTGGAGGTTTTAGGCTCTAGAGAAGGATTATCCAGAGAGATGGGACGAGGCCACTTCTAGACAGAAATGTCCTTAACCTTTGAGGTTGACTCCCTGCTACACTGGGATAGGTAGCCCACTGGCTGGCTGGTAGACGACTTCGTCGCCGATCGCGACAGTATTTGGGTGTGCCTCCTTTGATCGCATCAACACTGCAGGTGTCCTTTTCAAGGCTTTATGGCGAGCAGTGCTAAGCTATTTTTTATTGTGCATATAACCTTGTCATAATTATACCCTAAAGCTCCCTATATGGGAATAGTGGTTGAGCCTGACGATTTACTTTCGCAAAGCTAGCAAAGCCAAGAAGACTCACTGCAAGAAGAAATGGGAGAAAAGGGGTAGGGGGCATCAAATCATGAGAGACATTGAACGGAAAATACATGCCGACGAGACAGTAAGGCTAAGACAGAGGACCCAAACTGTCTATTGACAATAAGTTCAAAACAAAACTATATATATATATATATACTAGCTGTACCCGGCCACGCGTTGCTGTGGCATAGTTTGGCTAAATGGAAATGAAAGAAAATAGAAAACGCACGTGTCTAATACAATCATTGTCTGCTCAGATATAGAGATAGTCTTTGATCCCCGCCCACCACCACAACTAAATCCACCTACTACTATCTCCCTCATCAAAGGTTTTTGGAAAAGAAAGACAATGGAAATCGCACGTGTCTAATACAGTTAATGTCGCAATCATTCTCTGCACGGATATAGCGATAGTCTGGTTTTCCAACTTTAGAACAGGCACCTTATAATTGTGTCTTTATATTAGTGGTCGTTTAAATGGTGTTGTTAGCACAGAAACAAAAATGGTTATTTGGTTATCACATGCTAAAGCTGTTTGTATTTTTATAGGGGACGGAAGTAAGGCTACAACTGTACTTGTGAATAACAAAGTAAGTCGTAAAAAATAGAAAAGCGGAGGTAGCGTTAGTAAAATATAAACAAATTAGGCAATGAGAACTTGAAAATCAAGTGTAAAGCTCTTTAATTTCTCTTAAATTTAAGTCATTACCCCCTCCCCTCTTCCACCGACTACTGCTCTCTCCCTCTTCGAAGGATTTGAAAATCACTAACTGGCGATATTTTGTTGTTGCTGTAACTGACATTGACATCCCTGTCCATCTGGACTAAAATAGGGAGCAGGAATTGTAAAAGGTAGTGAATAGGGCTAGTGTAATATTTACCACATCATCCTTCAAGTACCAGTACAACTACTAAAATAATGTCACTGCTATCTGTGTTACCATCGGAGTAGACAGAGAGTCGTAAGACAGAAGATTTGGTTCCGCATGGCTAGTGCTGTCGCCACAGACTGGTCAGGTTAGGATGTATAATTTCACTTGCCGACAGAAGAACGCAATAACCTTACCGGTGGTCTTCACATGAGAGCACTATGGTGTAACAGCCCTGGTGTAACAACTATTACTGCTGCTGCTACTTTAAGTGGGTAAAGCAGTTACTGTGACTTAAAGCTCTCTCAGTTAATAGTTTGCCCCCCCCCCCCCCCCCCCCAAATTCACCGACAACTCTTTCCCTTATTGAAGTAGTTGGGAGAGAAAAAAAAAAACTTGAAAAGCAAACGAACACAGGAAAAAAAAACACCATAATTAGGAAATGAACGCCATTGTAAACAGCACAGCTTAAAATTCCAACACAGATGAAATAACTAAATCTAAATGAAAATAAATGAAAATCTATAAAATTTCAGCGTAACCATGCAATCGGAAAGTTTAACAATGCAATCATAAGTATGCGAAATGGTCAAATTTAATTATCAAATGGTTTACCCATTTACTTGTTTTTTTTTTTTTTTTTTTTAAATATTAAGGCAACATGGCTAGTGCTGTCACCACGACAGAGCAGATGAGGATATTATTTTAGTCCGGGGTAAAAAAAAATTTGACGACTGTGGATTCGAACCCAGGTCTACCGCACATGAACACAGTGTTCTAACCATTCGACCAAGCAGCCACTTAATCGGAACAACGAAAAGAGAACTCAACTATTAGACATGTGAGTCCCGACTAATGTGTCGCGATTAAAACACAATTCAAAACCGCAGGCAATTGTTTTCTCGTAGACAGATACTCCAGATATATTAATG
>CAJHNH020002105.1:207705-212266 GCA_905116865.2 Candidula unifasciata
TCTTCCTTCGAAGTCGGCATACAGCTGCCCAAGAGGCAAGGAAATGAAAAACGGTTGTACACGCAAAAATCAGGTCCAGGTGAAAGCCAAAAGTCCAAGCGGACGATTAACCGGGACCTTCCACTGGAATTCACAGCCGGTGTTCGATAATAATAATAATAGCCCCACAAGACAACCTCCTTTGCCACCCCAACCACTGCCTTACACATTTTCTAGCAAAGAGTGGGGATGGGGCCTCAAGTAGCCTTATCTTAGTTTAAGAGAATAATAATAATGTTCTGATTGGCAACCACATAAAATAATATACTTTAAATAGTATAAGAAATAAAAACACAAATGCAAACTAATTTTGGCGATTTACGGAGGCATTTTTAGTTAGTCTGATATGCTGCTGCATATGTGGCTGTACGTTCTGCTGCTCATGCGAGTGCTCTTCGTGCGGCGCCATGGTCTAGCTTGGTGTGATTGCCTCCTATAGGTCATCGGAATATTTTATCCCCCCCCTCCCCCATTCCTTGTGTTATATGTGCATATGCTGGCATTAATCCGCGATTCACGGACCCACGGAATAGATGATGATGTTCACTGGACGTGAATGCTGCTTTCATCAGTTCTGTTATCCTATTATTTAGACTGGCGCAGATTTGGCTCATGCACTACTTTCCAGATGCAATGAGAACCATAAAATGCTCATGAACGGATGCATCAGTCCATTCTTCTTCTTGTCTAAGCTTTTCCATGTCACAAACCCTTAAAAAAATTATTGAATTGCAAGCTATTTAGAACCTGTTAGAACAGCAAAAGCCAGTAAAACGGCTGTACACTCAAAACTCAAGTCCAGGTAAAAGCAAAAAGTCCAAGCGGACGATTAACATGGACCTTCTGCCGAAATTCACAGCCGGTGAACAAAGAAGAAGAACAAGAACAATATATCGGCTCGAAGGGCGGTAGGTGTACACGAATTGTTGGCTCCAGTACAAGTGCGTGTTCTTAACCATCCACCTTATTCCTCCTAGGATTTGTCTCACTGTGACTATTTTCTATTCCTAAAATTAAAGTTGCCATTGACGATACCGATGCCATCCAAAGGGCCGTACCATTGACTTTAAGAGCCATAACAACAGAATAACTACAGAGGTCGTTCCAGTGTTTGTTGGATCGTGCCACCTGCTGTTTCAATGCACAAGGGGCTTAGTTTAAATAAAATACAAGTTATACCTTCAACTGTTGATTTTTTAAATTTGCATGAAATAAGTCTCATTACTTAATTGTCGGACTTTGTAGTATAGGGCTCTTTATGTTGGCACTTATGACTGCTGTCTAATGCATGTAATGCCGATGTGTGATTCTAGGTGTTTGCTTAGAATCTAATTTCCATCTTTTTTAGGATGACATTTGTCGTTATTTGAAGCCCTACTCTGGCTCTTGCTAGGGGCCGCAATATATCCCGGACATAAATATGGCCTAATGGCTGAACGCGGGTTTTGGGACCTCTCTACGGTGATCGTCATCCACATGGTGGCACATTGTGTCATCGGGTGTTTATCGCTTGTGTGATGTCCTGGTGGGGTAGAAAGTCAGTCAGTCAGTCTAGGTTTGAAGACTTCATAGATCCCATTAATTTTTTACAAGCGACAGGAATGGACATTCTCCGTGGTTTTAATTAGCACACGGAATGAGCAACTGTGAGGTAACTCATTTGCTATGAAGTTAGAGCTGCAATTACACGATTACCTGATATGCTTCACCGTTCATAAGTACAATATTGTCTACATCAGCATTTCAAAACTATTTTGACTTGCGAAATCTTTTCCGAATCAATTTCTTTGGCTGATCCCATTATACCTACTGTACTCTATATCTTACAGAAATGTTTCATTTAATTAATTTTTGTATTTATTTTTCTGAAACTGTCACGAAATATCTGGACAGTGCAAACGGAACCCTAGGGTTCCACTGGGCAGTCTCTGGAAACCGCTGGCTTCACGCGAGTCATATTTGTCACGCATTTGTCGACAGTAATGCCCAGGTATTTTATCGCCCACGTTCTTTCAATGTCTTTTCTGCACACACTTACGACTGACCTTGGTGTGTTGTCAACCGGGTCACTGACACACAGAAAACATCCCGGAGGGAGAGCCAGTCATCTTACACTTGTGTGTACCCATAAATAATCCATAAATCTCACCGATGAAAGAATGTGTTATTATTCCTTGTCAGGGAACACTACTAGCAATACTTTCTAGTACTGAACTCTGTAGAATTAGCATCAGTGTCCCCCCCCCCCCCCCCAATTTTTTAGACAACCGTATAACACGAACGAACGCATGAACTTTATTTTCACAGGGTCACACATTGAACACGCAGCCCTATCTTACATTCAGCGCTTCCAAACACAGTCTTTCACGCAGCAGTTGTATTTTATCAAAAAGCATGTTATATTCATATGATAATATGCATAATTTGAATATCAAGGGAAGAAACACGAAAGCATGGGTGATAAAATGCATGCACACACTAGCGCACGCACACACACACACAAATATACACATACACACACACGCCCACCCACTCACTTAAACACGCATATATACACACCCACATACACCCACGTACATTCACACAGACATAAACATACACCCATAAATCCACATAATACCTACCTACACACACATTCCACACACATACATACAGATACACACATTTACACACAGACACACCCACAGACACAAACACACACACACACAGACACACAAACCTGCAGACATGCAGGACAGACACATACACACAAGCACAAACACACGCAGACATACACACATACACATTTGCAGACACACACACGCAGACACGCAAACAAACACACAATTGCAACACACACTCACACAGACGCTGATGCTCACGCAGACACATACACACGCAGACACAGACTCACAGACAGACACACGCAGACGCATACGCAGAGCTACATACACACAGACACACACACGCAGACACATAGACAAACATACAAACGCAGACACACACTCACACAGACGTTGATGATAACGCAGACACATACACACACAGACACAAACCCACAAACACATACACGCAGACATACATACATACAGGAACACACAGATACACGCAGACACGTAGACACACACACAGACACACACACGCAGACACACATACACACACATGCAACCAAAGACAATACACACTGAGACACACACATAGATAAACACGCACACACAGACATATATACACATATGCACACAGAGACATACACAATCATACACGCAGACACACACTCACAAACACACACAAACAAACACACACAGACACACATTCATAGACACACACCCATAAACACACATACAAAGACAAGCAGACACACACACACACACACACACACACACATACACACAAACAAACATACACACATAGATGAAAACACAGACACACAGGCAGATATGCACATGTAGACATACATGCAGACATACACACGCACAGAGCTTTTTTAAGGGCACCAGACCGGTACTAAGTAACCTGTAATTCAGTATGGGTAATAACATCGACTTGTCCATTCTAGAACAGTTCATACAAGCTTCAGTCCTTGTGTAGGACCATATAGGTTTTCAAGGCAATGAGAGTGCAGATTATTTGGCAGACAAGGCGGTTATTACTACTGGCCCGGCACTTGACGGGAGTAGTGTCATGAATGCCTTGCGAGCTGTATATCGTCGAGAAGATCGCGACAACAAGCAGGACCCGGTATTCTTGTCCAGGTTGTTGGATTTGACCTTGTCCGGGTTGTTGGATTTGGCCTTGTCCAGGTTGTTGGATTTAGCCTTGTCTAGGTTGTTGGATTTGGCCTTGTCCAGGTTGTTGGATTTGGCCTTGTCTAGGTTGTTGGATTTAGCCTTGTCCAGGTTGTTGAATTTGGCCTTGTCCAGGCTGGTGGATTTGGCTTTGTCCAGGTTGTTGGATTTGGCCTTGTCCAGGTTGCTGGATTTGGCCTTATCCAGGCTGGTGGATTTGGCCTTATCCAGGTTGGTGGTTTTGGCCTTGTCCAGGCTGGTGGATTTGGCCAAGTCCAGGTTGGTGGATTTGGCCTTGTCCAGGTTGATGAATTTGGCCTTGTCTGGGCTGGTAGATTTGGCCTTGTCCAGGTTATTGGATTTGGCTTTGTCCAGGTTGTTGAAATTGGCCTTGTCCAGGTTGGTGGATTTGGCCTTGTCAGGGTTGTTTAAATTGGCCTTGTTCAGGTTGGTGGATTTGGCCTTGTCCGGTTTGTTGAAATTGGCCTTGTCCAGGCTGGGGATTTGGCCTTGTCCGGTTGTTAAAATTGGCCTTGTCCAGTTTGGTGGATTTGGCCTTGTCCGGGTTGTTGAAATTGGCCTTGTCCAGGTTGGTGGATTTGGCCATGTCTAGGCTGGTGAACATGGTCGTACAAACTGGTGTAGTCAGAAATAAACATGTCGCCAGGAGCACAAGGCGTCTGGTTAATCAACACAGAACCAGCGTGATCAATTTTTTTTTTTTTTTGGAGCTACTGAGTCGAAGATCAGAGCACTTA
>CAJHNH020002106.1:0-32500 GCA_905116865.2 Candidula unifasciata
AAGGGTACAGTGGGAGATGTGAACCAGCGGACTGAAACACCGGTTAATAACCATAAGTGCTTTGGCTCTGCCACCAGTACGGACAGCTGATAAGATACTGTCCGCCTATGTAGCCGTCCACACGTAACTCCGTAGCTACAGCGACGTTCCTCCATTTACCCCAGAGTGTCAACTCTGGTACCCATTTCCTAGAGGCTGGGTGAACCCCGGGAACTGCCCGGTTTCGAACACCGACCGTGGGCTACAGCGAGTCGCAACTGGATTTGAAAGCGAGTCTCGTATCGCCTGCGCTACCACAGCCCCACACGCGCATATGTATGCATGCATGCATTATGTATGTATATATTTATGCATGCATGCGTACTAACCCACATACATACACAGCCACAAACAAACTGACAGTAAGTGTTAAACTTGTAGAATAAAAGCAAGAAAGGGAATGTAAACGCAAGTAGATTTTTCACTAGCACATATCTTTGCTTTAACTCCAGAATTAGCCAACAGATCCATCTGCCTTTATCAGTTGTTGATCCTCCACAGTCGTGGCCGACATGGTTGCAGCCTGACAAAGTGTTTTATTCAACTTTATGCCAGCTGTCTCCACACAAAAGCCCACTCAACAGTTCAACAATCCTATAACCGCTTATCGCAGCTTTTTCTAGTTTCCTAGGGTTCTTGGAATTCAGACAAACCCATGTTACACTATAGGCCCCTAGACAAACAAGTGTGGCGGGGCTCCTAGGAGAAACTCTCGCAGGAATTACAAGACAATTGTCGATAACACATACGTTCGTGTGGACAGCTAGTGGGTGCCTAGAGAACATATGATTTAAGGGGACGAAAGTTCAACACCCAGGGGTTCTAGGATAGAACAATTTCGGTGCAATCTTCGGGTATTACAAAGTAACATGACGAGATGCTTACAGAGGTGGCCAGTTTTAATCTCATGTTATCTTGTGTACGAAATAACAAAAGCTGTTATCTAAATGGTATCAAGTGTGATTGTCCCAGATGTCTCCTTGCAGATCTATCAAAGATCTTATAAAGACAAAAACAAATACCCTAAGACAGAGCTAGCGAACATACCAGAATCTTAGCCACGAAAGTGGTGCAAACAAAAACAAACATAAAAATAGCTGGAGACTGTTGAAGACCTCGGTATTTTCAATCTGGCTCAGAATTGGAAAAACAAATGAAAGTCCGCCATGTTGTCAGGGCCGCAACCATGTTTAATACATGTTCCTTATTGCAATACCGAGTTATTGTTCATGGAATACATTTGTCATTCGGGAAAAAACCCAAAGCAAACCATATTTTATTCCCCCCCCCCCCCCCCCCATCCATGTGGGTTCCCAGGAAATAATGGGGCTGGAGGGGAGTGGTGGGGTAAACGCTGTGCCTCCCAATCAGGCATGTCGCACGAGTTGACACACTGGGGGTTTTTCTTCAAAGTCGAAATGTTTCTTCCTGAAAGGCAAGGAATCAACATTCTGCGTACCAAAAATGCCAGACATGTAAAACGGTTGTGCACGCAAAACTCAAATTCTGGAGCAAGACTGAAGTCCAGAAGTACTCGAACAACTAGAACTTTCCACAGGATTTTACTGCAAGTAAAGCGAAGAAGTAGAAGATATTTTAATATGTTGATATTTGAATCACTTCCTGTTGTCTGCGTTAATTATGTGGCAAATTGCTGCATCCTCACCAGACTACACCTTGTCTATAAAGTTAGGCGGCAATGGTTCGCCATCTCAAAGGATCACATGTCAAGGATTAGCTCAGTGCTCTTGTCTCACCCCATCAGTAGAACTCAGCTATCTTATGACAACTTAACATCGTGCTTCAAAAGTTAGATCTTGTATTTCTGGATGAGAAGTGCGTGAACTTAGAGGAGCTGCTTTCGACAGGGTAAATACGTGTCCCCCCCCCCCCCCCCCCCCCCCTCCCCCCCCCCCCCCCCCCCCCCCCCCCCCCCCCCCCTCCCCCCCCCCCCCCCCCACCCCCCCCCCCCCCGCCCGCTTCTTCTGGATTAAAACCTTAATGTTAGACAGTCTGAGATTTCAAAATTTAATTCCGGAAGGCAGACCAAGACAACAAATCCCATATTCCTCATTTAACCCCCAGAGTAGTTGTAGGTAGGGCCCATGTGACGTCTGCACCATACCAGGTCCACCTGCCAGAAGGTATTCGAAACCAGGTCGCGGCACGTTTACTGATTCCCTCCCTTGTCGCTCTTTCTTTTTGTACATCGTTTTGAATGTATGTTTCACTAGTTTGCTTTCATTTCTTATTCACTTTTTGTTTTCTTTGTTTTGCTAGTTACTGTAACTTACTGTAACATAATTCTGTAAAAACCTACCTACGTGCTGGTTGTTGTATCCAATCTGTGTACATTCTTCAGAGAAGTTTCCAGTATCAAAGGTTCAATCTGAATGTATGCACGTGACAAAGTTGTTGACTGTATGTGTGCACGAGACAAAGTTGTTGACTGTATGTGTGCACGTGAAAAATTTGTTGACTGTATGTGTGCACGTGACAAAGTTGTTGACTTTATGTGCGCACGTGGTAGAGTTGTTGACTGTATGTGTGCAGTTGATAAAGATGTTTTACATTGGCCTGGTGGTCTCTTATATTTTTACTGGCAATAGATTGGATTATGAAGACAGTAACTGCTAACACCAAGAATGGAACTCTGTGGGCCCCTACAAAACAGCTTGATGATCTGGACTTTGATAATGATGTTTCCTTTCTGTGCCACTGACGGAATCAGATGCACTATCACAACAACTAGATCCACGAATCCATACTGAAAAATAACCGGGTAATATGAACAAATCAGGCAAATAGTAATATTATTTGTCTTAATAGTATTCCACTCCAAGACGTGGAGTCGTTCACTTATTTGTTCAGTAATGTAGGTAAAGATGGACCAACTCAGAGAGATAGTAAATGCGAATACAAAAGACCAGGAGTTTTCATAGCACTGGGACATTTGTGCAGGTCACAAGAAATTAAAACTAAACTAAACTAAAAATGTTTAATTCTAATGTGAAATCAGTACTGTTGTATAAAGTGGAAACATGGAGAACAAGTAAAACAATTTCTAATAAACTACAAACATTCATTACCTGGTGCTTGCTAAGAATATAGCGAATTAAATGGTATGATAGAATCACTTGCTGTAGAGCTTTGAAAGAGAACTCACCAAGAGGTGAGGAAAAGACGTTAACATTGGATAGGTCACACGTTGAGAAACCTAAAAACAGTATAATAATAGAACGTCTTTGCACAGGAACCCACAGAGGGCATAGAAATAAAGGCAGACAACAACAAACATACGGAGATGTGAACTGGAGAGGTAAGTTAAAGACACGGAAAGGTCACGGCCGAGGTCATTCAATGGCAACGGTGGGAACGACTTGGCGAGAGTTAGCTGGGGACCTATGCTCCATCGGGGGATACAAGACAGAAGACGATGGCGACCTGAAGCGGCGCATCCCTTAAGTACATCTCTCGACTTTATAGGAAGCAGACCTAGATCATGTCTAGGAGTTAGTTTAGACACAAGATCCGAGAGGGTGGATATGGCAAACAGTTTTCTACTAACAGAGACATACAAGAATGAGTTGAATGACCGGTCATCATCATCGTGTACCATGCCGAGTGGGTAGGCGCTCATGCATCTCCGCACACACCGGTCTATTGTCCTCCCGATCAGTTCCACCGATGATATCCTTTCGTGAAGCGGTCTCAATTGTGACGAGCTGGTCTGGACAGCTGTTTCTGTCCTTTTAAAAAGTGCTTTGTTTAGATAATATTATTACCAAAGTTCTAAACATTTTCCTATTGCTTTTAATTAGCATAATAACACTGGATTAATTAAGAAATTTCCTTACCTTTTTCTTAATGCTTTATTGTAGCAAAATTATAATAAAATAGTTAAAAGTTAAAAGGGCGAATGAGATGATGAGTAGTCAAGGGGTACTGAAGAGTTACTTCCTCCCTTTTTAAGGACTTCCTGTTCCCTTTTCAATTCAGAAATTGACCGGTTCAGACTAAAGTTGTTAGTCCGCCTGTGGTCCAATTTTCTGTTTGAATTCCCTGCCAGGGGTGAGTTAAAAGAATAAGTTTAATTTGATGTATTGCTGCTTATTCCTCTGAATTAATTTCACAGGTTAAATTCTGAAATTTGATGCCCCACATGGCTTAAAAACCATGATAAATTTCTTTATCCTTACTAACCACGTTTATGATCTAGTATGTACATATGATCTATTTGATGATTTAATTAATGTTTATTTGCTACTAGAAACGTGCATTGGTATTTTTAATGATTATACTTATATTAATTAAGTGATAATTATGTCCACATGTAAAATCTCGGCCAGTTCCGGTTTCCAGCATAGTGGGACAATTAAAAATAGGAATGAAGTGTATACTCATATACCTACTCCTTACTAAGTTGATTTTCACCTCATGGCGATATTAGCTTGATAAATTACTGTCTTGCTTTAATTTAGATTTAGTCCAGATAATTCTGAGACTGGTTTAAGAGCTTGAAAAGTGAATAACACAGTGAGGCTGAATTTAATATTCACACTGTCAGAGAAGAAGAAGCAGAAAAGCGATGTATGGCCCATGCTTGTAATTATTATTGTTGTAGATATATTTCCCTATTACTAGGAATACATTTCAGTTCTACAGGAGGTGGCCTTACAAATGTAATAATTATATTTCACCCCTCACCACTTCTAAACTCTGCTGAATAAGATTAGCACATGTGTGGATTTAGATTTAAACTGGAGTGAGTGTTGTATATTTTATGTTAATACTGTGACAGATGGAAAGCCCATTGTCATCTATGATTGTATTTTGACATCTATCCCAGCACCCAGTATATTGATGGAGATATGTCAATCCCATTGTTTTCAAACAGTGCAAAGCACCTGTTATGAGTTCCTGGTCTTGGTAAACTCACTCCCTGTTTCTCATTCATTGTGATGTGAACCCATGTGGTTTAAAATGAGAATATTGTGAAATATGACTGTGTATGTCTGTGTGTGTGTAAGCATGTAACCCTTCAAAGGAGTACTAGTGTGCAGACATCAGAACAATTTACACTGAGGAATGTCCTTTCTTTTTGTGTGATGTAAACTCTTGTTCTTGAGAGCTTTCATGAAACTGGTTTCCTAAATATTTCCCCATCAGGATATGGACCATGTTCTGTATACATTCCCATTCTATACCAGTAGAATGTGAAACACCTGTTACTATCCTACTCCATATATATGTGTGTAGTGTAACAGTTTTAAAGACTGGAGGTATTGTTGTCTCCAGTTAGAACCTTCCTGACTGTTTGTATAAGGACTGTTCTATTGTTCTAGTTCCAGATGGTACTTACAGGTGGGAGCTCCAGATGTAAATCCTAAGCTTAGCTGCAGATACCCGATTGTCTGGACTGGACCGGAAGATTCGGCCTGCCTGATGTGTCACCAAGGCTTAGCCAGAAGCTGACATAAGCTACAGCTAAGTGGGAACATCTATTGCTTTCCCAATCCATAATTTTATCCACAGCCTTTTATTGAGTTATCATTTGAATTTATATTGAATTGAAAATCCTAATAAATGTAGTTTTAATGTTCTTACAGTTTTCTGAAGTTTCATTTTAACTGTAAGTGTGTCAGTGAACAAAAGCTAGTATAACTTTAATACATTTAAATATACAAATTTAATAACAGTAGGGAATAGATGTGGGCAAACCCTAAATCCTCTGATTTAACCAGCAAGGCTGGGGGCAATATAAACCTTTATTAAGATTTAATGTTTGTAGTTCCCTCTGGACATTGCACATAGTGCATTCGCTAGTTAAAGCGAAGTTACCCGCCACATCAATACATCCGTCATCGTCTATCTTTGTTTCCATCTCCATCTTCTATCTTTGATCTTTCCAGTCGTCTCAATATTCTCCAACCACCCCCCCCCCTTTTTTTTCCCCATTTTCTCCCAACCTTGTCACGTGACCAAAGAACTGTGCTGGTCTTTTCCTATAGTAAATATTGATCTGCTTTTATTATCTTCTTTCAAGCAATCCTTGTTAGTTACTCTGACAGTCCGAGGAATTATTAACACACGTCCCCGGAACCACATCTCCATCGCATCCAGTTTTGTTTCTAGTTTGTGCATTCACTTTCTCCGACTCACTATCATACACCCCCGTGACGGAGCGGCTAGACGCTCGCCGTGGATCGGAAGGTCTTGGGTTCGCTCCCTAGAGGAGCCGGACTTTTTTTCACAAATAAACTTGGCTCCCAGGTCGACCCAGCCTGGAGTGGGTACCGGGTACAGTCCTGGGAAGTTACGGCGGCCGGCGTGATGCTGACCACATCACCCATCTTGTGCCGACTGGTCTATAAAAATATAGGTCTAGCCCTATATGCCCTATACGTCTAAATACGTGGAAAAGGGTCTTCTACTTTTACTTACTATTATCATACACAGTCAACGGTTCTCACATCAAAAAATCACTCGTAGGCTGGACAGTGACAAGAGCAAGACCAAAGGGACAGTGCTGAAGTAACATTCCAAGCCATACAATCTACTCCACGAAACTCAAAGCATGTGGTTATGGGTCAAATATTTGGCTACATAAGCCACGTATTTTATATTGTGTAGTAAAATAATTGCATTTTCTTTTTCTTTTATGTTTGTGCTCGATTCGTGATATTTTCTGTTTATGTTTTCGCCTTATTATTTCGTTTTTCCCTAATGTGACATTCCTCCTTGTTGTCTTGTATGCCTCAGTGTTTCATTTCTTATTATTGTCTTGTTTGCCTCAGTGTTACATTTCTTCCTGTTGTCTTGTTTGCTTCAGTGTTACATTTCTTCTTGTCTTGTTCGCCTCAGTGTTACATTTTTTCCTTGTTGTCTTGTTTGCCTCAGTGTTACATTCCTCCTTGTTGTCTTGTTCGCCTCAGTGTTACATTCCTCCTTGATGTCTTGTTCGCCTCAGTGTTACATTTCTTCCTGTTGTCTTGTATGCCTCAGTGTTACATTTCCTCCTTGTTGTCTTGTTTGCCTCAGTGTTACATTTCTTCTTCTTGTCTTGTTCGCCTCAGTGTTACATTTCTTCTTCTTGTCTTGTTCGTCTCAGTGTTACATTTCTTATTGTTGTCTTGTTCGCCTCAGTGTTACATTTCTTATTATTGTCTTGTTTGCCTCAGTGTTACATTTCTTCCGTGTTGTCTTGTTTGCCTCAGTGTTACATTTCCTATTATTGTCTTGTTTGCCTCAGTGTTACATTCCTCCTTGTTGTCTTGTTTGCCTCAGTGTTACATTTTTTCCTTGTTGTCTTGTTCGCCTCAGTGTTACATTTCTTCCGTGTTGTCTTGTTCGCCTCAGTGTTACATTTCTTCCTTGTAGTCTTGTTCGCCTCAGTGTTACATTTCTTCCCTGTTGTCTTGTTTGCCTCAGTGTTACATTTCCTCCTTGTTGTCTTGTTTGCCTCAGTGTTACATTCCTCCTTGTTGTCTTGTTTGCCTCAGTGTTACATTTCCTCCTTGTTGTCTTGTTTGCCTCAGTGTTACATTTCTTCCCTGTTGTCTTGTTTGCCTCAGTGTTACATTTCCTCCTTGTTGTCTTGTTTGCCATAGTGTTACATTTCCTCCTTGTTGTCTTGTTTGCCTCAGTGTTACATTTCTTCCTTGTTGTCTTGTTTGCCTCAGTGTTACATTTCTTCCTTGTTGTCTTGTTCGCCTCAGTGTTACATTTCTTCCCTGTTGTCTTGTTTGCCTCAGTGTTACATTTCCTCCTTGTTGTCTTGTTTGCCTCAGTGTTACATTTCTTCCATGTTGTCTTGTTTGCGTCAGTGTTACATTTCCTCCTTGTTGTCTTGTTCGCCTCGGTGTTACATTTCCTCCTTGTTGTCTTGTTTGCCTAAGTGTTACATTCCTCCTATGTTGTCTTGTTTGCCTCAGTGTTACATTTCTTTCCTGTTGTCTTGTATGCCATAGTTTTACATTTCATCCTTGTTGTCTTGTTTGCCTCAATGTTACATTTCTTCTTGTGTCTTGTATGCCATAGTGTTACATTTCCTCCTTGTTGTCTTTTTTGCTTCAGTGTTACATTTCCTCATGTTGTCTTGTTTGTCTCAGTGTTATATTTCTTCCTTGTTGTCTTGTTTGCCTCAGTGTTACATTTCCTCCTTGTTGTCTTGTTTGCCTCAGTGTTACATTTCTTCCCTGTTGTCTTGTTTGCCTCAGTGTTACATTTCCTCCTTGTTGTCTTGTTTGCCATAGTGTTACATTTCCTCCTTGTTGTCTTGTTTGCCTCAGTGTTACATTTCTTCCTTGTTGTCTTGTTTGCCTCAGTGTTACATTTCTTCCTTGTTGTCTTGTTCGCCTCAGTGTTACATTTCTTCCCTGTTGTCTTGTTTGCCTCAGTGTTACATTTCCTCCTTGTTGTCTTGTTTGCCTCAGTGTTACATTTCTTCCATGTTGTCTTGTTTGCGTCAGTGTTACATTTCCTCCTTGTTGTCTTGTTCGCCTCGGTGTTACATTTCCTCCTTGTTGTCTTGTTTGCCTAAGTGTTACATTCCTCCTTGTTGTCTTGTTTGCCTCAGTGTTACATTTCTTCCCTGTTGTCTTGTATGCCATAGTGTTACATTTCCTCCTTGTTGTCTTGTTTGCCTCAATGTTACATTTCTTCTTGTTGTCTTGTATGCCATAGTGTTACATTTCCTCCTTGTTGTCTTTTTTGCCTCAGTGTTACATTTCCTCATGTTGTCTTGTTTGTCTCAGTGTTATATTTCTTCCTTGTTGTCTTGTTTGCCTCAGTGTTACATTTCCTCCTTGTTGTCTTGTTTGCCTCAGTGTTACATTTCCTCCTTGTTGTCTTGTTTGCCTCAGTGTTACATTTCTTCCTTGTTGTCTTGTTTGCCTCAGTGTTACATTTCTTCCCTGTTGTCTTGTTTGCCATAGTGTTACATTTCCTCCTTGTTGTCTTGTTTGCCTCAGTGTTACATTTCTTCCCTGTTGTCTTGTTTGCCATAGTGTTACATTTCCTCCTTGTTGTCTTGTTTGCCTTAGTGTTACATTTCTTATTGTTGTCTTGTTTGCCATAGTGTTACATTTCCTCCTTGTTGTCTTGTTTGCCTCAGTGTTACATTTCCTCCTTGTTGTCTTGTTTGCCTCAGTGTTACATTTCTTCCCTGTTGTCTTGTTTGCCTCAGTGTTATATTTCTTCCTTGTTGTCTTGTTTGCCTCAGTATTACATTTCTTATTATTGTCTTGTTTGCCATAGTGTTACATTTCCTTATTGTTGTCTTGTTTGCCTCAGTGTTACATTTCTTCCCTGTATTTGTCTTGTTTGCCATAGTGTTACATTTCCTCCTTGTTGTCTTGTTTGCCATAGTGTTACATTTCCTCCTTGTTGTCTTGTTTGCCTCAGTGTTACATTTCCTCCTTGTTGTCTTGTTTGCCTCAGTGTTACATTTCTTCAATGTTGTCTTGTTTGCCTCAGTGTTATATTTCTTCCTTGTTGTCTTGTTTGCCTCAGTGTTATATTTCTTCCTTGTTGTCTTGTTTGCCTCAGTGTTATATTTCTTCCTTGTTGTCTTGTTTGCCTCAGTATTACATTTCTTCCCTGTTGTCTTGTTTGCCTCAGTGTTACATTTCTTTCCTGTTGTCTTGTATGCCTCAGTATTACATTTCTTCCCTTTTGTCTTGTATGCCTCAGTGTTACATTTCTTCTTGTTGTCTTGTATGCCTCAGTGTTACATTTCTTCTTGTTGTCTTGTATGCCTCAGTGTTACATTTCTTCCCTGTTGTCTTATATGCCTCAGTGTTACATTCCTCCTTGTTGTCTTGTTCGCCTCAGTGTTACATTCCTCCTTGTTGTCTTGTTCGCCTCAGTGTTACATTTCTTCTTGTTGTCTTGTATGCCTCAGTGTTACATTTCTTCCCTGTTGTCTTGTATGCCTCAGTGTTACATTCCTCCTTGTTGTCTTGTTTGCCTCAGTGTTACATTCCTCCTTGTTGTCTTGTTCGCCTCAGTGTTACATTTCTTCCCTGTTATCTAGCTTGCTTCAGTTACCCACTTGTTTCTACATATAACCGAATAAAACGCCACCTACCCGCGCTAGCCTCTCCCAGTCTGTCTACAAACCCCAGGTGCACTCCGGCAGTGCGGCACACATTCCGACAGCTCTAAACATTCCCTCCACAATGTTAATGTACCTCAAATCTCGTTAGATCTGCCACAGCTTTCCCTCTCACAACCGACTCACGGAAGTTGAGAGCAACTGAGCTGACATTCCTGTGTGAGCTCAACGCTTTGCACCCCGTCGCTGTAAGCACAGTTCGCTGCTGGTCTCTGCGATGTGCTGCACCGGGACACTCTCTCTCCACTGCCAACAGTTTTGGGAGGTGAGTACCTTTTTATCAGAAGTTATTTTACTTTACTCATTTATCTTTTACTTGCTTCTAAGAAATCCTGTTTTTTTCAAACGGTTAGTCGTTCGTTAAAAAAAAAAATGCATTTGAGTGTTACTTCCGTTTTTTTTTGGGGGAGGGGGGGGGGGGGGGGGGGCACACACGTCAGATTATGAACTGAATTATATGTTTTGTGTCGTGTTAAAGAGAGGCTGGAATATATTGTAACACTCAACACAGACACCTGTCAGTGATTCACACACTGTATATGGAACACACTCCTAGACTTTGACCAACCATACTTTATTTCCACACAACATAATCAGGTAGTAGTAGTAGTAGTTGTTGTTGTTGTTGTTGTTGTTGTCGTAGTAGTAGTAGTAGTAGTAGTAGTAGTAGTAGTAGTAGTAGTAGTAGTAGTAGTAGTAGTAGTAGTAGTAGTACTAGTAGTAGTAGTAGTAGTAGTAGTAGTAGTAGTAGTAGTAGTAGTAGTAGTAGTAGTAGTAGTAGTAAGTAGTAGTAGTAGTAGTAGTAGTAGTAGTAGTAGTAGTAGTAGTAGTAGTAGTAGTAGTAGTAGTAGTAGTAGTAGTACTAGTAGTAGTAGTAGTAGTAGTAGTAGTAGTAGTAGTAGTAGTAGTAGTAGTAGTAGTAGTAGTAGTAGTAGTAGTAGTAGAGTAGTAGTAGTACTAGTAGTAGTAGTAGTACTAGTAGTAGTAGTAGTAGTAGTAGTAGTAGTAGTAGTAGTAGTAGTAGTAGTAGTAGTAGTAGTAGTAGTAGTAGTAGTAGTTGTTGTTGTTGTTGTTGTTGGTAATGCAGTGGTGGTGGTATGGTAAGCAACGTTACCCTGTTCCACCCACGTGTGTTATTAATTTACATAGAATTTGCTATTCCCATTTCAAAACTGGATAGTTATGTTCGACAGTCACAACTTGGTATTGGTCACCGCGGGGTGCTCTGTCAGATGTACTGGGAAATGTGAGTACTGTGTGATGTGGGTGCCGTCACAGTTGTTGGTTTGTTGACTGAGGTAGATTTATGGGATAGGTACAGAAGTACAGTGGGTTGTTTACTGAAGTAGACATATAGGCTAGGTAATGAACAGAGTCCTTGCTGTTTACTGCGATAGATGAATAAGCTACTTAATGAGCATACTGTTGGCTGCCTACGGAGGTAAACATCACAGGGAGATACTGAAAATATTGTTGGTTGCCTAATGAGCTACTTAACATTTGTAGATCATTTACACGGATTGATGTATAGGGAGGTACTAAATATATTGTTGATAGTTTAGTCAAGTTGATGTTGGGGGGGGGTGGGGGGGGGGGCACTGACAACATTGTTAGTTGTCTGATGAGATAGAAGTGTGGGGTTGGTACACAGCATATTGTTGATCGTTTACATAGGTAGATATATAGAGAGGTGATAAACATGTTGTTGATCGTTTACATAGATAGATGTATAGAGAGGTGATAAACATATTGTTCATCGTTTACATAGATAGATGTATAGAGAGGTGATAAACATATTGTTGATCGTTTACATAGACATATGTATACAGAGGTGATAAACATATTGTTGATCGTTTATTGAGGCAGATGCATGAGATAAATGTTGGATTTTTTTTTTTTTTTTTTGCTGTGTTCTCACTGAGTTAGTTGTTTAGCGGTGAAAATATGGGGGTGACTGCACTCAAGCTTATACAAGGAATTCCAGAGAAATCTGACTAAAAAGCTCAACAAAATGGGGAAGCATAAAAACGTGAACAAAACAACGTATCGTTTTGACTTGGCGGCCTTTTTCAAACGTAAGTGAACTACACAAACGTAACAACGAGGAGAGGAGAGTATGTAGATCTCTAAGGGGTGACGTGAGCAACGTTTAAAAAAAAAATGTGGTGTGGAATAAATGAAATAAAATAAAATAAACGATGGTTAAAAAATATAGTCACAAAAAGTAATAAACAGTAGATTGTTAATATATAATATAATACTGGGAACAAAATAAATACAAATGTTAATGATACATAAATGATACTGATAAGAAATAGAATAAAGTAATAATATGAAATATAAGAAAAAAAAAGAAAATAATTAACATTTAAAATGTGACAATAGTAGAACTATTTAGATGAAAGCATGTTGGATATTGATACCACCTGGACTAAAAACGCCTAAGCTGGGGATGAGGCGATTTTCCAAAGCGAGGCGTGTAGTATGATCGCCAGAGCAAGATTTTAATGCTGTGACAGAAATATCATCTTACCTCTGTAATCAGAGCTATTAAAATTGAGAGTAATTAGTTTAAGTGGAATTGTCTGCTTCCCCGTTGTGTTGAGCTTTTTAGTCAAATTTCTATGGAATTTCATAGATGTTTAACGTAGACAACGAATTTTGTACTTTCTTGTATACTGTTGACTTAAAAATAAAAACGATCGCATTATTAATCTACATTCATGTCTCTCTCTCTCATGGTCCCTCTTCTCTATCTATCTTTCTGTCTAATTTTGTGTGAACGAGAGTTGTTCGAGAACATGTTGTTGTTGTGAGTAGCTCAGGCGCCTCAGTCCCTGTCTACAAGGAAGATGTTCTGCACGGGGAAGCCCAACAGTTGCTGTTTACAAGGAAGAAGTTCTGTACGGGGAAGCGCCGCAGTCGATGTCTGCAAGGAAGAAGTTCTGTACGGGGAAGCGCCACAGTCGATGTCTGCAAGGAAGAAGTTCTGTACGGGGAAGCGCCACAGTCGATGTCTGCAAGGAAGAAGTTCTGCACGGGGAAGCGCCACAGTCGCTGTTTACAAGGAAGAAGTTCTGTACGGGGAAGCGCCGCAGTCGCTGTCTATAAGGAAGAAGTTCTGTACGGGGAAGCGCCACAGTCGATGTCTGCAAGGAAGATGTTCTGCACGGGGAAGCGCCGCAGTCGATGTTTACAAGGAAGAAGCTCTGTACGGGGAAGCCCAACAGTCCCTGTCTACAAGGAAGATGTTCTGCACGGGAAAGCGCCGCAGTCCCTGTCTACAAGGAAGAACTTCTGTACGGGGAAGCGCCGAAGGTGGGACGGTTGGTGAATATCGAGTCCTTGATGTTTTTGTATTTTAACGCTGGTTGGCGGTGGCTGCGTGTCTAGTTAAAAAAAACCAAAGTAAATTACCGTTCTCCTCTCCTTTAGTTGTATAGGGTATATAGGGCTAGACCTATATTTTTATAGACCAATCGGCACAAGATGGGTGATGTGGTCAGCATCACGCCGGCCGACTTTACTTCCCGCGACTGCACCCGGTACCCACTCAACGCTGAGTCGTCCTGGGAGCCATGGTCATTTTTGCGTCGCTTGTGGATGTGCTTAAAACCGTCAAAACAAGCAATACTGACCCATATTCCCACCACTACATTTCTGTTTTTAATGTATGCAGCTCCAAGAGACCAAATTCCGACGTTGTGACGCCTCTGGTGAAGACAAACATGTTTTGTTTGGAATGTTTTTGTTGGTCAGCATGCCGGTGTCTGTTAGAAAGAGGCTAGTTGTCCCACTATATAACTGCTGTCTCCCACTGCACTTCAACAATATAAAGCAAAGAATTCTCTTGCTAGAAAACTCTAGCACATCGAGCATATAAGAAGCTCGAATGTTTACCTAAGATGTTACTGTTTAGTAAACTGTAGATGTGTTGCCTGTTTGTTGTTTAGTTTGAGTATAAACATTGCCTTTGGATACTAGCCAGGGTAACTTAGGCTTCCCTGTTGAATAATTATCTTAAATAAACATTGTTTCAAAGTTTTTAGAACTTTTATTTATGTCTTCTATAACGCCGACTCCAGTGAAAACTTGTATGAGAAATGACACCACACCAGAGACTTTCATACGTAGTTGGAAGACGTCCGCGTTCTGTACCGGATATGCTGATTGAGTGATTGATTTTTTTTTAGTATGCACTGAATGGCCAACTAATATAAATAACACACTTGAAACAAAAGTGAATGTCTAACAAAATTATGAACAAGAGAGCGGCTGTGCAGCATGGTTAAAGGAAGGAAATAACCCTCTCATAAATGTTAAATATTTGCTAGACTGTCCCAAGCAATTGTTGGTATCACACTCATCGACTGTCCCAATCAGTTGTTTGTATCATGTATCCAGTCATCCAAAAACTCGTTTCCGGCTCCATAATGAAGGTGTACACTTTGCTCCACCCCGAGTTATGAACAGAGGGGTGCCTGGGTGGCAGTCGCACACGCGACACGTCATTAAGTGGCGTGTATCCTACAATAGGTCAGGGGTACTCACTCTCATTTGTCTCTGGCTCATTCATCACTCTGCGAGGCGGTTGGTGCAGGCTGGTGTAAATGTATTCTCACCACTAAAGCCATCAAAGCAGGCTTAGATTACTATCTCATTTGTTGTTAAACAGCAGCTGGTCCAGTTCTCGGAACGCAGGGCTCCTCGAACAGCGGACTAACGCTCGAAACCTCGGTGAGCCTAAATACAAGCCTATCCCTGTCGTATTGCCATTATTCGTTTTTTCTTTACAACTTTCCCCACCGCCTTTCCTCTTCCTATTCTCATCATCATCGTCATTTTTCTTGTTCTTCTTCGTTTCCCTCGGTGTTCAACGTTTACTACACAAGTATTCCAGTCTGGGTGACAACAATAAATTACTGTGCGTTGGAAGTCTTCACCACTACCGTACATTTATTCTGGAAGGGTTTGGTGGATTCCTTCTCTACACACCACCCGTTGAATTAGTCCTTCCATGTACGCATGTAGTGACTTTTTCTTTTGATGCTCTTATGTTTTGGCCTGTAACATTTTTTGTCTTGTCCTGACTTCGTCACCATGGTTTGGATTAAAGATGCCGTTACCTGTTTGCCCTTTGCCTCTTTTTCATTTTTTTTTACGCTGCTGAATATCGCAGATTACGGAAATATATGACCCCACCCATGCTTGTCATCAAAGTATGATGGTGATGATGATGATGATGATTATGTCTTTAAACCTCCGTGGCTGCCTAAAGTCACCTGTTCGTCTAGTCTTTTTTTAGCTGTACACCGGTTGTTTTCTATTGACACATCAGGTTAGAAGATATTGTTGACATGCCAAAAGATGGAGAAACCGATCCTCGAACTACCCTCATCTTGAAACAGTTGGTTTCTGCATCTGATCTTGTAAATGCAAAGTCTTATCTGATTTCTAAGTGCAGTAAGGGGATTGTCTTTTTGTCAGCGTACTACATCGAATCCCACGCCTGCGAGATCGTAGATCAAGAGTTTCTCGTAGACGCTCGTCACATTATCTGTAACACTGACTCATGGATGTCGAGTAGCTCTTCCGCTGGGAAGTTGAGAGGGTTTTTGTGTGTGTAGTAGCTTATCACTGGAGCAAAATCGTGTGGCTGCATCGTGTCTGGTCTATCTATCTATCTATCTATCTATCTATCTATCTATCTATCTATCTATCTATCTATCTATCTATCTATCTATCTATCTATCTATCTATCTATCTATCTATCTATCTATCTATCTATCTATCTATCTATCTATCTATCTATCTATCTATCTATCTATCTATCTATCTATCTATCTATCTATCTATCTATCTATCTATCTATCTATCTATCTATCTATCTATCTATCTATCTATCTATCTATCTATCTATCTATCTATCTATCTATCTATCTATCTATCTATCTATCTATCTATCTATCTATCTATCTATCTATCTATCTATCTATCTATCTATCTATCTATCTATCTATCTATCTATCTATCTATCTATCTATCTATCTATCTATCTATCTATCTATCTATCTATCTATCTGTCTGTCTGTCTCTGTCTGTCTGTCTGCCTGCCTGTCTGCCTGTCTGTCTGCCTATCTGCTATCTATCTATCTATCTGCCTGCCTATGCCTATCTGTCTATCTGTCTGTCTGTCTGTCTGTCTGTCTGTCTGTCTGTCTGTCTGTCTGTCGATGGGTGTCTGTAAGACTGATCTGTCCCTGTCTGTCCTGAAAAACAAAGTCTGTCTGGCTGGCTGGTCTGTCTGGCTGTCTGTCTGGCTGGCTGGCTGGCTGTCTGTCTGTCTGTCTGTCTGTCTGTCTGTCTGTCTGTCTGTCTGTCTGTCTGTCTGTCTGATGTGTGAACGATGGGTGTTTGAAGGGTAAGACGAATGTAAGACGGATCTGCGTTCCCATTGTGTGGCCCTTTGAAAAAAACAAAGATCGTTCTTTTGTTATGTCTGGTACACAAAGTTAAATGGGAAATAATCCCCCTCCCCTTTTTTGTTACTGTTTCACCTTGTCGGCGGGCCTGAGCGGGATTATCGAGTCAATTGAACCATATGGGAAGCCACCACAGTGCAGTGGCCATACGTTAGTCTGTCAATCTCAAGATCTTAGGTTCGAATGCGTTCCAGGTCTGTAATCGAATTTGTCAGTCCAGTCTTAAATAACTTCTAGGAAATGTCCTAGAAAGCAAAGGCGGTTACAGGGATTGTGATTATATTCTCATCAAGCGCTGATTGGTGTCTATGTGTGTCTAGCAACATATTCCTGGCGCAATAAAGTTAGGATAAACATCTAAAGCTAGGAGAAATATCTGAAGCTAAGAGAAACATCTAAAGCTAGGAGAAATATCTAAAGCTGGAAGAAATATCTAAAGCTAGGATAAACATCTAAAGTTAGGAAAAACATCTAAAGTTAGGAGAAATATTTTTGACTCAAGCTAGCCGACAAATCTCTAGCAGGTTTTCTCCATGGAAGCCAGAACAACCTTCACAGCGCTTACGTGTCTAATAACTTCATGGACCCCTGTAGCTACTTGGAGCCGTGTTTCGATGAAAGACCGGTTACCTGGGCCAGGCAAGACTGGGGTAATTAGTTGTAGGCAGTCCAGATGTTCTATGTGAGCTACATTACGTTTTGTTGTTCTTGCTG
The DNA here is from genome assembly GCA_905116865.2 of Candidula unifasciata. NCBI lineage: Eukaryota > Metazoa > Mollusca > Gastropoda > Stylommatophora > Geomitridae > Candidula > Candidula unifasciata. Next base: position 17,353 of record CAJHNH020002106.1, read on the forward strand.
GCTCACTTAGCGGCCGGCGAATGGTCGTGTCTGTGGGTTGTTGGCCGCGTTATTTGTGGTTGTTTGGAGGAACGCATTCGATCACAAGAGAAAATACGTCTGTTCTTTCTGTCTGACTGTCTGTCTATCCGTCAGTTCACATTTTCATCCGTCCATCTATCTATCAATATTTTGCGATACCTGTCTGTCTATCTCTTAGCCTGACTGTCTGCCTCCTAGCCTGTCTGCCTCCTAGCCTGTCTGTCTGCCTCCTAGCCTGTCTGTCTGCCTGTCTATGACCATTCATCTTTTCGACTTAGCCACTGTCCCTATCCCCCCCCCCCCCCCCCCTGCCTTTTTATCTGAACAATATCTGATAAACAGTCGTATTTAGATTACCTTCCTCGCCCAAATCATGTGTATCGCATTGTCAGATTCAAAACTCACTCGCCAGATCTCAGCAGTCGGGACGCTCACGCACATGCCAACAGTCAAGTGGTCAGATTACACAGATACTTTAAGTGGTACACGGGGTTGGTGCTCAAGGTCGTCCAGCGACCACAGTTGTACTTAAAGCTAAGACAGGACTATCCCCTAGGAGTGTCTTATCTCTGCAGTGTTTTGTTAGGTTTTTGTGGTGTTCTCTCCATGGATGGTTGCTCCAAGCATAGCGATACTATCACAACTGTTGAGTTAGGGTAGGTATATGTCTTATGTTGCTATAAACTATAAATGGATAGTAAATGCTTAAATGGATGATGTTGCCATCAATAAACTAATGAACTCTGTTCACAACAGGCGCATAAGGCTGATTGTCTTACATCAGTGACCAAGGCAACACAAAATGCCGAAAGAATGGAGTGCTTGCACTAAGCTTGAAAATTTCTGCTTAGGAGGGGAGATAATGGACTTCCTGTTGCCATGTTCTATCCTTCATGTCTTAGTCCTTCTGTGCAGAATGGATCGTCGCAGAAAACAAATAGCTTCATAGCTCCGTAACACTAGTAACTATTGACGGGGTCTGAACCCACACCTGTTAAAGTAAGGCAAATGGTTTAACTTCCAAAGTACAAAGCCTTAAGATGGGAGTGGTAGGGTAGTGAATAGATGCTCCACAGTAGACTCGATTTTCTTTGGCTCAAATTGTGTCTAGTCGGATTTTAAAAACTGAATTCGGCTCCAGGGTTGACACAGACTAAAACTGGCACCAAGTAAAGTCAGTGGAAGGAAGTAACAGCGGCCGGCAAGATGTTGACCGCATCAGCCATCGAGTACCCATTTTCATGTCATCTCAGCTTGACCTTCGGGTACCCTGCGGTGTCGAAATGTGGGATCTTTTACGGCAAAGTCCCTGTTTGTTCGCTACGTAAATAGAGGATTCTCATGGTCTCTAATATTCCTCTGCCGATCATTTGCACGGCCAGCTTCTTCTTGCTTCCCCCTGGTCTATGCATAATTGCCCGCTGTGGTATAGTGTTTGCTGAGATCCGTGTCAAATGGCCAAATCATTTCACTTCTTGTCTTCTAATCAGAGAAAACTGCTGAATTTGTTAGGTCACATAAAGTGGATGAGCCGATGTGTCTAGGAAATATATAGCACGTGGTGTATTATGAAAAAATTATAGCAGAAGGCATGGTACCAGGAAGGAGAGGTAGGGGAAGATGGGCACAGGATATAAGTGACTCCTCGAGTATGAAAATTCATGAGGCGGGAGAATTGGCGAGAGACCGAGTTTCTGGCAGACTGTAATGAGAGCGACGTTCTGCAAAAGACCTGCTACATGATGATGGTGTATTTTTGGTTTTAAAAAGCTCTTGTCCTTCTACTTAGCTCCTCTCCCACCCCACCTTCACACCTTCTTCTCCCTGTTTACACATTATGCAACGGTCTGTCTAACCATCAAGTCGAACAAAAGATAACAACGAGATGTGGGTTAGTTCCACTCTGGAATGTCTGAACCAAGTACTGACCGTTCTTGTCGACATTGAAATCTTGTCAGTGAAGACAGGTCTGCTCTGTTTGTTTGCATGTCCGTGTTTCAGCTATACAACAGTTGTTTTCTATTGACACATAAGGTTAAAGATATTGTTGAAATGCAAAAGACGGAGAAACCGATTCCTAAACTATCCTCATCTTGAAACAGTTGGTTTCTGCATCTGATCTTCTAACTGCAAAGTATTATTTGATTTCCTAGTGTAGGAAGGGGATTGTCTTTTTGTCAGCGTACTATATCAAATCCGACGCCAGCTAGATCGTCAGTCGTAGATCACGAGTTGCTCGTAGAAGTTCATCACACTATCCTAACATTGACTCACGGATGTTGAGTAGACTGATGTCTTTGCTAACGTACCTGCCTTGTGTTTAGAGCCATCTCTAAACAAGTCGTTGTTTCAGCTTATTTGACCAAGTCCACCATCGGCTTGTGGTAGGCGTTGTAGAATTGCAGCTTCTAGTGCACATGCGTAAAACATTCGATCAGTCTCTTCAACCTCTTGTGCTCATGCCTACATGTCAGCGACAAGAAGCTGTAATTCCGCAATACCTTGCCGCGAGCTGTCACTGCAAAGTGCGACTCTGTAGTTCAAAGGTGAGTGAACGAGCTCTACAATCCTCCAAATGTTCGGAGAGGTACGTTGAAATAGCTGCTGCGTTGCAGTATTGAGCATACACGGGTATGCAAGCTGTGACGTCTACTGTGATAACATAACACAATATGGACATTCCAGATTCGATCTTCACGGCGAAAAAATAATAAAAGGGCCGTTCTTGTGACCTTCATTCAGTGGTTTCGAAAACCGCACAGTAGGGCAAGTTGGGGCATCAACATTAATATTTGAAAACATGGAAATAATTATTCCCAGTACAGATAATAAATATTCCCAACACAGATAATAATAATAAAATTCCCAGTACAGATAATAAATATTACCAATAGATAGGTTTTTATTTTACTTCTTCTTCTTCTTTCGTTCGCATGAAATAAATTATTTATATCTGCAATGCTGTCTCTAGTAGGAATTTCACTGTCTTTTGTAATTCACTAAGCGGCCCGTAAAGTTTGACTTCCACAAGTGTCTCTTTTGGCCAGAAGTTTTGTCTGGAAGCGTTGAATCTGGGACAGTTTATTTTACTGAAAATAAAACAAAATAAACTAGTCCTGTTACATGAAAGGCCCTTTGTTGGAACATACGGGGGACATGAAATAAAGGGAGAAAGTATAACACGAGGAGAGGAGAAGAAATCATGTCAAGTGAAGTGGAGGGGAGATTGGAGAAAGGGCCCAAGATAGCACGGCTTGGCGCGTGTACTCGAGCTTGAAGGGACGTCAGCGAAAGATGAGGATATTATTAGATTACGTGTTGAGAGTAGGTTCAAAGAAACATACTCTTGTTGATGTCTGATAACCAAGTTTGTAAAATTTTCTTCCCTCAACTTGTCAGACTGGCTCAGCTTATACCCCCCCCCCTCCTTTTTTTGCTCCCATCCTCCACCGTAGAACTAAAATAGCTTGCCGCTAATAAGTTTATCATTTCCATGTGAGATTTCCAAACAGACTGAGCGGCTCTACACCCATCGCTGATGTCTCCTCATAACGTCTGCTACAAGAAATCGAGGAGATGCAATCACAGGAAACATGGAAACCACAAACACTACCAGCTGTATGGCTTGTTCGCCCATTGATATTTACTGTTTGCTCTACGTCTATTGTCGACGTCTAGGATTTCAGTATTATCAGGCAGGTTTCATAATTTCGATACATTATGACGTTTGGCGGTAGCTGTGAAAGATCTGGAACAGGCTGCGCAGATTTCGACAATGATTTACGCATGGAACCAAGTTGAATTTCAAAAAAGATATACGCGTGGAACTATGTATATTTCGACAATAATAAACGCGTGGAACCAAGTTGATTTCGACAGTGGTAAACGCATGGAACTATTTACAAAACACTGACTAACTACTGAGTGGAAATGTCCTTCGTAAAACCGCGAATAGCCAACAAATGCTTAGACTGGTTTACAACTTCTGTAAATATTATGCAACTAAATTTCAACTTATCTCTTCTTCTGCGTTCAACATCCGCCTTGCTGAACATTCAATTCCGTCTGGGTCTCGCACTGAACAATCCGTCTAAGGTCACCGACTGTCCCCCACAGCTTCTATTCCAGAGTACATGCTGATTTCAGTGTGGGATCACAACAAAGCCTCAGCCTGGAGCAGTTAGGGCAGTCCGACAGTACGTGCATAGGCGTCTGTCTGTCTGTCTGTCTTCTCGGCTTTCATCTGTGGCAGATTCGTGTATACTTAAAAACATCCAACTTTTAAGTGTAAATGAGGATACAATATTTCAGCCTGCAATAGCTGGTTTTTATAGATTATTTTAATGGCGCGATTTGAAGAGATCGTTCACACCGGCGAGCAAAGGAACATTCGGTTGCGCGACGTAATAAACAGGCTAATATTTTAGCTGCTACCTTCCTTCTGGGTGATAAGCTACATTGTGATAAAGCAGACGTGGTGACGGTTCTCGTGAATGAAGTTAACAGTGCAACAAAGAAGGGAGAGCATCGATATACAGGGGGAATAATAATTCAGCCGATTGTAAGCAGAGGGTTAGGTTTTTCTTTTATAGCTTCAGGGGAACAAGGCGAACTTTTGACCATGTTGCAGATAGCACCATCAATTTAGGAACTATTTGTTGGCTACTGATTAAGCTGACAGAGCATGTAGCACTAGTGCACTGATGTCAGTTCTTCATTCATTCATTTGTTCATAAGTTCATTAATTAATTAATTTATTTATTTGCACAGTCATTCATATCAATTTTTGTCATTGATTTATACATTCATCCACATGCATTCATTCATTCATTCGTTTATTATTTCATTCGTTCATTCATTCCTGTCATTCATTCAGTTCTTCATATATGTATTTATTCATGATTTTATTTTCATTCATTCACTTCATTCGTTCATTTCTACTTTTACCTTGTCTCAGCTGGTAGTCTCGCACTATAGAGTCATCCAAAACGGACAGAAAAGGTTAAGATGATAGCGGCCTCATCAACTGACACAACTCCTCTTCGACGTTGTCTTCATTTGTTTCATATTTCTTCTTTTCAGAACTGATCAACCATAACACAGCAAGACGCCAAACACCTGCGTTTGAAGAGTCGCCGGCAACAAAATGGCTAACCAAACCACAGAAACATTCCCTGATTTCCCGTTCACACCTCCTAACATGGAGTAAGCAATTTGTTGGCTTCATTTGTTTAGTCAGTGGTGGGCAGGGTGGGGGGTTGTGTTTGTTGATTTGTGAACTTGTTTTGTCGTTCAGTAGAACAGGCCCATTGCACCATTCACGGTCCCGCAGAGAGACAGTAGATCACTGAACTCCGCGGAGAGACAGTAGATCACTGAACTCCGCGGAGAGACAGTAGATCACTGAACTCCGCGGAGAGACAGTAGATCACTGAACTCCGCGGAGAGACAGTAGATCACTGAACTCCGCGGAGAGACAGTAGATCACTGAACTCCACGGAGAGATAGTAGATCACTGAACTCCGCGGAGAGACAGTAGATCACTGAACTCCGCGGACTAAAGCACAACTAAGAGCTTTATCGTCAGCGTTTTCATGAGTGTTTTTGTCATTTGTGCAATCATGATAGTTATCCCGAGTGTTTTTGTCATTTGTGCAATCATGATAGTTATCCCGAGTGTTTTTGTCATTTGTGCAATCATGATAGTTATCCCGAGTGTTTTTGTCATTTGTGCAATCATGATAGTTATCCCGTTGTTTTTGTCAGTGGTATTGAAAGCCGACTAGAAAGCAATGGCATACTGGACGTATATTTGCTTAGAAAAACCACCGAGTGTTATCAATGATTGCAACGTTTGTCAAGAGTATTATCATAAGAGTGGGTTTTTTTTTTTTTTTTTATCAGTGAATGTTATGATTGTTTTCATGATATCAAGAGTGCCTGTTATCATGAGTGTTTATGTGAGTGTTATCTTGAGTGTTACCATGAGTGTTATTCTGAGTGCCATAATGAGTGTTATCTTGGGTTTTATTATCAAGAATGTTACCATGAGTGCTAGGGTGATATTATTATGAAACACAGCAATTGGTAGCCAACTTTCAATGTGGCGACACGACAAACTTAAATTCAACCATTCTTGTCTACAACAATATCTCATCGTTCCTGTGTGCGAATCGTCATTCTTTTAGTGAGCTATGTAACTCCCCCCCCCTACTCTGCTGCGAAATTACTGCGTGACAGATTGACACCCAATAACTCATAGAGTTTCCGTTGGGATTGCTCATCGAGAGTAGCAAATGAAAGACAACCCGTTCAATCGTATGAGACATTGATTTTGGGTACCCTCGGTTATGTATTAACCTGAAATCCAATGGGCCTTGCCTGTCTGTTTAATATTTCATTGTACACAACTAATAGACCAAATAAGAGTTGACACATTTACTTGTATTTATTTTCAGGACAATCGAAATCTGCGATGCTGTGACACAGTTCAGCAACACATATTTATGGATCCTTTTTGCCATCGGAGTTCCTGGTAACGTACTGACAATTATAACGACCTTATCCATGCAGGCCTTGAGTCCAGCAACCTTCTTTATTGCCCTGTTGGCTTTCTTCGACGGTTCAGCTTTAGTTGTTAAACTGATTTTCCAGCAACTTTATAGGTACGAAGTCCAAATTGGAAATGTAGGCTGCAAGATGGAGTTTCTCACCATGTACCTGGCAACAGTGGCCAACTGGATGCTGGTGTTGATATGCGCTGAGCGGTTTATCTCCGTGTGCTACCCACTCAAGAAAATCTCAGTGTTCACTAAAAAACGAGGCTACATCTGTGCAGCTACTGTAGCCGCATTCTTTCTGTGTTTTTACGGCATCTTGTTTGTGGTAATGCGAGATAAGGGTCCTGGTATGACGTGTGGTACAAACAATAACTTCTTGTCCTTCTGGGCAACTTACTGGTACTGGCTCAACGCCGCCATGTTTCTCTTTATTCCCTTTATAATTATCTTAGTTTTTACAGGCGGAATTATTAGGGGGCTGTACCTTTCTCGCCGTGATCGCCGATTTCTGATGCAAAAAGGAAGTGGGCGGGACACCGGAAATGAATGTGCCACCGGAAACAACCAGCGATTGGTTGCTGAATCGGAAAGGATAGAAAGGGCGATAACTATAATGATGATCCTGGCAGCGGTGCTGTTCGTAGCGTTTGCCCTGCCTGCCTGTGTGTTCCGATTGTTAAGTGATCCTAAATTTAGGGGTGACTGTGACACAATTGCCAACGCCTACTGGGCCATGTTTGAACAAGTTCAGTTCCTGCTAGTAGATCTTACCCATGTCTTGAATTTTTTTATGTACTTCTTTGCTGTACGTCGTTTTCGCAGTCAGCTGTTTAAGTTGTTGCGATGCAAGACTTGTAAGAAAGTAAAGTACCAGCACACGATTTCGTCTCAACTCAGCTCGTCCACGAAAGCCAACAGCACGGTTTGCCTTCAGCACATACATTGACACGTCGGTGACACCATTTGATTTCATAGAACATCAAAGAATCAAATGGTTTTGTAATCTGCTCAGAATGGAACAAACTCAGCAAACAGGTAAAGCGTACTACATAAGAACAGCAGGCTACAAGGTAAGAGGCTTACTAAGAAAGACATGGATGGAAGGAATAAAAAAGAAACTACTACAGAAATTAGGACAATGTACACAACCAGCACAAGACAGGACACTACATAAAAAAAAAACACCACTTATGAAGTAAAACATGTCCTTCAAACCGGCACCATTCATCAATGATCTAGCAAAACTGTAAGGCTGTTCGTTCAAGAGACAAGTAATCGGCTATTGTTTTTAGCTAGTGAAAGTTGCATCACTGCGCATGCAGCTTGGAGCCAAGGGTGAACATGAATTCTGGTTCAAACTCAGAAACCCATTCTTTGAGACAGCTCATCGGTGGGGTCAGTTTCGATGGCTCAATGCTTATCACGTGCATGATGTGCTTGGTGCTCAACGATTGAAAACTGGTGTGCACAAGATAGAAGATGAAGATGACCTGGGACGTCCAGCTTCTGATTAACTTGTTGCCAAAATCAGAGAACGATCATTGACTTTTGAGGGTGATAAAGTAAATGAATATGAGTGTTTCTTGATAAACATTAACTTCTTTTTACCGCAGGTTTCGATCGTTTCAGTGTAGATATAAGGTTAGTTGTTTCTATTATTCTTCTGGCTTATTATTACCATTATTATATTATTATTATTGCTGTTGTAGAGTATTGAATCTGAATGTTAGATTAGTTGTCCCTCTAACCATACATGTGAGAGGTTCCAGCTTGGTCTAGGGAGGGTGCTCAGGACGGTTTTCTGGGTCTGGCTTCAGGATGTTATATAGGTTGGGGCTGCAGGGAGGTTTTATAGGTTGTCACTGCAGGCATGGGTTTTATAAGTTGGAGCAAACAGGGAGGTTTTATAGGTTGGAGCGGCTTTGTATGTTGATCTGCAGGGAGGAAGGTTGGGTTGGGGTTCAGAGGGTGGTTTACTTGTTCTCTGCAGGGAGGTTTTATAGGTTGGGGCTGCAGGGAGGTTTTATAGGTTGGAGCTGCAGGGAGGTTTTATAGGTTGGACTGCACAGCCCTTTTATAGGTTGACATCTGCAGGGAGGTTTTATGGGGTGGTTGCACTAGGTTTTCTATAGGTTGGGGCTGCAGGGAGGTTTATAGGTTGGGACTTGACAGGGATGTTTGGCATGGTGGAGCACAGGGAGGTTTTTAGGTAGTGTTTGGAAATGCCAGGGAGGTTCTGAAGGTTGGAAGATGTCAGGGAGGTTTTATAGGTTGGGGCTGCAGGGAGGTTTTATAGGTTGGAGCTGCAGGGAGGTTTTATAGGTTGGGGCTGCAGGGAGGTTTTATAGGTTGGGGCTGCAGGGAGGTTTTATAGGTTGGAGCTGCAGGGAGGTTTTATAGGTTGATTTGCTGCAGGAGTTTTATGGGAAGGAGGCTGCAGGGGAGGTTTTATTATTATGCAGGGAGGTTTTATGGGAAGGAGCTGCAGGGAGGTTTTTTATAGGTTGGATGCAGGGGATTATTATTATTGGGGCTTAGGTTTTATGGGAAGGAGGCTGCAGGGAGGGTTTATCGCGAAGGGGAAATGATGCAATGGGAGGTTATGGGGTGTGGCTGGCTACATGGAAAGGTTTTATAGGTTGGAGTTGCAGGGAGGTTTTATGGGAAGGAGGCTGCAGGGAGGTTTTATGGGAAGGAGGCTGCAGGGAGGTTTTATGGGGTGTGGCTGCAGGAAGGTTTTATAGGTTGGGTGCTGCAGGGAGGTTTTATGGGAAGGAGGCTGCAGGGAGGTTTTATGGGGTGGGGGTGCAGGGAGGTTTTATGGAGTGGAGGTGCAGGGACGTTTTATGGAGTGGAGGTGCAGGGAGGTTTTATGGGGTAGGGTGCAGGGAGGTTTTATGGGGTGGGGTGCAGGGAGGTTTTATGGGGTGGGGTGCAGGGAGGTTTTATGGGGTGGGGTGCAGGGAGGTTTTTTGGAGTGGAGGTGCAGGGAGGTTTTGTGTAGTGGAGGTGCAGGGAGGTTTTGTGTAGTGGAGGTGCAGGGAGGTTTTGTGTAGTGGAGGTGCAGGGAGGTTTTGTGTAGTGGAGGTGCAGGGAGGTTTTGTGTAGTGGAGGTGCATGGAGGTTTTATGGGGTGGGACCGGTGGGTGGGGGTGGGGGATGGCGGGGGGCTGGCGTTTAGTAATTTTGAAAGTGGGTGTATTTGTACTTGCATTTCTTTTTTTTTTTTTTTTTTATTATAAATAAAATATTTTAAAACTATTTATTGAACAACAACTAGCGTTAAAATTCTTTTAATATGATAATAAGCGCATTATAATTATAAATACAAAAACACATTCTGACCAAAACGTATCCCCACACTTTCAATTTCCCTGTTTGTTTCCTCCTTTTTTAATCACATCTTTTTTTTTTTTTTGGGGGGGGGGGGGGGGGGGGGGGGGGGGGCGTGGGATCTTGCCATGTTGGGAGGGAAGACTTTAAAAAAAGTTGGAGACCACTTCTCTCCCTACACGTGCGCGCGCGCGCGCACACACACACACACACACGCACGCACACATAATTGTTGTGTTTTTTTTTAAATTCTTTTTGTGAATATTGTTTGGTTTTGTTGAGAAATTAAAGTTATAATTCTACAGGGACCCGCGTGTTTGTGTTAGTAATGCATTTTTCTGTTTCAAAGCCATTTATCGATCGTTCATACGTTACTTTTTATTTTAGAGCTCCTATAAACCATGTCTTCTCTGTCTAGTGAAATTTATATAGCTGGTATATCCTTGGCACTTTTATTTATCTATATTTAACTCTTGCAGCAAGATGGTGATAAACTCCTAAATCAGTCTTTTCAGTACATGCAATCTTTGTCTAGCACTATGACAATTTCTGTAATCGATTCTATCATACTTCAATGACAAGGACTCATGTTTTCTTGTGTTCTTCTTGCTCCTGTCTTTCTATTCTTAGGCTATCTTCTCTCCCTGTTTCCTCGCCTTCTCCTCTTCATTCTCTCCTTGCAGCCGCTGAAGTTGAAATCAAGCCTGTAGCTCCTGCAATAATTCTGTATACTGTGCGTGGAGAAAACAGATAGTCTATTTGCTACGAAGAGACCGTGGATGTTCTGTAGTAGTCCACGCGTCTGGGCCCCACCCCTTTCGCTGACCAAACATCCACACTTGCGACCGCGTGTCCCACAGCCATTCAGCCCATATACACGTAAGTCCACCGAGAATATGCTTCTTCAGTCACTCACAACGGTCTTGGCTGTAGAATGTTTGCTAGGTAATGTGACTGCACCCTTTCACCCCACAAATAGAAGTACTCATAAAGCTAAAATCAGAAACTCCCGAGGCGGAACAGCTAGTGTGCCACATTGGCAGAGAGAACTAGCATATACAACCCTGGATTCCCATTACTTACTGGTTGGTGATTTCTGATTTTGGTTGAAATATGCCAATCTTGAAGGTGAAGACTGATAAAATGTCAATTCTTAATTGTTCAGGTTTTCTCTTGATCGTTAGGTTGAGGGTGGTTCTATGTAGCTTCCTGACTGATAATCTTGAACTTCTTGATGATGGACCGTAGTTTTAAGCTGTTAAATGAGGATATAGTTCATAAAAATAGATGGTACTTTTGTTGATAGTAATTTTACTTGAATCAGCTGTTATTTTTGTTGATAGAGATGACTTTGTTCCCAGACTCGTATGTCTTCATCAGAACAGTCTCTAATGTTGAAGTCTTTGTATCCCAGAATCACATCTGTTCCGATGTTGCTCCTTACCACTACTTTCAATGGTCTTGATATATAGGGCGACTTCAAATAAATATAAGCTGTCCAAAATCGCATACAAAAACCTTCTCTGTCTAAACAGTAAACCATTTCTCCGCTATAATCTGATTTTTCTAAAAAATTTTCACGCACCAAAGTAATATTTGATTTTCTATTTAATTGCATTTGTGCTGGTTTCTTGTTTATCAAACATTTAGTTGACTTTTTCCAATATTTCTGACTTGTTGCTCTGTGGAATTGATCATAATCTATATATTTATTGTCCTCTAATAATGAAAATTCTTTATTCATGGCTTGTTTATCTATTAGTATTTCACAGTCTGATTTTTTCACACATTGAGTTGCTTTTGTCTCGACTGATGTCATTGTTGGAATAGTGATATCCTTTGCTTGATTAATTTTCATTGTTTCTGATTTTGACTTTTTATCTGTTTCAGTGGCTGCTGTCTTTTTCGTTTCAACTTTCTTGCTTGTATAATACTTTTGCTGGATTCTAGCTCTGCAATCACAATTTCGTTCTTTATCTTTTTAGTTCCTGGACATTTCAATTGGCTTTTTCCTATAAACATGATATGTGGAGCTGTAATTTTTCCTTGATTCTTTCTCCAGTAGCACAGTGAACAATCTAGAGTAGGAATACCTTCTGAATCCATTGTAACTGAATTAGTTTTTGCAAACAAGGATCTTTTCTTGTCTTTTAACATCTGTTTCCCAACACAGTGTTTTACAATATGTCCGAATGCTTTACAGAAGTGGCACTTTTTAAGGTTATTCTTTTGTTTATTTTGCCACTTTTTATTGACCAAGTCTTCAATATAACTTGAATATTTAGGATCTCTGTCGCAGATTGTTGAAGAACTGTGCTGGTACTTGCAAAAAATGCACATCTTGATCTTCTGGTTACTTATCGATGTATCTTTCATTGTTGTCGCTGCAGATACTTGCGACAAAGTGTTCTTACTTTTTACCAACCTTTTAGATGCCATTCTGATAAACGCACATTGATGTTAAAATGTCACTGTGGTTATAAAGCTTAACGTAACTTTTGTTCCCAAACGTAGTTCATAGTCTGCTGGTTTCCGCGAAACAATAATCGTCACAAATCTGATTTAATTCACAAACTTGATTTATAATATTTACGATATGTACCTTTGGTAAACATGACACTTCCTGAATCCGCAAAACTTGGTGATACGGTATGTGGCAGGGCGTAGATGACACACCGGTTTTCATTGGTCGGCAACTGACCTGTCGGCGCTTGCTGTGTTAATTATAGGCTCTGTTTGGGTGAAAACGTTGTATCGAACACTGTTTTCCGCATGTTTATCTTACCTTGGAAGAAAAATTTTTTCATATGATTGAGGTCCGCGTGGTTTCGAATTTCCTTCGGACAAGCTCCCCACTTGGAATGAGTCTTGGTCTACTTGAAATGATTCTGATTCAACTTGGAATGAATCGTGGTCTGCTTGGAATGAACCAAAACCTAGACTTGAAATGTACCTTGGTTTGCTCCAGCTTTAACATCAAGGGTTGACAACACTAACGCCACTCAGTTTCATTGTACAATCTGTCAGTTTATTCTGGTCCATTTATTTCACATATTCAAACAATTATTCACACTTAATCACTCGCGACGTATTCCAACACTAACCATTTGCGCGACCTAAAGACTCCTTCCATTACTACAACCGTCTACTCTGACTTCTCATGATCGACTGACCACGAGGCTAGCTCGGGCTTCGCCTCGCTTACTCCACCGGCCACAAGTATCTCGTGCCGTCACTTGTAGCACGGACTTCCTGCTTGCCACAATGTACTCGTGGAGATCATGCAAAACAAACACAGACGGAACATTAAAACAAGGGAAAACGTTTAACCAATGTCATTAAAGGATCTTCTTTAGAAAAAAAAATTGACAGGAGAAATTAGCAAACAGATTTAGATAGTTTTTAAATTCGAGACGATTGACTTTAAAGCGCTTGCTTTTATCCTGTGGGGCTCAGTATCTCTCTAACGAGCAGCAGTGCACCAACAAAGAACGTCGCACAGAAAACGAAATTCAGTAGTTCCTGTGACGAAGTCTTGGTGAGAAAAATAAATATATTGCGCTTTCACTTCGCTTTTCTTCTACAAATAAAGAGATTTACAATCGTGTTTATTTCATTATCATCTTATTTACTGATAGAGACACTCCACTTTTGTGTTTACTTCATCACTTTATAATGTAATGTAAATAAACGCAGTTACAATCTCACATCATACGGGACACTCAATGGTTTCCCCAGCGAAAACCACAGGGAATTTCCACGACTATCCCATGTCTTGAAGCTGAGGGTCTTGCTAGTCACACTCGCCATCGCCATTGGCTGTAAGTCTCATGCCTCATGATAGCACAATATAACACTATTGTCTGGAAACAGAGAAAGATGTCAACACACATGCACGCATTAAATGTATAAGACAGTCGTCAGAAGTGCCGACACAAGCAGACAAGAAATTCAGTATATCTTCGATGAAAGCAACAGTTATAACAATTAGTTGCACAATTCGTTCACTTTGTACATTAGGTAGTGAAACTCCACGATTATACTCTCATTCTCATCTCCCAGATATAAACCATTTTAGGATCATGTATTCAATTTAATTATGTATCCTCATCATATAGCAGCACCTTCGCAGAACGTCGCTCTCACCACAGTCTGCCTGAATGAAACTCTCTCCTCAGCTGTCCCGCCGTGTGCACTTGGCTGCCCTAATGTGTCAGTTGTATCATGTGCCCATGTATGAGCTAGTCGGCACCTTCCTCTCTTTTATAATACCACAACGTCTGCTACTATTCGTTCCAATCCGTACTGGCTTTTGATATGGTCAAAGTATTTCCGCTTCCGAATTAATATGCTGTTTACGAGCCAATCTTCTTTGATGTTCAGATCTTTTAGTGTGTCAGTATTTCTTTTCGTCCTGGTCCGTGGTATTCTGAGAATCCTTCTTTACCATTTCCGCACAAAAACCTGGATTTTCTTCCTTAATTACACATACTGTAGAATTATTCGACCAGCGTCTAGAAAATCTGCCCAAGAACTTTCACATTACGAACCGAGTGCTGCCATGGAACCCAAGAACCTCCCCAGACCTTCCGAGAAATAAAATAAAATTGTGGGTGCCTGGAAGCCTGCAACCTAGAACATTTAGAAAAGGGTTAGGCACGCAAAAAACTAAGTATAGTTCACGTTCTGTGTGTTTGCATGCATTGTTATTATTTCAAACATATTATATTTTTTTGACATTCCGTGAGATTTATTATGTTTATTATTGTGCACTTTCAACAAGGCTTAGACCGCCAAAAGTACCCTCCCCAAAAGCACTCTGACATTTTTTTTTCAAAGACGTCGCCCTTGAGTGCTACCAGTGAGCCACTGAGAACTTAAACTCCGGGAGTGGTATATCAGGTAAAATAAAGGATCTTTTCCACACCTCTAGGTGTATGGACATATTGCGTGACATGGGAGTAAAGCATGGTGAGGCATGTTTTTGCCGTCTTCGAGGCCGAGATAGAGACAATATAATCAGCTTCTCATGGGAACAATTAGTAGGAGTACTTTAGAGTGGCTGCTGCATCGGAGGACTGAGCACTCATGGGAATGCCATATGTACAGTGAAGTCATTTGTCATAACATAACATAACATCTTGTATGGAGTCGGCAGTCCAAAACCCCAAGTTCAAGGTATCTCCTTCGTGCCAAAGAACTGCATGGCTGTTGGGTGAACAGTCGTTAACGAA
>CAJHNH020002106.1:35000-124986 GCA_905116865.2 Candidula unifasciata
TCTATCTATCTATCTATCTATCTATCTATCGATCTATCTATCTATCTATCTATCTATCTATCTATCTATCTGTCTATCTATCTATCTATCTATCTATCTATCTATGTCTGTCTGTCTATCTGTCTATCTATCTATCTGTCTATCTGTCTATCTATCTATCTATGTAGCTATCTGTCTATCTATATCTATCTATCTATCTATTATGTATCTATCTATCTATCTGTCTATCTATCTATCTATCTATTCTATCTATCTATCTGTCTATCTATCTGTCTACTATCTATCTATCTATGTATCTATCTATCTATCTATGTTATCTATCTATCTATCTATGTATGTATATCTATCTATCTATCTATCTATCTGTATCTATCTATCTATTTATCTATCTATCTATCTATCTATCTATCTATCTATGTATCTGTCTGTCTATCTATCTATCTATCTATCTATCTACGTGTCTATCTGTGATATCTATCTATGTATTCTGTGTCTGTCTATCTATCTGTCTGTCTGTCTATCTGTCTATCTCTATCTATCTATCGATTGATCTATCTATCTAATCTATCTATCTATCTATTGAAAGCTATACTATCTATCTATTCTTAGCATCTATGCTATCTATCTATCTAAAAATCTATCTTTAATCAGATCTATCTATTTCTCCTATCTATCTATGTATCTATCTATCTTATGTATGTTTGTTGCTATCTATGTAGAATCTATCTTTAATAACTAGTAGCGCTTGTATCTATATCTAGATGCATATGAGTCTATCTATCTATTGCTTCTATCTATCTATTCTATCTATCTATCTATCTATCTATTCTATCTATCTATCTGATCTATCTATCTATCTGCCCATCTCTCTATCGCTTTCATAGACATGTCTATCTATCTATCTATGTATCTATGAACTATCCATGGCTCTATCTATCTATCTACTTATCTATTATGTAATGTCCTATCTGTGATGTAGTGTCGAACGTTATTTGATCATTCTATCTAATGTTATCTAAAAATGAAGTGTCTTTCTATCTGTCTATCTATCTATCTATCTATCTATCTATCTATCTATCTATCTATCTATCTATCTATCTATCTATCTATCTATCTATCTATCTATCTATCTATCTATCTATCTATCTATCTATCTATCTATCTATCTATCTATCTATCTATCTATCTATCTATCTATCTATCTATCTATCTATCTATCATCTATCTATCTATCTATCTATCTATCTATCTCTATCTATCTATCTATCTATCTATCTATCTATCTATCTATCTATCTATCTATCTATCTATCTATCTATCTATCTATCTATCTAGCTGTCTGATCTGTCTGTCTGTCTATCTATCTGTCTGTCTGTCTGTCTGTCTGTCTGTCTGTCTGTCTGTCTGTCTGTCTGTCTTATCTGTCTGTCTGTCTGTCTATCTATCTGTCTGTCTGTCTATCTATCTATCTTGTCTATCTATCTGTCTGTCTATCTATCTATCTATCTATCTATCTATCTATCTATCTATCTATCTATCTATCTATCTATCTATCTATCTATCTATCTATCTATCTATCTATCTATCTATCTATCTATCTATCTATCTATCTATCTATCTATCTATCTATCTATCTATCTATCTATCTATCTATCTATCTATGTCTATCTATGTAAATGTATCTGTGTAAGTCTATGGGTGTATGTGTATTCATACATGTATATGGATGTTTGTCGGTATATGTAGCTGTGAATGTGTATGTATTTATGAATGTATGCTTGTATGTATGCATGTATGTAAGTAAGTGGGTATGTATTATGTATGTGTATGTATGTATAAAAGTATCTATATGTGTGTATATATGTATGCATTATCTGGGTGTGTGTGATTGTGGGTGTGTGTGTATGCATGCATGTGGATATATGAATGTATATTTAAGTTTGTTTGTGTGTGTATTTATGTATATGTGTTGTAAGTATGTGTGACTGTATATGAGTGTATGTGTGTACATAATGTAAGCAAGTATGAATGTATGTATACATGAGTGAATGTATGTATGTATGTGAGTATCTGTATGGGTGATTGTATGTGTGTATGTATGTATGTAATGTGTGTCGGCATGTATGTGGGTGTGTGTATGTATTCATGTTTGTGGATGTGTGTATGCATTTGTAGATGTATAAGTATGTATGTGTGTAAAGATGTAGGTGTGTGTATGTATATGTGTATATGTATGTTTACATGTGAGTGTGAATGTATGGTTGTGGGTGTCTGTACATGTGATTGTATGTGTGTGTATGCATGCATGCATGTGTAGGTGTGTATTTATGGAATGTGTGTGTGCATATATGTCCATATATGTATGTGTGTGTCTTTTCTGTTTGTGTATGTGTAGATGTATATATTTAGGTATGTCTGTATATGAGTGTGCAAGTATGAGAATGGGAGAGCATATATATATATGTCTGTGAGTGTGTACGATTGTGTACACATGATGTATGTATTATATTCTATAACGTATATTTTTATTCTATATCTATAACATGCATTTTAAATAACAGGCATTGGTACTCCGGAAAACGAGTGCTTAGAAGGGCCGAATGTCAGACGGGCCTGCGTGCCCAATTTGTAACCCTTTGAAAATAAAGTTTGTTCGTTCGTTCGTTTGTTCTGTCTGTCTGTCTGTCTGTCTGTCTGTCTGTCTGTCTGTCTGTCTATCTATCTATCTATCTATCTATCTATCTATCTATCTATCTATCTATCTATCTATCTATCTATCTAATCTATCTATCTATCTATCTATCTATCTATCTATCTATCTATCTATCTATCTATCTATCTATCTATCTATCTATCTATCTATCTATCTGTCTGTCTGTCTGTCCGTCTGTCTGTTTGTCTGTCTGTCTGCCTGCTCTTCTCTCTCTAGTCTCTCTCTTTCTCTTTCTATTTTTTGTAATCCTCCCTCCCCCTCCTTTTTTTAATATATCTTAGTTGTCTCCCACTTAGTCTATCACGCCATCTTTGAAATAAAGTGATGCCAGAGGCCTGTTCGGCTACGGGATGACTAGGTGTGATGATAGTGAATTATCGCATGTAAACGAGTTGACCCTCAGTCACACTCGGAGCGAGATGAGCAGTTTGACCACGCAATAAACTGTATCGACTGAGCTGGGCTAAACCCTACGCTCCACTAGTAACACGAGTTACAGCGTGTCAGAGATGAACGCTGAAGAGGAACAAAAGGCCTGGACAGAGCTTGTTCAGTGAGGCGTGTGGTAGGACACTGGACAGAGCTTGTTCAGGGAGGCGTGTGGTAGGACACTGGACAGAGCTTGTTCAGGGAGGCGTGTGGTAGGACACTGGACAGAGCTTGTTTTCAGGGAGGCGTGTGGTAGGACACTGGACAGAGCTTGTTCAGGAAGGCGTGTGGTAGGACACTGGACAGAGCTTGTTCAGGGAGGCGTGTGGTAGGACACTGGACAGAGCTTGTTCAGGAAGGCGTGTGGTAGGACACTGGACAGAGCTTGTTCAGGGAGGCGTGTGGTAGGACACTGGACAGAGCTTGTTCAGGAAGGCGTGTGGTAGGACACTGGACAGAGCTTGTTCAGGAAGGCGTGTGGTAGGACACTGGACAGGACAGATGT
Organism: Candidula unifasciata; assembly: GCA_905116865.2. Lineage (NCBI taxonomy): Eukaryota > Metazoa > Mollusca > Gastropoda > Stylommatophora > Geomitridae > Candidula > Candidula unifasciata. The sequence goes on from CAJHNH020002106.1 coordinate 38,648, forward strand.
GGGACTGCGACAGTAAACGTATCTTTGATCAGTGACGATTAGTAAGAATACTGTTTGTGGTTTGCCTTTAGATAGGTTGCGTTTTTATACAGTGTTTTAAAGAGATAGTGCAGTGTTAATGTTTCTTGTATAGTAAACGTTCCACGCAGTATCTGTTAAGCAGGTAGTTAATGTTGACACGCATTGTTGTTGGCGTTAATATTGCCCACTCTTTCTTAGATCATTCACCTTACGTGTGTCACTGAGTCCCACGTTGGCGAGGACGGCAGCTTATTTAGCGCTATACGACAGTGAAGTGGAATTGAGTCCTTGGTACATCCATGGGAACGGCTTAGGTTGGTTTAGTGAATGTAAAAGCTACTAACGCCGGCGTTTCACATTATGGACGGCCATCTTTGTTGGGATGCTATAAGTTGAATTGTTCTTTGTACATTTAATATTATGTGTATACTCCGTAGGTGTGTGTTTTTAAGGGTGTCCTATGGTAGTTAAGTCTGTTAGCTGGCCTACCTTACGAGCCATAGGAAGTAGGGGATGCTATAAGTTGAATTGTTCTTTGTACATTTAATATTATGTGTATACTCCGTAGGTGTGTGTTTTTAAGTGTGTCCTATGGTAGTTAAGTCTGTTAGCTGGCCTACCTTACGAGCCATAGGAAGTAGATAATGAAGTAGGTCCCTGACAAGTGTAGATAACTTTCCAATGACTAAAGTCACTGTGATAAAATTGTTTGCCAGTGCAACATTTGCTGCTTAGAAGTTGACAGATCTTATACTCACACGGTTAGGACGTTCTTTCTGAGATCCCTTCTATACCTTTTTAAGGGAACACAAACAAACAAAACAAAACAAAAAAAAGAAACTCACACACACACAACGCAAAGTTGGTAAAAAATTATCATGTTATCATAATTATGACATTCAAATGTGTGTAATGAGTGACATTATTCAAATTGAACACAAGAATACCTGTGGGTTCAGTCAATCAGTTAACGGTTCTTCTGCATCTCTCCCATAGACAATGTTCAGGCTTAAGATCTTTCCTGTCAACTAACGAAGGCCCCATCGGATGATTTTTTTTAAAATTTTTTATTTATTAACCATATGTGTAGCAAGTTTGATTCCTAGTCTATCCGATAAATGCGCGGGATGACATTTTGGAGAACCGCCAGAACATGGCCGACTGGCGCCGTTCGTCTGTATTCCCCATGTTGGGTAGAAGCTTTTTTAGGACTGGCGCCTGTAGGATTACCATCACAAAATGGAAATAAAACGAGTACAGATCCTGTAAACCCCGCTCAACCCTATAGTTATATAGCACAGTTGTCACAATCTATCGTCCTTTTCAGGATGAAATTTTTTATTTGAAGCTCCACCCTGGCTTTTGCCGGGGGCCGCAATATAGGCAGGCCATAAATATGGCCAAATGTCTGAACGCGGTTTCTGGGACCTCTCCACGGCGATCCTCATCCTCATGGTGGCACTTTGTGTCATTGGGTGTTTATCGCTTGTGTGATGTCCTAGTGGGGTAGAAAGTCAATCAATCAATCAAAACGATGACCAAGTCAACATATAGTCTAGCGTGGGCGGATCTGGAGGCTGGGAAAACGGCTTTGCATGCAGTCGTAAACCACACATGGCATGTGCTGACTGTTTGGTCTTACCTGGCACGGTTACGTACAGTAGTTTATCATTGCTATCTGAGAGGTTCAATACTCGTGTTCTTGTCTACATCAACGCGGTTATGTCTGAACTATGAAACGGACTTCATACCAAGTAAGTCACTTCCCCTCTCCCCCACTTTCCCCTCCCCTTTTAAACCCATTTTACATTAGTTTACTTAGTTGATGTAGCTGGTCAATTCCAAATTTTCTTCACTCGTTAGACTGGCGCCAATTGCTTTAGTTATCTAACATTCCTTGTCACAAAACAAGAAAATAATCAAAACGCAACATTCAAGCCGACTCTGGTAACTTTCCCATAGGCCACAACTGCCAGAGCGTAGGTAGACTAAATAAAAATGTTGACTGCTGAGGTCAGGAAACATTCAGTTTCAGGTCTGAAGCTGTGCCAAGCAGACGGGCTCATTTATAACCGGCTTCTCCAACAATCGGTCTACTGCCAAACGTGAGTTTCTGTGTTTCGTTAATTTCAGATTATAAATTTACAGTTTCCTTGATAATGTAATTGTTAACTATCTTACGAATCGGTGTAGGGGTCGAGGTATGGACAGGGGGAACTGGGAAAGTGGCACAGTAGAGCAGAAACAAGAGCACTTGCCCGTAGCCCAAATGGCCATGTTCGAATCAGATTTCCTGTGGGAATGTTTTTTTTTTTTTTTTACCTGACCTTGCCTTCTAGGTGGACCTGGTATTCTCAACTAGGAAGCAAACGATGCTTTGGGAAGTAAAGGTGATCGGTTGATGTTAACCTCACATCTGTGTGCCGGCTGGTCTAGGGAATTATAAGACTAGGCTCATATTGCCGATAAGCAAATGCTGGACAATGATTCTGTGCTTGGCTTGTCTGACGCTATCTGTTTTACTAGTAATCAGGTATTCAGATCCATTCTAGTACAGGTGATTTTTTTACCTGTGACCTGTATTCTAAGATCAGACTATAGTATGTGCCGAGGTATAGATCCACGCTGACTATAGAATGTGCTGGGGAATAGATCCACCCAGACTATAGTATATGCCGAGGAATAGATCCACCAAGACTATAGAGTGTGCTGAGGAATAGATCCATCCAGACTATAGTTTATGCCGAGGAATAGATTCGCCAAGACTATAGAATGTGCTGAGGAATAGATCCACCCGGACTATAAAATGTGCTGAGGAATAGATCCATCCAGACTTATAATGTGCTGAGGAATAGATCCACCCAGACTATAAAATGTGCTGAGGAATAGATCCATCCAGAGTTTATGCCGAGGAATAGATCCACCCAGACTATAAAATGTGCTAAAGAATAGATCCATCCAGAGTTTATGCCGAGGAACAGATCCACTCAGTCTATAAAATGTGCTGAGGAATAGATCCACCCAGACTATAAAATGTGCTGAGGAATAGATCCATCCAGAGTTTATGCCGAGGAATAGATCCACCCAGACTATAGTATATCCTGAAAAATAGATCCACCCAGTCTTTAGTATATGCCGAGGTATGGATCCACCCAAACTATAGTATGTGCCGAGGTATAGATCCACCCAAACTATAGTATGTGCCGAGAAATAGATCCACACAGACTATAGTATGTGCCGAGGAATAAATCCACACAGACTTCTTTTGGTGTCTGTGCAATGATTCATACAGACTACCTCAGGCACTAAGAAATGTATGGGAAGTAAAGGCGAAAACACATTATGTTGTGTCACATTGTTGTTGCTGTTTTTTTTTCTCTTCTGTCTCAGGAGTGGTTGCAAACCCAAAAGCAAACACCTGTGATTGTGTCCTTTGGGAGAATCTGACAGACAACTGTCGCCATGGATTATACAGACGATGGACCCAAGTCAGTACATACTGTATAGTGTTACTTGTCATTGGATCAATCAATTAGGTCTTATCGCCACAATGAAGTATGGCTACAATGAATTTCCAACACTTTCTGTGTGTTGCCATGTTTATCAACTCTTTGTCTGCTACTGCATCTATTGACTTTATCCTTTCACTGGTATCAATGTATACCATTTGCTAGCTTGTTTTTAACGTTCCCTCTAATGTGGTTTCTATACAATTGTCATGCCTTTCAATCTGCCGGAAATTTTCGCTTGTAACTTGTTCATTCTGCAACTCTCTTTACACGCCCATCTATTGACAACATGGTTTTTCTTTTCTCTTTCACGAAGTACTGTAAAGTAGACTGTATATTTAGTTTTCCAGTGCCTCGGTTTGAATTATCTGTTTGTTGTACATGTTCCAGAACCATTTAGTAAGCATAGCAATATATTGCATTGAGCAGACGGCAATTATTTCAGTGACAGTTATTTGTCACAAAGACTGGCCCAGTGTGTCAGTAACACATGTCTGTCACACAGACTGGCCCAGTGTGTCAATAACACTTGTCTGTCACACAGACGGGCCCAGTGTGTCAGTAACAACGGGCCCAGTGTGTCAGTAACACTTGTCTGTCACACAGACGGGCCCAGTGTGTCAGTGACACTTGTCTGTCACACAGACGGGCCCAGTGTGTCAGTGACACTTGTCTGTCACACAGACTGGTCCAGTGTGTCAGTAACACTTGTCTGTCACACAGACTGGCCCAGTGTGTCAGTAACACTTGTCTGTCACACAGACTGGCCCAGTGTATCAATAACACTTGTCTGTCACACAGACTGGTCAAGTGGTCAGTTTCCAAGTGACAGGATGTGTTCCCTCATCGGACGTTCTGGGGTTGATCCAGATTCAACAACAATGTACAGCAGATCCTTTTCAGACTTGTCAGGGAATTGTTATGAAAGGAAAGACAATGAGAAAAGGGACTTGTCCCCATTTCATAATCGATGATTCCAGATGTGAAGGCTTACCATTTTATACCCCAAGGGAATTATCTGCAAGGTTTTTATTGTAAACATTAGAAGAGTTGACTGTTGTGACATTAAATGAAATGTCCCTGAGATCTGAAGTTATCTATATTGTTTAATGTTGTGACTGTGAATGAATTGTCCCTGAGATCGGAAGTTGTCTATGTTGTTTATTGTTGTGACTGTGAATGAAATGTCCCTGAGATCGGAAGCTGTCTATGTTGTTTATTGTGACAGTGAATGAAATGTCTCTGAGATCGGAAGCTGTCTATGTTGTTTATTGTTGTGACAGTGAATGAAATGTCCCTGAGATCGGAAGCTGTCTATGTTGTTTATTGTGACAGTGAATGAAATGTCTCTGAGATCGGAAGCTGTCTTTGTTGTTTATTGTTGTGACAGTGAATGAAATGTCCCTGAGATATAAAGCTGTCTATATATTGTTTATTGTTGTGACAGTGAATGAAATGTCCCTGAGATCGGAAGCTGTCTATGTTTATTGTTGTGACAGTGAATAAATTGTCACTGAGATCGGAAGTTGTCTATGTTTATTGTTGTGACAGTGAATGAAATGTCCCTGAGATCGGAAGCTGTCTATGTTTATTGTTGTGACAGTGAATGTATTGTCCCTGAGATCGGAAGTTGTCTATGTTTATTGTTGTGACAGTGAATGAAATGTCCCTGAGATCGGAAGCTGTCTATGTTTATTGTTGTGACAGTGAATGAATTGTCCCTGAGATATAAAGCTGTCTATATTGTTTATTGTTGTGACAGTGAATGAAATGTCCCTGAGATATAAAGCTGTCTATATTGTTTATTGTTGTGACAGTGAATGAAATGTCCCTGAGATATAAAGCTGTCTATATTGTTTATTGTGACAGTGAATGAAATGTCTCTGAGATCAGAAGCTGTCTATGTTGTTTATTGTGACAGTGAATGAAATGTCTCTGAGATCGGAAGCTGTCTATGTTGTTTATTGTTGTGACTGACCAGCGCTCGGTGCTCCTGTTACCTATTGAAGGCTACCTCCACCTGGAAGCCTAAGTTTTTAAATACTCCCCTAATATGCGGTGCAACTTTTTTTTTTTTTTTTTGTAAAGCCTCATCCCGTCTTTTGTAGGAGGCCTTATTATAAAATAACGGTTAAACACGGTTCATGAGACGTGTGCCTGTGAGATCCTTATCCGAAAGGTGGTACTTTGTGTCGACGGTTGTTGGTCGCTCAATTTGCGGTTTTGGTACTTCACTTTTGTCACCCTAGGTCTTTTTTTTTTTTATGTCTGGCTTCCTTTGGGGATTTAAACCTCGATCTTCAGATCCGCAGGTGACCGTCTAGCTGCTATACACGGCATAACCTGGTTGTGTGGAGCGATTTATGTACACAAATTCTACAGCTGCTATACCACGGCATAACCTGGTTGTGTGGAGCGATTTATGTACACAAATTCTACAGCTGCTATACCACGGCATAACCTGGTTGTGTGGAGCGATTTATGTACACAAATTCTACAGCTGCTATACCACGGCATAACCTGGTTGTGTGGAGCGATTTATGTACACAAATTCTACAGCTGCTATACCACGGCATAACCTGGTTGTGTGGAGCGATTTATGTACACAAATTCTACAGCTGCTATACCACGGCATAACCTAGTTGTGTGGAGCGATTTATGTACACAAATTCTACAGCTGCTATACCACGGCATAACCTGGTTGTGTGGAGCGATTTATGTACACAAATTCTACAGCTGCTATACCACGGCATAACCTGGTTGTGTGGAGCGATTTATGTACACAAATTCTACAGCTGCTATACCACGGCATAACCTGGTTGTGTGGAGCGATTTATGTACACAAATTCTACAGCTGCTATACCACGGCATAACCTGGTTGTGTGGAGCAATTTATGTACACAAATTCTACAGCTGCTATGCATAACCTGGTTGTGTGGAGCGATTTATGTACACAAATTCTACAGATGCTATACCACGGCATAACCTGGTTGTGTGGAGCGATTTATGTACACAAATTCTACAGCTGCTATACCACGGCATAACCTGGTTGTGTGGAGCGATTTATGTACACAAATTCTACAGATGCTATACCACGGCATAACCTGGTTGTGTGGAGCGATTTATGTACACAAATTCTACAGCTGCTATACCACGGCATAACCTGGTTGTGTGGAGCGATTTATGTACACAAATTCTACAGCTGCTTCTGGCACTTGTTAAGCTATGCTAGAGTTTACATTGTCTTGCAGTACCAGAGTTCACATTGTCTTGCAGTGCCAGAGTTCACATTGTTTTACTCTGCCAGAGTTCACATTGTTTTGCAGTGCCAGAATTCACATTGTTTTGCAGTGCCAGAGTTCACATTGTCTTGCAGTGCCAGAGTTCACATTGTCTTGCAGTGCCAGAGTTCACATTGTCTTAAAGACGACAATTAGTTTTAGAGTATATTCTATTTAGTAAATATCTGCTTTTAAGTTTTAAATAGTTGTTTTTCTTAATTTTTAAATTTTTTTTTTTTAATTTTAGTAAAGAGATCTTCAAAATTTGACCTTTTAGGCAGGCACTGACACAACAAACAACGATTTCTACAAAACAGGTTAGAGAGATCAGAACTTTGCCTATGTGGACAGTCCACTGGAAACTGAAAACGATGTATGAAATTTTACATGCAGTACAGAGATTCCAGGTTTGGCAGTCGACTGGAAAGAACGCTGAATGAATAGAGAATCCCAGTAGTCGAAGAGATGAAACCAGGATCCCAAGTTTGACAGTCCACTGGAAACAACGATGTATGAAACAGTAGAGAGATCCCAAGTTTGACAGTCCACTGGAAACAACGATGTATGAAACAGTAGAGAGATCCCAAGTTTGACAGTCCACTGGAAACAACGCTGAATGAAACAGTAGAGAGATCCCAAGTTTGGCAGTCGACTGGAAACAACGATGTATGAAACAGTAGAGAGATCCCAGGTTTGACAGTCCACTGGAAACAACGATGTATGAAACAGTAGAGAGATCCCAGGTTTGACAGTCCACTGGAAACAACGATGTATGAAACAGTAGAGAGATCCCAGGTTTGACAGTAAACTGGATACAACGCTGTATGAAACAGTAGAGAGATCCCAAGTTTGACAGTCCACTGGAAACAACGCTGTATGAAACAGTAGAGAGATCCCAGGTTTGACAGTAAACTGGAAACAACGCTGTATGAAACAGAGGAAGACATGCGTGGCACCACAGACTTTATAGAAAACTGTGCCTTCCTCATCTGAAAGGTACTGGCAAGAAGACAGAAAGAAAGAAAAAGAAGAGACAAGCAAGCTATCATTAGCACACATTTGACTGTACAAGTGTTGACTGGCCAGCATTCCTTGCTTCCCGCTTCTACCCCTACCTTCTGTAGGACCATCTTCCCCAGATAAACCCTATTGAGAGACCAGACGAGACCGCGACGCTTGACTTGGTGGCTGGTGTAGTTAAGACAATGCTGCTTGTTCACTCATAAAACACCTCGCAATTCACCAGTCGTTTCTTGATTGAGTATGCATTACTTAACTTCCTTAAGAAACCGCCATGGTATAAAACTGCACGCTCACCTGTGGAAACGAAGATCGTTGGTTCAAATCCGCAAAGAGCCTTATTTTTTTTTTTTTTCCATATATGATCTTGACTCCCAGGCTGACTCAACTGTCAATGGATACCAGGTACAGTCCAGAGAAGTAAAGGCGGTTGTAGTGATATCTTGGTCTTTATAAATATGACTCTTGCCCTATATGTATCACGCGCCAGTGGCATGTACGGGGACTTTTACTGCATTTGTTTTTAACTGGTCAACTTTTTTCGTCCCATTTGTTAATAACTGACTCCATTCTCCACGGTCGTTGTTTCATTTATTTCAGTCACGCGCTGTATTATTGTAGCTTTGGAACACTCAAAAAAAAAAAAAAAACGGTATCTGAGTGCAAGCAAACACAGAAGTAGACAATATATTAAGCAAATTAAATCGCTGAAACCTCAACATGCTTCATGAATATAACTGCTGTGTGAAAGATGGAAGTTTGGAAGGGCCGAATGTAAGACAGGCCTGCGTGCCTAATTTGTAACCCTTTGAAAATAAAGTTCGTTCGTTCGTTCGTTCGTTCGTTCGTTCGTACAGTTAACACAATAAAAATAACGTAATGTAAAAAAGCCAGTATTGTCATTATTGCGATATTTTCTGAGGCGTCTTTTTTTTAGGTAATATCTGCGTGTCCGCACGAATGCGGATAAATGGCAACCCTGAATAATACACAGCATATAGTATATAAAATGCAATATACTACAGTAACGTATAGTACAGCGTAGTACAATATAGCATAGTGTGATTTAGTATCATCGTCATCATCATCATCATCATTATGTTTTTTGCCAACTGGCGTAGGCGTTGATGCATCTCTACAGATCTCGATCGTTGGTGTTCTGGATCAATTCCACTGAAGATATTCCTCCATGCCACTGTCTTAAGCCATCAACCATCGTTTCTCTTAGTCTCCCTCTGCCTCTTCTACCACTGATCTTAGTCTCACGATATTTTCCAGTGCTCCTGTTTTTATCACATGACCAAAGAACTGTGTTTGTCTCATGTTCGTAGTTGTGTAAAACAGTTTACTTTCTTCGCGATTTGCAGCAGTCATTGTCACTTATTCTTGCAGTACAAGGTGTAGTATAGTATTCTATATTATAGTACAGCGTTACATAATACAATAGTGTTTATAATATTTATACATCTTTTTCTTCCAGAAGCATCTGCGACCTTGCAGAAGACATCAATACCTACTATATTTTGGTATTTGTTGCCATTGGTGTCCCTGGTAACATTCTGACCATCGTCACCACTGCATCAATGCAAACATTGAGTCCAGCCACATTCTTTATCGTCATGTTGGCCTTCTTCGACGGATCAACCTTGATTGTGAGACTCATATACCATCAACTTTACAAGTTCCAGATTCCAATATTAGAAATAGGCTGCAAAATGGAGTTAATCGTCCCGTACCTGGTAACACTGGCTAACTGGATGCTGGTGTTGATCTGCATCGAGCGGTTTATATCTGTGTGCTACCCCCTAAAGAAGCTCTCACTGGTCACCAAAACCAGAAGCTACGTCTGTGTGGGTGTTTTATCGGTATTTTTCCTTGTACTTTACTCAGTTATCTTTGGTATTACAACAACGACACATGAAAATAAATGTGGAATAATTTTTGAATATGACCACTTTATCCGCAATTACTGGTACTTCCTTAATGCGGCCATTGTTTTCTTCATCCCGTTTCTGATTATTTTAGTGCTCACTGCCGGTGTTGCAAGAGGGTTGTACCGCTCCCGTATCACCCGCCGCGTCCTGATGCAAAGCGTAAGCGCAAGAGAATCTGGAAATACATCTGTGAACATCAACAACGAACGACTGGTTGCTGAAACGGAAAGAGCAGAAATGGCCATAACGATCATTGTGATTACAGCCGCAGTTCTCTTTCTAATGCTAACCATACCGACCTGTTTCTACTATTTTCTATCGCCCTCAGACTACCATGGAGACTGCTTGTCCCAGTCTGGCGCCTACTGGGCTCTTTTCAATCAACTGCAACATCTTTTAATGGACGCTACGCATGTGCTGAATTTTTTCTTGTATTTCCTTGCCGCTAAACGTTTCCGGGACCAAGTTTTTAAGCTGTGTCGGTGTCAGAAACGCGAACAGGAAACACAACCACAAACTATTTCAAGCAAGTTGAGCTCTTCTAGTAAAACCCTCACTTCTGTTAGCGAGCCGACTTCCAAGTAACGAACAGATGCTGGGCTGCAGTGAAACCATCACTTCTGTTGGTGGTCCGACTCCTAAGTAACCTAAACCTTCTCCTCCTCCTCCTCCTCCTCCTCTTCCTTCTGGTGTCCTTGCCCCCACCCTGTTTTCATCATCAATGAGGCATAAGCTCTCCATCAACTCACATAAACTCCCAGGTCATTCAGTCTCTCACAGCTGTGTGCACTTCACGCTTTGTCCTTTCATCTTGTTTGTTTCCTCTCTAAGTCACTTCTCCTTATGTTTTCCTTCTGCTTATATCCCTCTGACTATGTGACTCTTCTGCCCATCGGTTACCTGAAATACTCAATGGTGTAGGAACTAACAAGAAAGAGAATTCTTAAAAGCTTTATAAATCCTATATTGATTGATACACCAATGTGAATCATGGACAGTTAGTAAATTAGTGAAAACTTATTTGGAAGCTGCGGAGATATGGTTTTATAGATGATTGATGAAAATACCCTGGACAGATAAAAAGAATAATGTCCAAGTCCTTTTGAGGAAAAAAAAAGAAAAGCTCGACCACGTTCAGACTGCTGCTAGCTAGCCTAGGCTGCTAACAGTCTCCGCCTATATTTGTGGTCTGGGCTATTTGCGTCACTTTCGTGACTGAATACTGGTGTTTGTGCCATTTCTGGCTTAATGCTTCCATCCGAATCAAACCGCTCGTCCTGTCGTCACTGGTGCATGTCTTCCTTCTTCTTAAAAAGAATAAGAATAATGAAGTCGTTTTCAAATAAACTGACTCACGAAGAGAACTGATTGGCCACATGAGAAAGAGACAATCTACATTCGTTGATCATGTCATGAGAAGGAGAAAACTGGAGTACATCGTGACAGTAGGACAGTTTGTGGGGATGAGAGGCAGAGGGAGACCGATATAACAGATGCTTGACAGTTTGACATCATGGAGATCATCTGTATCAGAGCTGACTAAGATTACCCGAAACAGAAGGTTGTGGATAGACATGACCACCAACGCCACATAAAAGTGGACTCAAACATTGATATGTGTACCGTATCTACGCGTGTGTTCAGTTTCTAAAACGTTAATTTTAGGAAAATATAATTTTCTTCGAATTGCGCTGCGAGACCAAAACAGAAACAGTAGTTCCTGTAAACAGTGACAGATGGACCCAGTCAGCTAGTCATGTTTCCGAGGCCTTTCGCAGAAAAAGGTGGAAACGTGCGATATGGTTGAGTGATACCAGGATAGATGACTGGTATAGGTGCTTTATTAATATCCTACCCCAAACATGGGTGTTCCACAGGTAACCGGACAGTTTAATATTTCAAGGGGCTCCACTCTCTTGTGGGACGCAGGTGGGTTAGGGTTAGGGCCAGCTCTTGATAGGTTTTTTTTTGGTGTCGGTTAAAGCAACAGGAAGCCGGAAAACCCAGTCTTATCAGCCTCTAAAATGTTGGATTGTCCTGGGGTAGGACATTAATAAAGCACCCTGGTATGTTATAAACACTCGACATTTCTATTAAGAGGTCTGTAAAGGCTTATTTGCGGCATGTCTACGGCGTCTGGATGTGCGGTCAATAGCATACAGCAAGTTAGAACACTCAGAGGCTGAGACATTACACCCACAATAAAATATAACTTGAAAATGTTTTGTAAATTTTTTAATTTTTAAATTTGTCATTTATATATTAGAAGAAAATTGTGTTTGTGATAAAACAGGAATTATTGAGGTCCTTACAAACTGTGAAGCCCTAAGTTGTAGCTTAGCTTATGCCTAAACCCACTACTGATTGCTGTTATTGAAGTTTGAAGCCAGAACATAGTGACTAACAAATCGCACTCACCTATGTCTATATCTTTCTCAAGTGAAGATTTGACGCAAGTTTAAAGTTTCCAAACAAAAAATTGTAAATATTTGTATAGGAGATAACTCGAGTTTTTAACTGATTTGTATGAAACATTTATAGTTCTCTCCCTTTCATAATTCAATTCTACTATATAGATTCTTTTCCGTCCTTCAAGATTTTAATATCATACTGTGTTTCATGCAGACATGACCGGCCCGAGTTCGGAAAAGTCTTCACAACTACAGCATGAGATTTCAGGATCATTGTTGCCATCCCATGCGTTGAATGTATTCATTTTCAGACGCTGAGCTCTCAATATTTCTGCAACCATGTTTTGCTTTCGTCCCATTCCCTTCATGATTTTCCACCTGCATCCAACACGGTCAATGGTATTTTTCCGCTCACGAATTTACCTCAATACCTGTATTATTTATGTCCTGGTGCAAACATCTTTATAGCAGAGGACGACCTGGACGTCTTCTATTCATCTGTGATTAACCAAAGAGGATGTCCTTAGGGACTCTGCTATCCTCCAATCTCCAAGTGTGGCCCACCCAACTATCTAACCCAATTTCGTCCTTTTTAGGACGAAATTTTTTGTTATTTGGAGCCCTACTCTGGCTTTTGCCAGGGGCCGCAATATAGGCAGGCCATACATATGGCCAAATGTCTGAACGCGGTTTCTGGGACCTCTCCACGGCGATCCTCATCCGCATGGTGGCACTTTGTGTCATCGGGTGTTTATCGCTTGTGTGATGTCCTGGTGGGGTAGAAAGTCAGTCAGTCAGTCTGTGGCCCACCCACCTGAGCCATACGGGACTGAGTATTGAGAAAATTGTTGTGACAATACGGTATATATTTTTGATAATTGCATTCAGAACAACACAGATCACAAGGGAGAGCCAGATAGTTCAGTGTTTAGCACGTTCGCTTCTAGCTCTGTTGTGGTTTGTTTAAAACCCCTTACAAGTAAATATTTGTGTTACGTCCCGTCACCTTGGTGTTTTGGACGAACCAGCTTCAAACAGATACCGATAATTATTGTCGAAATGAGATACGACTGGAAATACACTGACGATCACCCTTGCTGAGAGGCGAGAAATCAACAGTCTGCATACAAATAGGTCAGATCTGAAAATGAATGTGCCCGCATGTGCGTGCCGATGGGGTTGAGAAAGAAACAAAATTTAATTGAACAGGGAAGAGAGGAATAAATGAAGGTGAAAGCAGATACATAGATTGTTTTGTCATCACAGAATAAATTTAAAAACCACACGATATTATTATAGTCAATATTTAATTGCAGACAGGTCGACATGTCAAGATAAACAAGTCAATATCAATTTGTTTAAGCACCCAACAGATCTAACCATTTCTGGATTTCCTAAACAGTACAGAGAAAGTCTTCAGAAATTAGCGATCGGTACGTCTATTGGTCAGGTCTTTTCAGACTCGCATTTATAATTGTTTAGACTTTAGCTTGAAGATTTCGTCGACTTGTATGTGAAAGATTGCGAGAGTGATTAGTAGCGAGTCTATTGTGTAGTCAGCTAACGGCAGATTTACTGCCAAGACAACAAAACAGTTTGTTAGATTTTGATAGCCGAAATGTTCATAAGAAAAGTGAACATAATAGAATATGATTTAAATAGACAGTATGTGTGTGTGTGTGTGTGTGTGTGTGTGTGTGTGTGTGTGTGTTCCTGTGTCACGCTAGCCGCTTTACTTCCCAGTCCTTTACTTAGGAGCCATTTTAAGGCTGGGTCAGACTTAGATCTAAGGTGGCGATTGACAAAGAAAAAAAATAATCTATGAAATGTCAATGCTGACTTGAAACCACAACCTTCGGACTGGAGGCGGGGCGTCTAACCGCTTACAATGGTGGCTCCCTTGTTGGTTTCTAACCCCCGGTGTAACAGTAAGTAAAGAAAAGAAAAGTAAAGACCCCTTTACACGCCCTTGGGTGCATCGGGCATATGGGAAGAGAACCCATATTTTAACAGACCAATCGGCACTCGGTGGGTAATGTGGTCAGCACTACGCCGGCCGTCTTTACTTTCCCTGGACAGCCCATCCTGGTACCCATTTGAGGCTGGGTCGACCTGCGACGTCCCATACCACGATACAAATCCACGCAGACCGCAGTGGGTTTCGATCGCGGTACGTTGGATTACGAGTCAGACTCGCAACGCCTTAGCCCCGGTATAACAGTGGGAAATGTAAAATAATTCTGGGTAACAGTGGGAAGATGTGAAACAATTCTGGGTAACATTGGGGAAATGTGAAACAATTCTGTAAAAATTGTTAAGCAAGAAATAAAACAGTACAAAGATACGTAGCATAAAACAGGGAATGTGATGGTAATACAAATATCAAACAGCAATATAGTGAAAAAAAACATTGTACACAGCAAAGATATTACTGAGGTCTGGTTTGTCGAATGTGTCCCCTCGGGGAGACCGAAAACAGTATACATGGCATTATCTTCCACCGTACTAATATATCAGTCACGTGTTTTCGGGTTCATTCCATCGAAATCATATCAACAGCTTTAGTGGAAAGCATTTCTCTTGCTTCTTTCTTTCTTTCTTTCTTTCTTTCTTTCTTTCTTTCTTTCTTTCTTTCTTTCTTTCTTTCTTTCTTTCTTTCTTTCTTTCTTTCTTTCTTTCTTTCTTTCTTTCTTTCTTTCTTTCTTTCTTTCTTTCTTTCTTTCTCATAGCGCGTTCCCTTCTCTAGTCTCTTTGCGTAGCTAATCTTCTGTCTCTGTTTTTCATCGCTAGTTATCTCACACATACATACAAAGATACATACACACACACGCACGCGCGCGCTCACACAGTTTCTACCTCAATTCCTTATTCTCCATGTGTGTTCAGTCTCTAGTTATCTTGTTATTTTCTCAACTGTATCGAACCCCGCGCCTCACACACACACACGCATGTTTAACTTAAACCTACATGAGTATATACACATACATACATGCACACACACACACACACACATATATATATATATATATATATATATATATATATATATATATATATATATATAAACCAATACTATATGTCATCCCATCCTCGCTACCCACAAGTGCGCACATATTTTTCGCGAGGTTATTTACTACACATTCCAAACGTGAGCACTCCCAGCTTATCTAATCCTCCCAGCATTCTTGAGGGAGGGGTGGTTCCCCCGAAACGTTATGTTGTAAGTTAACCTGGAACGCAGACAGGATGCTGATGTTCTCATATGTTTACCAGCTCAAATATATGCCTTCACAAATCAAGCCGGCTAGATAAGCCCACCCTGCCCGAGTGGCTGCTATCAAATACGTCACCTCAAGTGGCGCGTCTTCCTCCACAAGCATACATAAACTTAGATTCAATCAAACATCGCCGGCCCCCTTCCCCCACCCCAAGGTTCCCCACCCACCCCCATATTATTGATCATCTCCTGGAGCGTACAGTTTAACATACGATGTGCTCGTGCACGCCTCGCACCAGAAGTTCCCCTGTCTCAGTAAATGATACTACCACAGATATTCAGCCACTCATCTTGCGATGTACACAGTCCCTCTACACCCCCCTCCTACACCCCCCATAGACTGCATTACTCAGGTCCTTTGTAGACTCTCAGCCTGCTCATCAAATTGAGAAACTTCTGCAGGTCGATGGTCTTGGACTCTCCCGCGGTCACTTTCAGTAGCATCTCGATTTCCTCGTCATTCAGCTTTCCTTTGGGAGTGTCAATGTTCCTGAGGGCATCGAAAGTCTTCTCGATATTCACGGTTCCCGTGGAGCCCTCCTCCAGCCTCCGAAACAGGTCAATCATGTCTCGAGCACTGCGAATGACAGACGAGATACAGCTTTATGATAATTACATTTTTAATGGTAGGTGAAGGTTTGTTTTAGTGCCAATGCAGACGTGGAAGAACGGTACACAACACACACATTTTAAATGAACTGTTTAGGAAGGGTTACAGTCAGCCCTAAGAAATTTGCTAACTTTGACAATGAAAATGACGAGCAATAAAAGAAAGTTGACGAAATTTATATTAAAGAGAATGAGATTCTTTGTAGCTAAGTAGTCGTAGTGGCGTCCGTGGCTCAGGCGTTACGAGTCCGACTCGTAATTCCAACGTACCGCGATCGAAACCCCCTGCTGGCGTCGTGGATTTTTATCATGGTATGGGGCGTCGCAGGTCGACCCAGCCAAAAATAAGTACCAGGATGGCTGTCCTGGGGAAGTAAAGACGGCTGGCATAATGCTATCCGATTATCCACCTAGTGCCGGTTGGCACAAGACGGGTGATTGGAAGGGCCCAATGTAAGACAGGCCTGCGTGCCTAATTTTCGACCCTTTAAAAATAAAGTTCGTTCGTTAGTTTTCTCTCTCTCTCTCTTTCTCTCTCTCTCTCTCTCACACACACACACACACACACACACACACACTCTCTCTCTGCCTGAGTTATACATGGTTAAAATGTTTAAAACAAAAACGCCATCAATAAAGCAAAACTTGTTATCCAAACAGGCATCCTTTTAACTAGTGACAATGGTGTTGTTACGTATGCAGCATGGAGCAACAGCTGGACACGAATTTTGGGTCAAAGAATGATAGGCTCCCGTGTGCGAGAACGAGGTTGGAATTCTGGGTAAGATTGGGCATTTGTTTTCTTCTTCTGCCGGGAACAAATATACATTCATTCGAGTCCGCAGTGTTTGTGGCAACAGCACTAACCACGCACCCTAAACTTCAGGCTCAAAGCCTCACTGCCTACACCGGTATCAGAGTGTAACTGACATTTAGTTGTTGTTTTTTCCCACTCAGGGTTAGGGTTCATTCGATGTAAACACAAGACCAAGGTCGGGTCAACACTTACTTGGAACCAATTGTCTGGTAGAACTGTCTGAACTCCCATAAACTGAAGACTCCATTGTCGTCCTTGTCAAACGACTGGAAGATGAAGAGAGCGTCGATTTCGTTAAGGTTGAACTCTGCCACTAGCATGTTGATTGCTTCTGCCTTCTTGATGCGCCTGGCGAAGCCGGACTGGTACTTGCTGAATATGGCCACGGCTTCATCTCTGCAAAAGAGCAAATGAAATATTATGAAATCAGTCTTTATTACTTATCAACTTTTTAATATTCGTTTTTAAGGTTGTTGGGGTACATTTACAGAGATTCTTCCCACAGCTGCAGTAAGAGCAACAACAGCATTAGTCTTATAGTCCGTTCCAAAAATCGTGCCCATCTTTAAAAAATGTAACTAAGTAGCCATCAGGTTCTAATTGTTGAAATTTGGCAAACAATCTGTTATTAACCATGTCCTTTAATGAAAATAATTATAATGTAAACAAACATCCAGTTTTTGTTTTGCCTTATTTATAGTATATGAAAAAAAAACAGACATCGATTTAATGCATTTAATTAGGATGTTTACAGTAAATGGATTGACGTGAGGTTGGCAAAACATCAAACTGCACGAGTTTTGGAGGTAATCATTACAAGAACCTAGAGCGCACATATTTTGAATAGTGAAGTGGGTGGATCGTGTACTGTCATAATGCTTATTGACTAGCTCATAAAAAAGATATTTTGTTTCACTTACCGTTTTGTGGGTGTGTGTGGGTGTGTGTTTGTGTCTGTGTGTTCTTTTAAGAGGTAAACAAAATATTGATTTGACCAACTATAAAGAAATTCGACAGGGTAAGAAAATAGCAGCACCTGTGCAGTTGTAGAATATTAAATCATAGGGATATGGGAAATCTAATCCTGCATGAAAACAATCAGTGAAGGAGTTTTCGAGATATTTGCTAAAGTATGAGGGTACGACTTTTTAAACAGATCATAGTACTAGTAGGTACTGCAACAGGTGTTGTAGTTGAAGTCATATGTTTGTATTTGTGGCAGTGAAGGCGGTGGCTGATAGCATGGGTGTAGATAGTTAGTGGTAGTTTCTGTTGCAGCAGAAGTGGTAGTGATGGCGGAACAAGCAGTGGTGATGATAGAAGCAGGACCATCAATAAAGGTTTTCATAGTTATCGTAGTAATAGTAGTAGTCGTAGTAGTAGTAGTAGCAACAGCAGCAGCAGCAGCAGCAGCAGCAGTAGTAGTGGTAGTAATGGTGGTGGTGGTAGTAGTAGTAGAAGTAGCAGTAGTAGTAGCAGTAGTAGTAGTAGTAGTATTAGTAGTAGTAGTAGTAGTAGTAGTAGTAGTAGTAGTAGTAGTAGTAGTAGTAGTAGTAGTAGTAGTAGTAGTAGCAGCAGCAGCAGCAACAGTAGTTATTTTAGCAGCCGGGCTGTGTATAAAGAAATGAGAAATGACAACGAAGTCGTATGTGTAACTTCACAATAAATTTAAAACCGTTTATCAGAATTCACGCTACTTACTCGTGGTCAGGATCTATGACAATTCGCCCGCAGGAGCAGTTGGCGGGAATACAAGCTGGAGCACAACACACTGGCATTTCTGAATAAAAACACCGCAGTACGTAACCTCTGTTCAAATATGATCCTCCTTCTGCGTTAGCGTCCACCTAAAACTATTGGTCTATGTTTCACAGTCGACTAACTTTCCAGTGTAGAACAATAAGGTTACAGTGTGAATGATTTGTCTGAATGATTTGTCTAAAGCGAAGATCTGAAGTCGAGAGTTGTTAACTGTCGTTTCAAAGATTCTGGCGCTATTCTTCTACTGTAGGGATTGCCTTGTTTATATACCTGTTGAACACGTCATCGCCGTGTAGGAAACCCGCGCATCATTAAAGTGAGTACAGGTGGAGAAGATGACTCATGGAATTTGGGATGGCACTAGTCATGTCTGGTGTAACAGGCATTGTTTGAGGGTGAGTAAAACGGAATGGATTACTCACCGATACAGGTAACAGGGTGTGCGAGGTTACACGAGGGGTTACTCGCTGCCGTTTTGATCAAACATTGCTAGGCCTGATACCATTTTAGATATACTTTATAAGAAGGAATCGGTGACTAGGGTTTGGGGGTTGCAGAGGCGGTTGTTTTATCCGAAGTTTCATTCGAAGTCGGAGTGCATCTGCCAGAGAGGCGAGGAACCAACAGTCTCTATAGAAATGAGTCAGGTCTGTAAAACTTATGTGCACGCAACGCTCAAGTTCTAGGACAAGACCAAAGTCCAGAAGTGGACGAACTACCAGGACTTTCCGCTAGAGTTTACCACCAGATAATAATAATAATAAGAAGAACCATAACCTAGTTACCTACAAGACCTCTCCACAGATGTCAAAGTTACCTACAAGACCTCTCCTAAGATGTCAAAGTTACCTACAAGACCTCTCCACAGATGTCAAATTTACCTACATGACATCTCCACAGATGTCAAAGTCACCTACACGACCTTCCCACAGATGTCAAAGTTACCTACAAAACCTGTTCACAGATACCAAAATCATCTACAAAACCTCTCCACAAATGTCAAAATCATCTACAAAACCTCTCCACAGATGTCAAAATCATGTACAAAACCTCTCCACAAATGTCAAAATCATCTACAAGACCTCTCCACGTATGTAAAAAGCATCTACAAAACCTCTCCACGTATGTAAAAATCATTTACAAAACCTCTCCACGTATGTAAAAATCATCTACAAAACCTCTCCACGTATGTAAAAATCATCTACAAAACCTCTCCACGTATGTAAAAATCATCTACAAAACCTCTCCACGTATGCAAAAATCATCTACAAAACCTCTCCACGTATGTAAAAATCATCTACAAAACCTCTCCATGTATGTAAAAATCATCTACAAAACCTCTCCACGTATGTAAAAATCATCTACAAAACCTCTCCACGTATGTAAAAATCATCTACAAAACCTCTCCACGTATGTAAAAATCATCTAAAAAACCTCTCCACGTATGTAAAAATCATCTACAAAACCTCTCCACGTATGTCAAAATTATCTACAAGACCTCTCCACAGATATCAAAGTTACTTACATGACCTCTCCACAGATGTCAAAGTTACCTACAAGACCTCTCCACAGATGTCAAAGTTACCTACAAGACCTCTCCACAGATGTCAAAGTTACCTACAAGACCTCTCCACAGATGTCAAAGTTACCTACAAGACCTCTCCACAGATGTCAAAGTTACTTACAAGACCTCTCCACAGATGTCAAAGTTACCTACAAGACCTC
Organism: Candidula unifasciata; assembly: GCA_905116865.2. Classification (NCBI taxonomy): domain Eukaryota; kingdom Metazoa; phylum Mollusca; class Gastropoda; order Stylommatophora; family Geomitridae; genus Candidula; species Candidula unifasciata. Next base: position 59,013 of record CAJHNH020002106.1, read on the forward strand.
TCCACAGATGTCAAAGTTACCTACAAGACCTCTCCACAGATGTCAAAGTTACTTACAAGACCTCTCCACAGATGTCAAAGTTACCTACAAGACCTCTCCACGGATGTCAAAGTTACCTACATGACCCGATTACGTAACCACATGTGCACAAAATTCAAGATAGGTGTATCAGCCATGTGCACCTGTGGAAATGTGCCCCAGACAGCAGAGCATGTACTCCAGGACTGCACCGATTTTGACACATTAAGGCAAACCTTTTGGCCAGAAAGAACAACAGTGGAACGTAAACTCTATGGACCACTGAATAAACTAACAACGACAGTGAAATTTATACAAGATACAAAACTGCTGATATAGACAACTTATTTCAGGTGTACGAAAGAAGAAGACCTACAAGACCTTTCCACAGATGTCAAAGTTACCTACAAGATCTCTCCATAGATGTCAAAGTTACCTTAATGACTTTTCCACTGATGACAAAGTTACCTACAAAACCTCTTCGCAGGTGTCAAAGTTACCTAAAAGACCTCTCCACGTATGTCAAAATTACCTACAAGACCTCTTCACGTATGTCAAAATTACATACAAGACCTCCCCACAGATGTCAAAATGACCTACAAGACCTCCCCACAGATGTCAAAATTACCTACAAGACCTCCCCACAGATGTCAAAATTACCTACAAGACCTCCCCACAGATGTCAAAATGACCTACATGACCTCTCCATAGATGTCAAGTTCCGGCACTGACCTTTTTACATCGTTATTTCTGTGTTTGGAGAAGGAAAAAGGAGCTCTGCAACACTGTCCCGTGAAAATGTAATTTTAGAACGGAGCGGGGAGACAGGTTTGTACAAACCCTCATCCTGACATTAAGATGGTCATAAACGTCAAATTTCAGACTTTGCAAACTATGAGAGTTTCTCGCATGTTTCACAAACTGCCAGGTGGCTTAAAAACACCCAGCCCGCCAACCAAGCAGGTGCCTTCTAACTAGCACTGTACCGAATAGTGATTTTTACTATTCGGCCGAATACGAATAGCTCGGCCAACTATTCGGCCGAATACGAATACGAATAGTGAATCATCATCATCAGGTGCTTTGCCGACTGGCATGAGCGATCATGCCTTGCCACAATCTGCGATCTCCTGCAGCCTTATCAGTTCGTGTGCTGACACACCTCCATGCCATGCAACAAGACTGTCAAGCATTTTCTCTCGTTGTCTTCCTCTATCCCTCCTTCCACAGATCTTTCCAGGGGTCACCACATGTTCCATTTTCCCTCATCTTATAACATGGCCGAAAAAATGATTGTCTCCAGTCCTCCAGAAATTGTTTGGTCTGCCTACCAGAACTCCCAGCCATATGTTCAAACTGGATGTATGTAGCAAGCAAGAAAGCATTAGCTTTTACACACACACACACACACACACACACACACACACACACACACACACACACACACACACACACACACACACACACACACACACACACACACACACACACACACACACACACACACAATCGTTCCATGTTGTCAGCATTAAGGCAGCTTCTTGTCTCACTGAAGGTATTTCCAGCTGTGCTAAACAGACGTTCTCTCGGTACGCTCGTAGGTGGTGCACAAAGTAACGCAGTGTGAACCAACGTGAAAAATCTTGATATGTTCATTTTCCACCAGTCCAGAAACGGGTGTAAGGTAACCACTATTCGTGTTCGGCCCGACCGCAACTATTCGGCTGAATACCGAATAATTATTAGGTCCACTATTCGGCCCCGAAGCAAATACGAAGCGAATATTCGGGACAGCCCTACTTCCAACTTCTAGGCATCTGCTCGGAGGAGATCAAATACACAGATATTCGCGAATGATTACAACAATGAGTTGGGCTGTGTTTTCCCCCTATTATTATCCTTGACATTCTAGTTTCCGGATTTGTCTCTCAAGACACACGTTACAGACTTCCGGACATGCACAAAGCCTTCTTCAGAAGCTATGAAAGAAAGACTTTACCAGTGTACTTGTAAATATTCATATGTTTAGAAATTCTATGTATCTGGACAATACATGACAGGTAGCCGAGTCAGGGCACATTCAGTTGCCTGGTATTCTGTGATGATAGATGATGATGTTTACACCTCATAAACTGCGTACGGCCCACGCAAGGCCCGATTTAAACTTGCTGAGGCCCGAAGATATAGTCCTGATGCCCCTGCTGTTGTTTTTTTTTAATTACAAGCTAATCTATGCAAACCTCTAAAATATAACCGCCTTTTGAATATATGGAAAATTTAAGGATGATATCTTGTCGTTAATTATTATTGAAAAAAAAAGAAATCGTAAAGAGTGTGCAAGATCATACATCTTATATTATGTAATCCTTTTAATTGATCCGTTAAAAGAAAATTGCATCTGTGAACAAAAAAATATGAATTTGTTGAGGCATTTACAGATTAGGAGGCCCTGTTGTAGCATAGTTAGCTTGTGTCTAAATCCAGCACCGGGAACAAACGATGGCACAGGCCTGGCGTTTCTGTTCTCGACGGCCGCAGTTCCATCGCCTGGCCCTACTTACCACCTGGCAAAACAATCCAGCGTCTGGTGGCTTTACGTGGTACCTTTGCAGGGTGTCGTGGGCCGTGGCATGGGCGTACACGGTCTGATTGATACATGTGGGTGCATTGAGTTGTCTTGTTGATCAGTGTACACATGAGGCACACTTGATTTCCTGGTGGCCCAGAACCTCTTGTTCACCGGCCTTGTCGGCGTGTGTTCAACTCTTTTTCCAACCAATGTGTGGGTGTATCTTTGTTTACGTCCGTGAGCAAGTATTTGAGAGAGAGAGAGGAAAGGATATGTGTGTGTATGTGTGCGCGCGCGCGTACATGCGTGTGCGCGTGCGTGCGTGTATGTGTGTGCGTGCGTGTATGTGTGTGCGCGCGTGCGTGCGCGGGTGGGGGGGGGGGGTTTATGCGATTATCTTAGCTCCTTTGTGGGGCTCCCAAAAATTGAGTACCACGAATATGTTGTGAAAAGTGATACTAAATACATCCTTCATCTAGCGCTGTTTGACCTATAAATGAAGACAGCACAGGGGCTTTTTTTTTCTGGCGGTACGCAGTTCATTTTTATATATATAGAAGGTTCTGAGAATTTCTGGAGCAACGTGTCCACATCACTGCTAAGAATACTCAAATTGGGAGTAAAGATCGGCATAGCCAAGCATGAGATGCACACCGGACGCACACGAAGTCTTGTTAACCAACATAGGACTGGTACTATTAACCGCACGACGCTGATCAATATGGTGAGAGGGGAATCTGGCGCCTATGGATGTGTCCGGAGTGATGTGAAGATAATCTAACTCATAATTTCATAACTCATATTTTATAAGATACCTTTTGATGAGTAGCAAAGTCTTGTTTTCGACAGAAACGAATCCATGGTTAGCATCAAAAAGCTAAAGTTAAGTTTGCCATTTTCTGTTTACAATATGTGCGGCTCTGTGGCGTTGATGTTTTTGAATGCGTTTAACAACTGCATAATCCTCGAATTCGATTATTCTATTCTCGTGTTGGGCGGTTGACTGAAAATAAAAGTCTCATCACGGCAGAGATTGGGCCCTCGGCAGAGATTGGGCCCTCGGCAGAGATTGGGCCCACGGCAGAGATTGGGCCCACGGCAGAGATTGGCCCACGGCAGAGATTGGGCCCACGGCAGAGATTGGGCCCACGGCATAGATTGGGCCCACGGCAGAGATTGGGCCCACGGCAGAGATTGGGCCCAAGGCAGAGATTGTGCCCACGGCAGAGATTGGTGCCCACGGCAGAGATTGGGGCTTCACCAGGTAACATTCCCAGAGACAGCAGTCATAGACTGTAGCCGACACATCATTGTGGAGCCGGCACATACATGCACTCAATTACACTGGCCATTTTCACGGTTTTCCACTCAACTTTGTATACCTCTGTATTTCTTCCATTATTTATAGTGCGCCTTCAATGATCCGTTGTTCGTAGCTCTGCTAACAAACAAAAAAAATCGTCACGTTCACCCCGCATCCCTAAAGTGGGAGCTTCAGGTTATAATTGTGACTAGGTTATGTGCGCCTTGACAAGGATTCCAGCAGTGTTGATACGATCAAAGGAGACAGACACAAATTCTGTCCCTACCGGTAACGAAGTCGTCTAACGGTGAGTCAATGGGCGACCCGGTGCTTGTTTAAAGAAAGCTCAGAAAACATTGCCCATTCTTGGGCGTAACTTCTCCCCCATTTAAAAACGTTGTTTGCGAGGAAGTCCAAATCTGCTAGGGAAGTTACTATGTGTGTTCCCGATTGTAAAGTGGGAAAGCTACTATGCTGGAGATGATTTCGGCATGGATTTGAAACTGTTTGGCAAAAATGGCAGCTTCCTCACATAATTGTGTCTGCTGTGAAGCTGTGAATTTATTGTGAGAAATTGGTGATCTACCAGAAGCCACTGGGACCTGGCGTTACAAGGATAATGTTGTGTCTTGTTTCCAACGGTACAGGTGGATAATTCAAGTAATAGAGTTATTTGCTCATGGTAGTCACTGGACAAATCTCTAGGACAATCTCTAGGACAAATCTCTAGGACAAATCTCTAGGACAAATCTCTAGGACAAATGTACATGGCTATGGTTTTTTTTTTCTTTTTCAGTAACCCAGAGGTGGTTGAGGAGACGCCTATGATGGAACTGGGAAAATCCGACGATTCTTGTCATTATATGAGATTCTATGAACTGATTGGCCGGTTACATACAGCCACTTCTATAACTTTCACCTATGTGTGCCTGCGCGTGTGTGTGTATGTGCGGTGGGGAGGGGAGGGGGGGGGTAGAGTGCGGGTGTGTTACTTAGGCCAAGATTACGCATCTATCTGTCCGCCATTCTGTTGATATATCTAAAGCCTATCAGTCTATTTACTCGTCCATCAGTCTATCTATAAATGAATCAAAAATTTACATGACTGCTCTTGGGACATTGCCACAGTGCTCCATAATCTTCATTAGTAACCAACTATAGTGCTTCTCCAAAGTCTTCATATTCAAATATCTCGAAAACTTTTGTACAATCAACATGAATCTCTGAGCGTGGCTTTAAATTTTCCATGTCCTTATGGTTTTATACTTTAGAATTGCACAGGTGCTGTCATTTTCTTAAAGAGGCGAATTTCTTTAATCTGTGTTTGACTAATAATTTGTGTACCCCTAAAAATGGAATATACCGTAATTGACAAATGCGTGGAGATCGTTTTGAAATCAGTTCACGTGCGATGATGCGAATCGATTATTTTGATAGCCTATCCTTCATACAGTGAAAGATTTTGTTTATGCTAACGCTGGAGATGACACCTGAGAGTGAAACGTCGTTAAAACGTGTGCAATTTTAGGTCTTTAAAATTATCTATTACTCAATTAGTTGTAAGCATGCAGCTGTTTGCTTTAAACCGCTACCTGTTTTTTTTTTTTTTTTTTAATACCGAAAATAATGCAAAATGATAACAATATGTTTGTTTACATATGAAAAAAAAAAAACTCTTACATGGTCAGGATTATTGTGCACACCAATTATAACAATTTACACTGAACGGTTACTGAATTGCAATTTTAAAGTCGCGCACGAGTTTTTGAAAGGACTGTAAGAGTTTCCGTGATAATATTGCCAACTGCACTGTGACTGAAATCCGTCTGTTTTTCCCCCGATATTAAATGTCGCCCAGAACTCATGCTTCGTAATGCCGAGGTGCCGGGTTCGATCCTAGCAGCGAACGGTTTGTCTTGTGTTGGTTTCGACGGTGGTACCAACAAGCAAACCACTAAACGTAAAATTTGCTTAGTTAAAAAAAAAAAAGCTGGGGTTGGTTCTGCAACGTCCTGTGAAGAATACGCAACTAACTCATTGGCTTTGACCACTACAAATTTCCCAGTGCCATGAAAGCTCCTCTCGCCTTTTGTATTTTAACATCTCTATCAGTTTTACCTTCTGCCCAAATAGGTGTACGGCTCCATATCGTGGAATAAGATACCATGCAGATAAATTGGATTACTCTTTGCCTGGTTTGTTCTCGTTATCTTTGCCTTTTTTTTTTTAAATGGATTTTGTACCAACCTTCATTGAGTACCAGATAACTTTCTGGGAGGTACAGGCGGCCGGCGTGATGTTTACCACATCCCATACCCAGCAGAGTTAGTTTCGTGTCCTTTACTGGACGTTGCAGAACCAACCCCAAAAGCAAATTTACGTCCAGTAGTTTATCCCATACCCAATCAGTACAAATATGAGTTCACCGAGCATCATATGCCAATGCGTCACTGGCGCAAATAGAACACCCACTCTTCGCGTTTTACTTGGCGCGAACAGATTAATAAAACAAGGTCGGCACTGGTTTCGCGACAGTGCCTCTCTATCTTATGTATGAACATCTTCTCATGAGGAATGTGCCTTGATCGGTGCCCCTCTACCCTATGAACATCTTCTTATGGGGAATGTGCCTTGATCGTTGACTCATAAGGCTTGAATGCTTCCGACACAAGTTATCCCAGGCTAAATTTCGTTTTAATCGGATCGCTTTCAGCGCAAAAAGAAAATTTGGTACTTGAAACCAGGCGAGCGGAAACAAACAAAAACACGCTCTAAATGTGGGGTAATAAACCCTATAGTCGACCACACCCTGCTAGCCACATAGATCACGCTCGGCTGAATGCTAAAGGCAGCTTTACCAGCCATGATCAGATTTACGCACAGCCACTTTAAATAAGTCTCTTTAGCCGCAGAAAAGTAAATGAAAGCTGTTTCAGGTTTTGTCAGGTCGTTATAAAATGACTGGTATTCTGTCAATTGTTGACACCAGAAGGTACCTCAGCAATATGTTTGTGTGCGAATAGTTAAAAGTCATGCACAAAGTACACCTCGGGCTGCAGTAACGTATACCTTATTGTACACTACTGCTAGGCCTGAAGCAACACATGCTACATCTCTGTAACAGTTTCACATCAGATCAATGGGCGACGGAACGTGGGGCTCAGGTACCATGAGGCACCCATCCCCCCGCCAACCACCGAAATAATACATGTGTGTCGTAGCCGTTTGTTTAGTAAGGTCTTTCCTAAACCCGCTAGCCATTTCTTCTTCATGTTCACCGGTTGTAGATTCTGACGGAAGGTTCAGGTTGTTCGTCCACCTCTGGACTTTAGTCTGGTTTCATAAGCCGAGTGTAGCGTGCACATCCGATTCACAGATCTGACTTATTTGTTATGAGTTATATTATCTTCACAGCACTCCGGACACATCCATAGGTGCTCAGATTCCCCTCTCAACATATTCATCAGCGTCGTGCGGGTAATAGTACCAGTACTATGTTGGTTAACAAGACTTCGTGTGCGTCCGGTGTGACTTATTTGTCAGCAGACCTGCTTCCCTGCCTCTAAAGCAGATGCATAGCGACACCGAAGGAAGCCTCCAGTAGTCGACTCTCACGACATAAGCTTTGGGGAGGCACTGCGTCTATTCTCGTTTTTCCCATAACGGGATCCCGGAACCCACACGGGGAAGCCATAGGACACAAGCTATGTTGTATGAACTCGGCCCAAGTCCATAGCGAAGGTGAACAACCAACAATTGAAACATCGTGGGCGTGGCAAGCCAGCGACAGATTCTCATGGACGGGCTGTGGCGGGAAGCCACGTTCTCTAGAGGACCTGCTATCTGGTGATGACGAGGACTTTTGCCTAGCTCACTTCTCTCTAATCTTGTTCAGGTTGCGCTGCCCTTGAGTAGATGGCGAGAATGTGTTCTTGACCAACAATTAAGTACTTTTGTTATCATATTCATTAGATTTTAACTTTAGATATACAGACTGCTTATGAAAAAAAAAATATCTTTCGCTTTTTTGTTTTAATATATAGTTTTCAAACAAACTACTGAACGTAAAATGTGCCTAGAGAAGCCATACCAGCCAAACAATGCTGGGGTTGGTTCTGTAACGTCATGTAAAGAATGCGCAACTAGTTTACAAAAAAAATTTTTTAAATCAACTGAAGAAAACAAATAATCTGGTGCATTACTGCATATATATATATATATATATATATATATATATATATATAATATATATATATATATATATATATATATATATATATATATGCATTCTATTTCAGAACTGCTTGTCGCATTCCCTCCCCAAACCACGTCGGTCACCACTGACGTAGACAGACAGAGGTTCGGCTACAACACTCTTTCGAAGATCTTGTTCAATCTGAACTTGCATACATTGAACTGCAAGGGTTCGGAATCTGAAAGTGGCTTGTGTGTATCGAAGTAAGGTGAGATGTTTCTGCTGACCCACTATTAAAGTACCATCTCTGGGGGGAAAAGGGGGGGGGGGGGTTGTGTTGCAAGGCTCTCCTTCCCATCTCCAAGATCAGACACCAGTGAGGAGTGCGAGACAGGCACTGGAACTTTACATGTATGTTAAGGTGTTTTCAGCCCTTTACGTAAAGTAACTGGTTTGGATCTAAGTCCCCGTGTGGATTCTGGGGCCCCATTGTAGAGGCAAAAAGAACAGACCGACTGTCTCTCTAACAAGCATGTAGGAGTCGAGTTATTAGGAATTTTCTATGAAGTCAGAGTGCATTTGCCTGAGAGGTAAGGAACCAAAAGTCTGCGTATAAATAGCCAGATCTGTAAAACGGATGTACACGCAAAACTGAAGTTCTGGAACAGATTAAAGTCTAAAAGTGGACGATCAATCAAAACAATCCGCCAAGGTTTACAGCCAGGGGAATGCGAAGAAGAAGAATAAGAAGAACAAGAAGAAGAAGAAGAAGAAGAAAATCCAAGTAGGTAACGTTTTCTCTGCGAACTCTGGCTTGAAGGGGAAAGGGGCACACAAATGGCTGAGATTAGATCTATATGTGTATTATTTTATCCACGATTAATGTAACAGGTTGGAACTGAAGAAAGGTCGTGGTAGACGACGAAACGTGCTCAATGTGACGTGGATAACTAGCTGACCACTGGTAGTATCCTCATCTGAGGACGAAGACGCATGTACAAGCATGCCCCATGAGTGGCGACATCGGAGTGCTGTGAATATTCTTAATAACTAGGCCAAGGTATAATAAACTAATAACTGATTTCGTAACACACAAGCTCAATTGCTATAAGAACCGAAGTAACACTTCAAACGTAACACAATATCAATCATAAATACCCACTCGTTTTGATCAGCTCCGTCTTGTTTGATATCCGCCATTGGTGTTTGTTAAGGACACCACTGTGCTTAGTGAAACAACAATTCTAAACAACACAGAATGTTAAGTAATAAGTCAACGAACGTTCAGTAAAGCGACAGCTGATGGACAGCTGTAAGTGGAGTGGCCCTTATACCGAGCAATGCATGTTCGATTGATTGGGCCAGCACACACGCACCTGGCTATGATCGATCCTACATTTATACTGTACTGCAGTCTGTGTACTATCGAAATCTGCAGAAAAGGGGCAATAACCGCGCAGGCTCCAATTTATTACATGTCCTTATCCGCACAGAATAAATGAACGTTGAATTAAGATCGACATCACAGCACTCTCCCATAAGCGCCCCGCCCCATCTTTAGCAGCAAGCGAACACTTCCAGTTTCGATGGCACCGGTAAGTATATCCGTCTTGCCTTTCCCTTGAGTGTTAAGTGTCGGCCGGGTCCCCTGGTAACCCGTCGCAGCGCCATTCTCCTCAGACCGTACAGCCCTGTAGGTGATACCAGACAGGTTTAGATATTATGTGTGCCGCAACTTTAACTTCTTTGAAAGCTCATCTGGGTATCTGTAATTCGGCTCCATGGTCTGCCATATACAAAGAGATTTCATAATCGCACGGTGTCAATCTACAGGTGCCAGCCGGGAGGAGAGACAATGGAACGGAATGCAGGCTTCGCAGATTCATCATTATCAAGTGCCTTACTGACTGGCGTGGGCGATCATGCCTCTCCACAATCTGCAACTGCGTTTATCAGTTCTTGTGTTGACACCCCTCCATGCCATAAAAAAAAAAAAAAAAAAAGACTGTCAAGAATCTTCTCGCACTGTCTCCTCTGTCCATCTTTCCACAAATATTTCCAGTGGTTACAAGATGTTTCATTTTCCCCTCTTCTTATACCATGACCAAAAACTGACTGTCTCTTTCTGATGTTTGTGATTAGTTGTCTTCGAGCACCTGCCTCAAAACATCTGGGTTCCTCTTTCGCAGATTAGTAATGGATAAACGTCCTTGCAGAGCTCGCTAATAAAATATGGAGAGATTTCACAGTGGACCTCTTGATAACAAGCGCACCCCCAAAGAGAAAATATTCTCTACTTGCGAAAAAAGCAAGCCTTGTTTAATTGTGCAATAATAAATAATTTATTTTTATTGTGCAACTACCAAGGCTTAAGCCCATCATTTTTAATAGAAGTGTAAAAAAAAGGGAAGGGAAGGGGGCGGAGGGAGGGGGAAGGGGCGGAGGGAGGGGGAGGAACTGGCGATTAGGGAGGGGGAAGGGGCGAAGGGTCGGAGGGTCCTGGTGGAGCTGGACTTTAAAATATAAAAAAAAATGACGCTCACTTTTCAGGGATCCGTAAAAGGAGGTCGTTGACCCACATCGTCATATTAAGGGCATCACATTCGTCCTGTGGAATCAGTCTTACCAAGCTGGTCAACTAATAATCAGGTCAAAATGAAAATAAAAAAAATTTAGCGCATTACTTGAGGACAGCTAGCCATAGCCTTGAGTGGGTCCCAGGTGCAAATATTTCTTTAAGTAAAGGAGGTCAGGGCGTACTTGAGGACAGGTTGCCATACCACTTTAATATAAGCAAAGGTGTCATACTTGAGGACAGGGCCATACCACAGCAAATATTTAGCGCATTACTTGAGGACAGGCAAATATTAGCCATACCACTTTAATATAAGCAAATATTCAGGGCATTACTTGAGGACAGGCAAATATTAGCCATACCACTTTAATATAAGCAAATATTCAGCGCATTACTTGAGGACAGGCAAATATTAGCCATACCACTTTAATATAAGCAAATATTCAGCGCATTACTTGAGGACACGCAAATATTAGCCATACCACTTTAAAAAAAATATTCAGCGCATTACTTGAGGACAGGCAAATATTAGCCATACCACTTTAAAAAAGCAAATATTCAGCGCATTACTTGAGGACAGGCAAATATTAGCCATACCACTTTCATATAAGCAAATATTCAGGGCATTACTTGAGGATAGGCAAATATTAGCCATACCACTTTAATTTAAGCAAATATTCAGCATTTTACAGTGTAAAACAGCACATTTAGGGAATGACTCGAATATGAATAAATTATGGGCAATCTGCTTCCTACCCGTGTGAGTCCCGGAGCCCCATGCTGGTGGTGGGTTTGGAGTCAGTTATGCTGGACCAAGTCTCAGGTCTCATGTATCACAGCCTAGCAGTAAACCACAACACAACATGCTAACCACCTTTTCACAGGCAGACAAGAACATATTTAGAACCATAGTCAAGACAGGTCGTCTCTGTGGCTAAGTCGATGCGATGCAAATGCTTCGTAATGCCGGGATCGATCCTTGCAGCGGGCCATGCGCCTTGCGTTGGTTTCAACCGTGGTATCAAGAAAGCTGACCGCCCAGAAAGCAATGGCAAACTACTGGATGTACATTTGCCTAGAAAAACCACACAATAGCTAGGGGCTGTTGGGGTTGGTTCTGCAACGTCCTGTAAAGGATATGCAACTAACCTTATAGTCAAGACATCATTTTAATACAATTTTCGAAGCACTACATTATTACAACCATATCAAGCACACCATTAACAAATGACTAGATTCAGGGCATGACAGCCTCTAGGGCAAATTTCTCCTCTGACCAATTCCAGGTATCATTCTAATATGGCTGCCTAATTTAGGGGGGGGGGGGGGGGATGGGGGCGCATGGACCTGATGATTTGATGCCTCATGCACCCAACACAAACTGGGCAGGCTAGGACTGTTATGTTATACTCCCCCCTTCCCCCCCCCCCCCCCCCACCCAGCAAAACACAGAATGAGAGGCCCAGTACTCTGATCACTCGGCCACCGCTCCTCTGACTTTAATTTGACCACATGCAGTCATTACATATCTGGACCATCAGGTTTATGTTAACATGTATTCAAGATGGGAGCCACTGTGGTGTAGTGGCTGCAAGTTCGCCTACAGATCAGGAGGTCGCAGGTTTAAATCCATTTGAAGCCGGATTATTTTTTTTTCCAAACATGCCCTTGGGTCGCAGGTCGACGCAACCTTAAATGGGTAGCAGGTACATTCCTGGGAAGTAAAGGCGGCCAGCATGATGTTGACCACATCACCCAGTGAGGGCAGATTGGTCTATCAAAATATGTCTAGCCCCATTTGCCCGATTCATGCCTGGCATGTAAAGGGATCTTTACTCAATTTATTCAAGATACCGAAAGAAAACTGAACATGAGCTGATTATTTGAATCAAACTGGGTACACGCCACTGACCCGAGGTTTACAGGCCAACTTCTTCTTCTCCACGTTATTCAGCTGTACACTCTGGTGGAAAGTTCTGGTTGTTCGTCCACTTCTGAACTGCAATCCTGTTCCAGAGCTTGAGTGTTGCGTCTGCATCAGTTTTACAGAACTGATTCACTTGAATGGTTGCTTGCCTCCCAGGTAGATGCACTCAGACTTTGAAGAAAGCACCCAGTTAGTCGACTCCTACAACAAGCTTGTTGGGGAGGCAGTGGGTCTATTGTTTTCCTAACAATGGGGCCCCGGAACCCACACAGGAAATATTGAAACATCCTTTCGCTTCACTGAGTGCTCATCACTGGAATTTGTTTCATGACTGATCAGCAGCAGCACAGATTATTTGACGACGTGTCTTACATCCATCACTAGCACTCTGTCAACTCCAGAGTGTTTCAGTCTCCTCATAGATTGTGAATAAATGCGGTTATTCATGTTCGTGGATAGACTCGATTATCCGTGAATGTTAAACGCTGAATTAAGAGTTAACATCATAGCACTCGGGACACTCCCGTAAGTGCTCCGTCCCAGTCTTCAGCAGCAAGTGAAGAGTTTCAATTCTGATGGTGCCAGTAACTGTCTGATTGTACAACCATCTCACCTTTCCTTTAGGCGTCAGCCAGAACCCCTGGTAACTCTCCCAACCCTATTCTCCCCAGACTGTACTGATGTACTTGAGCCTATGCACAGTTCATTTGCTTGCAAAGAGCCCTCACAATATCTAGCTTGACAAACATAAATTAATCACCAAATGATGCAGAACCAGTGTGTCTGCCTGCTCATTTCCCAAAATACCAGCATGACCTGAAGAAAATATTCAAACTACCCAGGACCTCTGAAGTGGTGCTTGCCACTCTTTATGAAGCAGGGCTGTCTCCAACTTTCTCAGCGTGTTCTGTGAATAGGTTACAATTGTGACATGTGTGTACAGCTGATTCTCAATCCAGCAGTGACTGCCTCTGCCTCCATTCTCAATCTAGACGCAATACCATATGCAAGGCTTTGTTGCTTTAAGCGACATCTATTTGCTTTTGCTATGAACCCCCATGCACTTCATCTAACTCTCAACACAGAGCCATCTGTATAGATAATCACATCACCTTGGCGAGAATTGTCATGAATCATTTGTTGAACTTCTGATTCTGCAGCACTAGCTGGCCAGTCCCTGCACTCACAACCTAAAGTGATTAGAACCCTACACAAGTCTGATCCCACAGCACCAGCTGGCCAGTCCCTGCACCCACAACCTAAAGTGATTAGAACCCTACACAAGTCTGATCCTGCAGCACTAGCTGGCCAGTCCCTGCACTCACAACCTAAAGTGATTAAAACCCTACACAAGTTTGATTCTTGCTGATTATCCGGGTTTGTGGATAACCCTCTTTTTTTATTTACTTGGCTGCATGTCTTGATGAAAGTACTTTTCTACTTCCTCTGCAGCAGCTACCATAGCAACATCATCCCAGTCAAAATCCTCCACTTCCCTCCATGGGGCCGCTGCCAGGTCTTGGATCTGTGTCAGCTGAGACAATTCTTCAGCGGCAGCAAGCAGAAGATCATCATCATCATCATCCCCAAAACTGCAGGTGACGACCTGATCTTTTCTGAGTTCATCTTGATCACTTAGACTGTTTTTGTGAGCATCATCTTGTCTGCACCTCTCTCCTTCATGGTGCTTGCCTAAGTTGTTCTTGTTACTGTCACTGCCATGTTGTCGTCTCTTCTCTACTTTGTGGTGTTTGCCCAGTCTGTTCTTCTCACTGTCCTCTTTTCTCCACTTCTTTCCTTCATGGTTCTCGTCCCAAGCTGTTCTTGTTAATGTCACTATTATCTTTGGTATCATAATTCGAGCCGCCGCCCATATAATCTTCCCATTCATCATCATCACCTTCCCAGACAGCCTCAAAGTAGGAAGAAGGCAGCAGGTTGGAAGGGATTTCCACAGCTGCAAAGATTCAAAAGAACAATTTCAAGATTAGCAGCGAAAACAAAAGTAAACCAATAAACTTATAAAAATATAAACTTTATATTTACTGAATAATTTTTGGAATACATTTTTTTGGGGGAATAAATTTTTATATTCAGACTTAGGACTGGGTACAACAGACTTCATCAACGAATGTTCAAATTTGTCAGTGTAGGAAACTATGAGACATGTCACTGCAGCGTACCACCCGAAAATGCTGAGCATGTGCTTCAACAATGTCAACTGTATGCCGACAACACAGACGCAGTTTGGCCTGTTTCAACTACAATGAAGACAAAGCTGTATGGTATACAAGAGAATATGGACTGCACAATAGCTTTCATAAAGGCTACCGGCCTCCTGATATAAGTTTTCTGACAGAAGGATCGAAGAAGAAGAAGAAGAAGAAGAAAGAAGAAGAAGAAGAAAGGATATTTATATTAAGTCAGAAATCTGCAAACAAATCAATAGACAGCAAACAATGCAATATTCCAAAAGAAAACAGTGGTACAAGTGGTACACTGCAGCTGACCTTCATTGCAAAGAGGGCACAGAATTATTGTTCCTAAATTGCAACAATGAAATGTGAGTCCTGGTTGGCAACGAATTTCATTTAACATGAACAGTTTGCTTGTTCTTTTAACTTTGTGTTAAGGGAGAGGTCTACCAGTGTAGAAGTGTGTTTGTTTATAAATGTGTATAGGTGGGTAATATGTGTGTTGTGAATTTATATGTTGTGTATAGTTGTGTTATAAATGTGTTGTATTATAGACAAGTGTGTAAGTATCTGGGCAGGTGGTTGTGAATATATATGTAAGTGTATTGGTGCATTTTATTATCTTGTGTATCCTTGTTGTTGAATAGATTCTTGTGTTGTGTAACATAGGTGTGAATCCTTATGTAGCAGGCCAAACAATTTTTAGTGAATACAGAAGAATGTGTATACCTTAGACAGCCAAAAAGAGCAACCAAGAGGTATGCGGGAGACCGAAGAATAGATGTGCATAGGTGTGTTATGTATGTGTTATGAATAGAAATGTGTATGTTGTGTTATGGAAAGATCTGTATGTGATTGAGGAAGACAAATAGATGTGCTTGACAGTCTTGTGTGGCATGGAGGTGTGTCGTGTTGTGATACATAGATGCGGATTATAGGCATGTGTTATGTATCGGCAAGGCACCTGATGATGATGATGATGTGTATAGTGTTGTGGTATATGTATGTGTTGTGAATAGATGTGTTGTGTATAGGTGTGTTACAGGTGTTGTGAATATATATGTTGTGTATAGTTGTGTTATAGATGTGTTGTGTATAGGTGTGTTACATGTGTTGTGAATATATATGTTGTGTATAGGTGTGTTATGTATGTGTTGTGAATAGATGTGTTGTGTATAGGTATGTTATGTATGTGTTGTGAATAGATGTGTATAGGTGTGTTATGTATGTGTTGTGAATAGATGTGTATAGGTGTGGTTATGTATGTGTTGTGAATAGATGTGTATAGGTGGGTTATGTATGTGTTGTAAATAGAAGTGCTGTATATAGATAAAGTAAAAAGGACAATTTTCCAAGCCAGTAAGTGTTTTGGGCATATAGGGCTAGACCTATATTTTATAGACTAATCAGCACTTGGTGGGTGATGTGGTCAACATGACGCCGACCGCCTTTACTTCCCAGAACTTTAGCTTGTACCCATTTCAGGTTGGGTCGACCTGGCAGCCAAAGTCATTTAAAAAAAAACACACAAAAAGTTTGGCTCCGTTCGGAATCAAACACAACCTTTGGATCTGCAGGTGACTCTCTAGCCGCTACGCCATGGTGGCTCCCTGCTGTGTATAAGTGTGTAGTGTATAAGTGTGTAGTGTATAAGTGTGTAGTGTATAAGTGTGTAGTGTATAAGTGTGTAGTGTGTAAGTGTGTAGTGTATAAGTGTGTAGTGTATAAGTGTGTAGTGTATAAGTGTGTAGTGTATAAGTGTGTAGTGTGTAAGTGTGTAGTGTATAAGTGTGTAGTGTATAAGTGTGTAGTGTATAAGTGTGTAGTGTATAAGTGTGTAGTGTATAAGTGTGTAGTGTATAAGTGTGTAGTGTGTAAGTGTGTAGTGTATAAGTGTGTAGTGTATAAGTGTGCAGTGTATAAGTGTGCAGTGTATAAGTGTGTAGTGTATGAGTGTGTAGTGTATGAGTGTGTAGTGTATGAGTGTATAAGTGTGTAGTGTGTAGTGTGTAGTGTGTAGTGTGTAGTGTATAGTGTGTAGTGTGTAGTGTGTAGTGTGTAGTGTGTAAGTGTGTAGTGTATAGGTGTGTAGTGTATAGGTGTGTAGTGTATAAGTGTGTAGTGTATAAGTGTGTAGTGTATAAGTGTGTAGTGTGTAAGTGTGTAGTGTGTAAGTGTGTAGTGTATAAGTGTGTAGTGTATAAGTGTGTAGTGTATAAGTGTGTAGTGTATAAGTGTGTAGTGTATAAGTGTGTAGTGTATAAGTGTGTAGTGTATAGGTGTGTACTGTATAAGTGTGTAGTGTGTAAGTGTGTAGTGTGTAAGTGTGTAGTGTGTAAGTGTGTAGTGTGTAAGTGTGTAGTGTATAAGTGTGTAGTGTATAAGCGTGTAGTGTATAAGCGTGTAGTGTATAAGTGTGTAGTGTATAAGTGTGTAGTGTATAAGTATGTAGTGTGTAGTGTATAAGTGTGTAGTGTGTAAGTGTGTAGTGTATAAGTGTGTAGTGTATAAGTGTGTAGTGTGTAAGTGTGTAGTGTGTAAGTGTGTAGTGTATAAGTGTGTAGTGTATAAGCGTGTAGTGTATAGGTGTGTAGTGTATAAGTGTGTAGTGTATAAGTGTGTAGTGTGTAAGTGTGTAGTGTGTAAGTGTGTAGTGTGTAAGTGTGTAGTGTGTAAGTGTGTAGTGTATAAGTGTGTAGTGTATAAGTGTGTAGTGTATAAGTGTGTAGTGTATAAGTGTGTAGTGTCTAAGTGTGTAGTGTCTAAGTGTGTAGTGTATAAGTGTGTAGTGTCTAAGTGTGTAGTGTATAAGTGTGTAGTGTATAAGTGTGTAGTGTATAAGTGTGTAGTGTATAAGTGTGTAGTGTATAAGTGTGTAGTGTATAAGTGTGTAGTGTATAGTGATGCATATATTGTTCAGTATGTCTCTTTCTTCTAGTTGTCTATATTCTATTTTCATTAGTCTTTTTTTAGGCAATCAATGTTAGTAACAGAGTATTTAGAGCAAGCATTTTTCTCTCTCTCTCTCTCTCTCTGTGTGTGTATGTGTGCGTGTGCATGTGTGTGTGTGTGTGTGGGGCATACATACATTTTGGATTCTTGCTGGCATCCAGTAGTGAGCTGAGATTCTCACTGTAACATCTGCAGGCGACTGAGCACTTATGGGCATACCTGTGTGCACTTACAAACCAAACTAACCGGACTTACCCTCTGACCTATATCCTATAGCTTGACAGTCAGGGTCATAACATTTCTGGTAGCAGACGCCATGTCTCAGGTCAACTATATACCTGGGCAATATGGATAACACTGGTGTGGGTAATCAAAACCACGGCCCTCTCTAGGTAAGGTCAAAGGAAATTCCATTTTTGTAAAGTCTGGGAGGCCAGGCTGTGCTATTTTCATCAAGTAGATTTGTACACAAATTAAACTACAGTTTAAATAATTTGCAACACATGAATGGTATAACATTTTGCAGATAAATAATAGCACAGCCTGGCCTCCTGAACTTAAAAAAATTTGGGAATTTCCGTTGAACTGTTTGGCCTCACCTAGAGACGGCTGTGGTCAATCATGAAGAGTTGTGAAGTGAAATAACCATGTTAAAAAACAGATTTATAGTAAAATCTGCTGAGCGAACATTTATCTGTGTCCTGTCCTTCTGTATAGGTGCAAAATATTAGAAAATAACAGGACTGATACAAAAACGGAAACAGTGTCGATGTGGTCTTTATAGAAGAATATTCACTGTGTGGATATGAAAGAAAACAAATGATTACATTTTAAAAACTACCCAACCAAGTGAGCTGTCCATAAGCAAGTTAGTTCTTCATCCAAGGAATCAGCCAAACCAATAGGAAGCAACCAAACCAATAAAGCCACACAACTAAATCAGCTGCCCATCCAATGAAGCCACCCAACCAACCAAGCTACCTAACCAATGAAGCCACCCAACCAACCAAGCTACCTAACCAATGAAGTTGCCCAACCAATCAAGCTTCCTAAACAAATGCCACCAACTAAAATCAAATAAGCTCCCAACCAACTGATAAGTTCCCTTACCAAATGCTACTGGCTAAATAAATGAGCTACTAGTCAACCAAATGAGCTACCAACTAACTGAGCTATGCAAACAACCAAGCTACACATCCACTGCAGCTACCCAAATATCCAAGCAAAACACATGACAACACAAGCCACAACCTACATGATATTGTTGCTGCGGTGTTCTCTCTGGACATTGCCGCACCACCTACAACCTGAGATATCATACAGCAATGAATCACTAGACCGGAAGCACATCCAGTGACGCACTCGCCCCTGGCAACCATGTGACCGGGTCAGGGATTCTACAAAACCATCAATCTCAGGATATGGGGACGGACAGTTGTGACCCTCCAGGCAATCTGAAACAAATGGCAGAAACTTTGGAAATGTATTAATCAGTTACAGTCTACAGCATTAGTTTTCAACCTGGATGAGGTGGGGGAGCAAGAAAGTGTCAATGCGGCATCAAGCAATTTTTAGTTCATTAAATTATAAATAAAATATTTTTAAACACATTTATAAAACAAAATAAAACCAAGGATATTTTGTGTTCATGAGCAATTTGTACATCCACCTTCTCTTGTAAGTCTTTCATTTTTTTTTATTTTTTTTTTTTGGGTGTAAATTGGGGAGGGTCTTGCCATGTTTAGTAGAGGTCTTATATTTAAGGGGGCGCCACCTGGAAAAAGTTGAAAACCACTGGTCTACTGTCTGATGGAGAGGAAAATGAGTTTATGACACAATGTTTCCATCATGAAGTGGTAACAGGATATTAGTATCCTCATGTCTCCACTATATAGTGGCACGTGGCTACTGATGACGCAATGTTTCCATCATGAAGTGGTAACAGGATATTAGTATCCTCATGTCTCCACTATATAGTGGCACGTGGCTACTGATGACGCAATGTTTCCATCATGAAGTGGTAACAGGATATTAGTATCCTCATGTCTCCACTATATAGTGGCACGTGGCTACGGATGACACAATATTTCCATCATGAAGTGGTAACAGGATATTAGTATCCTCATGTCTCCACTATATAGTGGCACGTGGCTACGGATGACACAATGTTTCCATCATGAAGTGGTAACAGGATATTAGTATCCTCATGTCTCCACTATATAGTGGCAGGTGGCTACGGATGACGCAATGTTATGATCCTTGTCCATAGGAAGAAATTAATTAGCATGTCCAAAATTTAAAATATAGTTCATTTAAAACCTCAACTCTCTCTTCTTCTCTTATTGTTGTGTCTGTGAGTGTGGGGTCTGTGAGTGTGGGGTCTGTGAGTGTTGTGTCTGTGAGTGTTGGGTCTGTGAGTATTGGGTCTGCGAGTGTTGTGTCTGCGAGTGTTGTGTCTGTGAATGTTGTGTCTGTGAGTGTTGTGTCTGTGAGGGTTGTGTCTGTGAGTGCTGTGTCTGTGAGTGCTGTGTCTGTGAGTGTTGTGTCTGTGAGTGTTGTGTCTGTGTGTGTTGTCTGTGAGTGTTGTGTCTGTGAGTGTTGTGTCTGTGTGTGTTGTGTCTGTGAGTGTTGTGTCTGTGTGTGTTGTGTCTGTGAGTGTTGTGTCTGTGAGTGTTGTGTCTGTGAGTGTTGTGTCTGTGTGTATTGGGTCTGTGAGTGTTGTGTCTGTGAATGTTGTGTCTGTGAATGTTGTGTCTGTGAATGTTGTGTCTGTGAGTGTTATGTCTGTGAGTGTTGTGTCTGTGAGTGTTGTGTCTGTGAGTGTTGTGTCTGTGAGTGTTGTGTCTGTGAGTGTTGTGTCTGTGAGTATTGTGTCTGTGTGTGTTGTGTCTGTGAGTATTGTGTCTGTGAGTGTGGTGTCTGTGAGTGTGGTGTCTGTGAATGTGGTGTCTGTGAGTGTGGTGTCTGTGAGTGTGGTGTCTGTGAGTGTGGTGTCTGTGAGTGTTGTGTCTGTGAGTGTTGTGTCTGTGAGTGTTATGTCTGTGAGTGTTGTGTCTGTGAGTGTTGTGTCTGTGAGTGTTGTGTCTGTGAGTGTTGTGTCTGTGAGTGTTGTGTCTGTGAGTGTTGTGTCTGTGAGTGTGGTGTCTGTGAGTGTGGTGTCTGTGAATGTTATGTCTGTGAGTGTTGTGTCTGTGAGTGTTGTGTCTGTGAGTGTTGTGTCTGTGAGTGTTGTGTCTGTGAGTGTTATGTCTGTGAGTGTTATGTCTGTGAGTGTTGTGTCTGTGAGTGTTGTGTCTGTGAGTGTTATGTCTGTGAGTGTTATGTCTGTGAGTGTTGTGTCTGTGAGTGTTATGTCTGTGAGTGTTGTGTCTGTGAGTTGTGTCTGTGAGTGTTGTGTCTGTGAGTGTTGTGTCTGTGAATGTGGTGTCTGTGAGTGTGGTGTCTGTGAGTGTTGTGTCTGTGAGTGTTGGGTCTGTGAGTGTTATGTCTGTGAGTGTTGGGTCTGTGAGTGTTGGGTCTGTGAGTATTGTGTCTGTGAGTGTTGTGTCTGTGAGTGTTGGGTCTGTGAGTGTTGGGTCGTGTGGGTTGTGTCTGTGAATGTTGTGTCTGTGAGTGTTGTGTCTGTGAGTGTTGGGTCTGTGGGTGTTGTGTCTGTGAGTGTTATGTCTGTGAGTGTTGGGTCTGTGAGTGTTGTGTCTGTGGGTGTTATGTCTGTGAGTGTTGTGTCTGTGAGTGTTATGTCTGTGAGTGTGGTGTCTGTGAGTGTTGTGTCTGTGAGTGTTATGTCTGTGAGTGTTGTGTCTGTGAGTGTTGTGTCTGTGAGTGTTGTGTCTGTGAGTGTTGTGTCTGTGAGTGTTGTGTCTGTGAATGTTGTGTCTGTGAGTGTTGTGTCTGTGAATGTTGTGTCTGTGAGTGTGGTGTCTGTGAGTGTGGTGTCTGTGAGTGTTGAGTCTGTGAATGTTATGTCTGTGAGTGTTGTGTCTGTGAGTGTTGTGTCTGTGAGTGTTATGTCTGTGAGTGTTGTGTCTGTGAGTGTTGTGTCTGTGAGTGTTGTGTCTGTGAGTGTTGTGTCTGTGAGTGTTATGTCTGTGAGTGTTATGTCTGTGAGTGTTGTGTCTGTGAGTGTTATGTCTGTGAGTGTTGTGTCTGTGAGTGTTGTGTCTGTGAGTTGTGTGTCTGTGAGTGTTGTGTCTGTGAATGTGGTGTCTGTGAGTGTGGTGTCTGTGAGTGTTGTGTCTGTGAGTGTTGGGTCTGTGAGTGTTGTGTCTGTGAGTGTTATGTCTGTGAGTGTTGGGTCTGTGAGTGTTGGGTCTGTGAGTATTGTGTCTGTGAGTGTTGGGTCTGTGAGTGTTGGGTCTGTGTGGGTTGTGTCTGTGAATGTTGTGTCTGTGAGTGTTGTGTCTGTGAGTGTTGGGTCTGTGGGTGTTGTGTCTGTGAGTGTTATGTCTGTGAGTGTTGTGTCTGTGAGTGTTGTGTCTGTGGGTGTTATGTCTGTGAGTGTTGTGTCTGTGAGTGTTATGTCTGTGAGTGTTATGTCTGTGAGTGTTATGTCTGTGAGTGTTGTGTCTGTGAGTGTTATTTCTGTGAGTGTTATGTCTGTGAGTGTTGTGTCTGTGAGTGTTGTGTCTGTGAGTGTTGTGTCTGTGAGTGTTGTGTCTGTGAGTGTTATGTCTGTGAGTGTTATGTCTGTGAGTGTTGTGTCTGTGAGTGTTATGTCTGTGAGTGTTGTGTCTCTGAGTGTTGTGTCTGTGAGTGTTGTGTCTCTGAGTGTTGTGTCTGTGAGTGTTGTGTCTGTGAGTGTTATGTCTGTGAGTGTTATGTCTGTGAGTGTTGTGTCTCTGAGTGTTATGTCTGTGAGTGTTATGTCTGTGAGTGTTGTGTCTCTGAGTGTTGTGTCTGTGAGTGTTATGTCTGTGAGTGTTGTGTCTGTGAGTGTTGTGTCTGTGAGTGTTATGTCTGTGAGTGTTGTGTCTGTGAGTGTTATGTCTGTGAGTGTTATGTCTGTGAGTGTTGTGTCTGTGAGTGTTATGTCTGTGAGTGTTGTGTCTGTGAGTGTTGTGTCTGTGAGTGTTGTGTCTGTGAGTGTTGTGTCTGTGAGTGTTGTGTCTGTGAATGTTGTGCGTTTGTGAGTTTTATGTGCTGTGTCTTTTCCAGCATGCTGGTCTTCCACCTTGTCAGAGACGCCTGTGTGGTTTTGACTTTGCTTCTTTTCCACGATAATGTTATTTTTTATTCCAGATTGTAAGTTATGAGAACTAATACCAGTAGTTCCATTATTCAAATCCATAGAGCTAAAATCGTTCATTCTTATCTCTATAGAGGGAGATTTTGAATTATCATTAGATCTAATTTTAACAGCACCAGAACTAGTATCATTAGTTTTTAACCGTATAGCAACAAAATTAACACCATGATTAGTGTCACTGCCATTAGATCTAGCTGTCTCAACATTACGATTCTGAGAAATAAATTCATCGCATATTTGTGCTGCGGCCATGAACTCTTCATCACTCATTTCACTAAAGTCACAGTTGTTTACAAAGCTAGGCTGGGACTTGATGCAGTTTGAGAATCCTTGGTGTATCTGACAAAGACTTTGCCTGCAACAATGTTCACAGAGCACAGCTGGTGAAATGCACTGTTCATTTGATTTCAGCTTGATGTATTTCACTAGCAGGCCAAATATATGGCGAACAAAGTTTCCTGCAAATGAAAAAACGACAAAAATTCATAAAAAAATTAAATCTAATTTCTTACTTCTTCACTGCTTTGTTTGTTATCGTTCCTCTTTCTTCTACTTCATCAATTCTTTTTTTTGGGGGGTGGGGGGGGGGGGGGTCCTTTTCACTTTCCTCCCTCCTCATCTTTTACATCAGTTTATACCATTTGGATCTCTTCATTTCCGCCTTCTGTTTCACATCATCTTTGACTATCTCTCCCATTATCATCTTTCATCAATGTTTTTATTTCATTTTCAACACCTCTTCCAATTTAAAAAAAAATCATTTTGCACAATATTTCTTTCTTCTCCTTCTTCACACTGATCTTTTCCCTCATCACCAACAATTTCCTTCTTTATCACACTTCATAACTGTTTTCTCTTTCTACTGCCTTATCTTTCTCTACTGTACTTTTTCATCTTAATTTTTTTTCTTTCTCATCAACATCGCCCACTTTATTCTTCATCCTCTGTTTTTGTTAGGGTTTTTTTTACCCACTTTCTCAAAATCTTTTTTTTTACCTGTTGCCTAAACTTTTGTAAGAATAAATGTTTCATTAATGTTAACGCGACTAATGAATCAAAAATATGACATTAAACATTGTCAGCCGTTCAAAAAAATTATCATCTGAAGATGTTGTTTCATATTTTTCTCATCCCAAATGTTTCTCTCCCTAATCTCCTTCCTCATACAGGACATAGACAGACCCTAATACAACATTTATCAGAAATATGTAAACTAAATATTTCTAAACGAAAAAAAAATGTGATTACCTGCTGCAACACAGTTGGCAAACACAGCTCCAGGAATGTGGAAGATGAGGTGTCTGCTGAACTTACTCTCTGTGCTGAAATAAGACAAGACGAGATATTTGTTAGAGTGCTATATAGAACTCATGATGTTATATGCATGTAAGACACTGGCCATAACTAGATAAAGATGAGATATTTGTTAGAGTGCTAAATAGAACCCATGATGTTATATGCATGTGAGACACTGGCCAAAACTAGACGAGATGAAAAACATTTACTCACAGCTGGGATGCGGTTTCTAAGAAGAACATGGATTGATTAAAAAACAAACAAGACAGTATTTCTGGAGACGGACGAAAGTCATAAAGTGATTAGAACAACTGGACGTAGGCAACCTGTATGTTTCAGATACGTCATGAGAAGGAATGCAATCAAAAACGTGGTAATAAATAGTAATGTTGGTAGAAAGAGAGCAAAAGGAAGGCACGAAAATAAACATCTGGATGGCTTGGATAGGGTAAGAAAAGCACTCTGACCTAATCCATGATTCTCGTGTAAGACAGCACTTACCGACAAGACACATCGTTATGTTAATGAGGTATTTGTTGAAACTGCTGTTTGAACTGAATGTAGACAATCTGTGAACCAAGCTACAAACAGTAAGCAGTAACCATATGGCGGATACTAACCTACGTGTATGGAGTGGCATTGAGTCACATATTCTAGTTCTGTAGTAAAATCAGCGTCAGTGTCTGTGGCTTAAGCACCTTTCTTCCCTATTCTCTGTAAATTCTAGAAAATATCTGGAACCTATTTAATAAGGATGGGCTAACCCCACAGTAATCAGTAGTTAGAATAACCATTCCGAACCTTCCAGGGATTGAACCCATGTCACCCTCCTGAGGTATGGAAAGCAAGTGTACTTACAACTATGACCACTAAATTTTGCTTTTGGAAGTAACCACTTTAATGCTGATTATTATGACTGTTAAAGACAGAGGCATTTGCCAACAATATGGCATGTAAATTTGTATCATACCTGGCATCCAAGTCTAGTACACAGGATCTGTCGCAATCTATGTTGAACACAGCCTCCAGCCACATACAAACATACTAGAAGCAAATAAAAAAATATTAACCTCAGGAAACTTAATGTACTTTACACAAAGTTCTCTCTCATTAATAAGCACATATTTAAAAACAACAAAGCAAATACTGAGGCAATAATACAGCATACAAATAACCACACAGCAAATATCAATAAAGTCTAATGAGCATCTAAAGTTCCACATTCCACCAAATCAGCAGATAATCTAATCTAGGTACGAGCTGCAATAGTTTTAATCTATCTGGCCAGACTACCATTACCTGAATCAATACACCAACCATTCTCTCGCCATCAGAGCCAGTGTTCAATTTTTTAAGAAACTCCAGGTCAAAATACAGCCTGCATGGCCAACCTGGCGGAATAAAATATTACACCTCTTTAGTAAACTCAAATTATTTCAATGGGGTATGTGATCTTTTCTAAAGTAGTGTTTCAATAGCTGGAGGTTGTATGTATGGCGGTAAGTGATCTTTACTGAAGTAGTATTTTAACAGCTTGTGGTTGTATGTATGGGGGTATGTAATCTTTACTGAAGTAGTGTTTTAATACCTTGGGATTGTATGTATGGGGGGTATGTAATCTTTACTGAAGTAGTGTTTCAATACCTCGAGGTTTTATGTATGGGGTATGTGATATTTACTGAAGTAGTGTTTTAATACCTCGAGGCTGTATGTATGGGGTATGTAATCTTTGCTGAAGTAGTGTTTTAATACCTCGAGGTTGTATGTATGGGGTATGTAATCTTTACTGAAGTAGTGTTTCAATAGCTTGTGGCTGTATGTATGGAGGTTATCATCATCATGTGCCCTGCCAACTGGCGTAGGCGTCATGCATCTCCACAGATCACGATCCTTGGTTGCTTGGAACAGCTGTCTTCATGATTTCCCTCCATGCCATCGTTTCAGGCCATCCAGCATCATCTCTCTCGATTTGCCTCTACTCCTCTTTCCACTGATCTTTCCAGTTGTCATGATGTTTTCCAATGCCTCTCTTCTCATTATTTGGCCAAACAACAGAGTTTGTCTCCTTCTTATTGTTGTATATAAAGAGACCTACTTTCATTAGCTTCTTTCAAATAACCGTTGTTAGTTAATCTGGCCCTCCAAGGTACAGAGATGTAATAATCATTTTTATTTTTTTTAATTTATTAGTAACCTGTGTAATATGGTTGGCTTTTAAAAAAAAAATATATATACATATATGATTTAATTCCAGAAATTCCTTTGGGGTCGTCATGACCCATTAGTTTTTAGCATTCACTGGAGGCAATGGTTAATAGATTACAACAGAAACTGTATGGAAATGAGGTAAAGACAGTAGTAACCATTTTGTTTCAGAAAACAGCTTTGTGTTTGTCAACAGTTTGTTTCCAGATTTTCCTAAAATCTGAAATTCAGGTTTTCCTGTTATCGTTAACAGATCTTTTTTAATGCTTAGATGAAATAAAGAGGGTACGAGACACAGCAAGACACACAAACCAAGCCATAGACAGACAAATATTACCTTCAGGGATGATTTCATAGTGGTGTCTTTGACTGGGCTCCATCTGACTGTTGGAGAAACAGATATATCCTCAGATAAATGACACATAAATGGCATTCCACCATATAATTACCTGTCATAGATTAAACAAGACACACAGCATAAACTATCTATCAATGCCTCAATGACACCTAAATAGGCTGGTGGTAAATCAACTACATGGTATACAAGATAAGAAGACTTCAGATAAGCTAACAACATACTGGAAGTCTTCAGACAAACCATACATGACCAAATCTGAATGTGTGTATATTTATGGGAGAGGGAGAAAGAGGGAAGTAGAGACAGAGATACAGACAAAGAGAGTGTAATAAACCTTGGCTTCACTTGGACTGCGCTTTGGCTTACTACTTATTGGCTTTCGCCACGGCTCGCTCTCTGGATGTTTACTGCTATAAAACCTGCACTGCTTTAACGTCTAGGGTTGACAACACAAACGCTGCTCAGCTTCTTGGTACATTCTGTCAGTTTATTCTCGTCCATTTACTTCACATGTTCAACACATTATTCACATTTATCACTCGCGACATATTCGAACGCTAACATTTGCGCAATATAAAAACTACATCTTCAATTACTACAACCGTCTACTCTGACTTCTCATGATCGACTGACCACGAGGCTAGCTCGGGCTTCGCCTCGCTTCCTCCACCGGCCACAAGTATCTCGTGCCGTCACTTGTAGCACGGACTTTCTGCTTGCCGCAATGTAATCGTGAAGACCATGCACAGCACCTCATCACATACTCCCCCCCTTCTTAACAAAATGATACTTTATGGAACATCAAGTATCCTTTTCCCTTTTACTGATAGATGAATCAATGGAACATAAATCTAACTACACTACTAGGGATTACCATTCCTAATTACCCTCAGTTACCGCCCTTGGTTTTAAATTTTTACTGTATGCTTTTTGAAGTACTGATCTGGTGAAGGGTGTCTCATTTTTGCACCTCTTCATCTATAGTATAACTTTATCACTATACCTATTCTATAGGGTTGAAGTAAAATAATCATTGTGATGATGGTGATGATAATGGTCAGATTTGAGATATTTACTACAGGTATAATAAATCAATTTAAATGTATTACTGCTAGGAATTGTGGTTCCTGACTATCCTTAATTACTGCCCTTTAAAACTGCTTTCAGTATTTACTGCATGCTTTCCCTGTACTGAGCTGGTGAAGAGTTTATACCATCTTTACACCTATTGCATCTGTAGTATTGTTTAGTCACTATATCTAATCTATCGGGTTTAAAGTGAAATGATGATAGAGATGATGATGGTCAGCTTTGAGATATTTACTACATAGAAAATTGGATTTAACCAATACTTCTACATCACCTTTTACAGGGTGTTAAACCCCAAGGACTCTTAACCGATATGATAGTGGTGAGATGATTGTCAGCTTTGAGATATTTACTACATAGAAAATTGGATTTACCCAATATTTCTACATCACCTTTTACAGGGTGTTAAACCCCAAGGACTCTTAGCCGATATGATAGTGGTGAGATGTATTTATCATAGTGCTTCTAGTTTCCCAAAAGCCCCTATAACACCTTTTACAGGGTACGATTACCGGGAATCGACCTTGACACAGAACGCCACTTACATTGACTGTTCAGCTCTGTTATTAGCTGTCAAGTTCAATTGGTCCAACCAGCTGTGTTCTCGGTGATGTTCCGGTTATCTTAGTTACCCAACCCCAAGGAATCTACCATATAAAAAAAAATGCATGTTGAGATATATTTTCATAGACCAAAGTCTCACCTTTCACAGAGTAATTACCCAACTCCAAGGAATCCAACATGAAAACAATGATAGTTGAGATATATTTTTCATAGATCTTAGAGTTTCCTCCAAGTCTATAACCACCTTTAACAGGGTAGTTAACCCCAAGGAATCTCATATGAAATGATGTCTATTGGGATAATTTTTAATAGAGTTTAGGGTTTCCCCACCAGTCTCTACATCACCTTTAACAGAGTATTCAACTCCAAGGAATCCCACACACCTTTCCCCCTTTAGATGGATACAGATGAGTTCAACTCCTCTATTGTGCTTGTGCTTTGATGTGTGCACTCTTTCTTTACCATCAGTATGTCTATTTAGCATCAGTATAACTATAGCTTGTTCTTAATCTTGGGTGTGGTTGACAACTTTAGCATGTCCCTGTGCTGTGTACCTATGCCAAAACATTTCAAATTAAATATTTTTATCAAAGTCATTCTGTGGAAAAAGATTTCTATATGATCTATCGCTAAATCTTGATCTAATTCTTCTGTGCTGTTCCTGGGGAGAGATTTTTTTTTTTATTTTTTTTTTTTTTTTTTTTACTTTTGAACTACTGCCATTACATGAATACTAAACTATTCCTAATGAACTACTTAGGTGATATAAATGTACACTATTAGTTTGCTACCCACAAATCTTTCATTCATCATTCATACCTGTTTTATTCTCTTTCATTCCCATTCATTCCATTAACTATTCTTGATCTTGATCCATCCCTGCAGGCTGTGTGTTTCTTGCTTGTACTCTGGCGCTTGCTTTTAAGGTTCTCATTCCTTGGTTTGCTCGACAGTCTGCTCTGCTCTGGGGTCTCTCTTAGTATGCTTGAACTGATAATCTTAGAGATATACTGACTAAAAATATAATTTAATTTTAAGAGTTAACACAATGCTATTATCAGTGTTCAGTGACTGTATACTCTGATATGCCACCTTTAAAATAATAATAATGGAATTAAACGGAAGGTGTTCAATACACACAGTATGTGGCTGTTTTTTATAAATGAAATCAGGTGTTTATGCACTTTTTTAAAATACTTCATCATTAATTTGATATTTATTTACACAAAACTTTAGGTATGTAACATAATCTAACTTTCACAGTAGCTATCACAATTGTGTAAACACGATGTAATATTGACGTTTTTGTTGTTTTTGATTGAGCTTAAACAGTCGGAATGCTTCATTATTCTCGCATTCTTTATTTTATGATACGTTTGGTATTCGACGATCTTGATATTGTATAGATGGTCTTGAAGTGTCGCTAAATATTTGATGATTTTGAGATGTTTCAATGGTCGATTTTGAGGTGTCTGGAGAAAATAATTTTGTGTTCCTTGATGGTGATTTGAAATTTGAATAATTCGGTGGCTGATATGTTTCTGTTCATTCACTGTACAGTACTGGTTGGTGATTTCTGATTTTGATTGAAATTTGATAATCTTGAAGATGAAGAATGCTAAACTGTCAATTTTTGATGATTGTTCAGGTTCACTCTTGATCGTTTGGTTGAAGGTGGTACTATGTAGCTTCTTGACTGATAATAATCTTGAATTTTATGCATGGTGATATGTTAGATTGATGTTGATGTTCAGGATGATGGACTGTATGGTTTCAAGTTAGTAAATAGTGATACTTCAGTTGATGGTGATTTTCCTTATTTCAGCTGTTCTTATGTTTGTTGATGGATTTGTATGTATTTGGATACCACTTTCTTTTAATAATATGGATGTTGACGGAAATGCATTTGTTCCCAGAATTTTATATCTTCTTCAGAACAGTTATTGATACCTGTTAGATCTCCTAGAATCAAATCTGTCGAAATGTCTTTCATTACTAAGACTTTTATTGGCTTTGACATCCATGGTGATTTTAAATATATATATGCTGTTGGTAGCTGTACTCGTCCTTCATCATTGTAATAATATATAAGTTCTCTCCACTATAATCTGATGGTTTCAGCATTTTATCCGATACTATATTGTAATATGTATCTGTATGTACTTGCATTTGAGCTGGTTTGTTGTTAATAAAACATTTAGTTGTTTTTAACAGATATTTCGGGTTTAGTGCTCTTCTTATACTATCATAAGGTATGTCGCTATTATTATAAACATACCTGAACTCTTTATCTACAGTTTGTCTGTCTATTGTTTCACAGTCATCCTGTTTCATACATTGAGTTGCTTTTGTCTCGAATGATGTCATTGTTGGAACAGTGATATCCTTTGCTTGATTAATTTTCATTGTTTCTGAGTTTGACTTTTTCTCTGTTTCAGTGGCTGCTGTCTTTTTCGTTTCAACTTTCTTGCTTGTATTACTACTCTTGCTGGATTCTAGCTCTGCAATCACAATTTCGTTCTTTATTTTTTTAGTTCCTGGACATTTCAATTGGCTTTTTCCTATCCAAATTGTATGTGGCTCTGTTGTTTTTCCTTGATTCTTTCTACCGTAGCACAGTGAACAATCTAGAGTTGGAATATCTTCCGAATCCATTCTTTCTGAATTAGTTTTTGCAAAGAAGGATCTTTTTTTGTCTTTTAACATCTGTTTCCCAACACAGTGTTTTACAATATGTCCGAATGCTTTACAGAAGTGGCACTTTTTAAGGTTATTCTTTTGTTTATTTTGCCACTTTTTATTTACCAAGTCTTCAATATAACTTGAATATTTAGGATCTCTGTCGCAGATAGTTGAAGAACTGTGCTGGTACTTACAAAAATTACACATCTTGATCTTCTGGTTGCTTATCGATGTATCTTTCATTGTTGTCGCCGAAGATACTTGCGACAAAGTGTTCTTACTTTTTACCAACCTTTTAGATGCCATTCTGATAAACGCACAATCGATGCAAAAAATGTCACCGTAGTAAGAAAACTGATCGTAACTGTAAATAAAATTAGTTCATAGTCCGCTAGTTTCCGCGAAACAATAATGGTCACAAACCTGATTTAATTCACAAACTAGATTTGAAGTTTCTAAGATGTGTAGCTTCGGTAAACACGAAATTTCCTGAATTCACCAAACTGAGTGATACGGTGTGTGGTGGGGCGTTGATGACACACCGTTTTTCATTGGTCGGCAGCTGACCTGTCGCAGCTTGCTGTGTTTATTATAGGCTTTGCTCGGGTGAAGCCTTTGTACCGTACACTGTTTTCCGCATGTTCGTCTTACCTTGGAAGAAACAAAAATGTTTTCCTATGCTTATGGTCCACGTGGTTTCGAATTTCCTTTGGACGGGCTCCCAATTGTAATAAACCTTGGCTTGACTTGATCTGCACTTTGGCTTATTACCTATTGGCTTTCGCCACGGCTCGCTCTCTGGATGTTTACTGCTATAAAACCTGCACTGCTTTAACGTCTAGGGTTGACAACACAAACGCTGCTCAGCTTCTTGGTACATTCTGTCAGTTTATTCTCGTCCATTTACTTCACATGTTCAACACATTATTCACATTTATCACTCGCGACATATTCGAACGCTAACATTTGCGCAATATAAAAACTACATCTTCAATTACTACAACCGTCTACTCTGACTTCTCATGATCGACTGACCACGAGGCTAGCTCGGGCTTCGCCTCGCTTCCTCCACCGGCCACAAGTATCTCGTGCCGTCACTTGTAGCACGGACTTTCTGCTTGCCGCAATGTAATCGTGAAGACCATGCACAGCACCTCATCACAGAGAGAAAGAAAGCGAACAAACTTTATTTCCAAAGGCTTACAAACTGGGCACACAGGTCCATCTGACACTCAGTCCTCTCAAGAACTCATCTTTCATACAGCAGTTGTATATCATATAGCAAGCACAGACCGAGAGAGAGAGAGACAGTGAGAGAGAGAGAGAGAGAGAGAGAGAGAGAGAGAGAGAGACAGTGAGAGAGAGAGAGAGAGAGAGAGAGAGAGAGAGAGAGAGAGAGAGAGAGGCAGAGACACAGACAGACTGACTATTACATAATACACAATGTTCAAGTTTATGGAGAATATTTGTAGATTTTGTAAGAGGTTCAGATGGTAGACTATGCGAGGGGTTCAGATGGTAGACTATGTGAGGGGTTCAGATGGTAGACTATGTGAGGGGTTCAGATGGTAGACTACGTGAGGGGTTCAGATGGTAGACTATGTGAGGGGTTCAGATGGTAGATTACATGAGGGGTTCAGATGGTAGACTATGTGAGGGGTTCAGATGGTAGACTATGTGAGGGGTTCAGATGGTAGACTATGTGAATGGTTCAGATGGTAGACTATGTGAGGGGTTCAGACGGTAGACTATGTGAGGGGTTCAGATGGTAGACTATGTGAGGGGTTCAGATGGTAGACCATGTGAGGGGTTCAGATGGTAGACTATGTGAGGGGTTTAGATGGTAGACTATGTGAGGGGTTCAGATGGTAGACTATGTGAGGGGTTCAGATGGTAGACTATGTGAATGGTTCAGATGGTAGACTATGTGAGGGGTTCAGATGGTAGACTATGTGAGGGGTTCAGATGGTAGACTATGTGAGGGGTTCAGATGGTAGACTATGTGAGGGGGTCAGATGGTAGACTATGTGAGGGGTTCAGATGGTAGACTATGTGAGGGGTTCAGATGGTAGACTATGTGAGGGGGTCAGATGGTAGACTATGTGAGGGTGACCTCTGGTCGGTTAAGTGAGGTGGACATCTAGTGGGTTATGTGAGTTGTGGATTATACAACATGGACAGTGGATAATACCTGTAATAATGCCAAAACACATCAAGACTGGTCACAAGATAGCGTCTCTGCCCTGTGGCAAGGGCAGGGTCTCGATCAGTGTTCTCAAATGCAAACACCATGACATCCTGGGGAGAAACAGGTTACTATGCAACAGAGTTTATGATGTATGTACATGGGTGTAGGTCTGTGAGTGCCTCCGTTCCAGACTATGAGTGTGTGTTTGTGTGAGAGAAAGAGAGAGAGAGAGAAAGACAGAGAGAAAGAGAGAGAAGGAAGAGAGAGAAAGAGAGAGAAAGAGAGAAGGAAGAGAGAGAGAGAGAGAGAGAGAGAGAGAGAGATAGTTACCTAGAGTGTAGCACATATATTTACAACACAAAAGTATCAGTTTAATGTCAGAAATGTTCCTGTAATATGTAAGCTCCAAAGCCATACTTGTCGGCTCTACTGACTGATACTACCCACACTTATTACTCTAGTGGTTCTTCTAAGACATTTCTGTAACATTACAATTGTTCTACTCATTATCTGAAGTAAGGGGAAGCTCGCCTCAGGCCTGAAGGTTGTAGGATCAAATCTACACCAATCCAAATGTTTTCAAAACTGACCCTAGCTCAGGGATGACCCACCCTAAAATGGGTACCAGGTGAAGTCCTGGAAAGTAAAGGCGGCTGGCATGACCATATCACCCCTCAAGTGCTGATTGGTCTTTAAAATATAAGTTTAGCATTATATGCTCAATACATGTGATTGCATGGGAAAAGGTCCTTCACTTTTTACTTGTAGTAAGGTCCATATCTGGTCCATGTGGAATGTTAGTATATATATTTAAAAAAAAAAACTAGACAGTTCCTATGAGAACTGCCTCGAAAGACATAGATTTCTTTCTATGTGACAGAAGTTGGACATAGGTTTCTTTCTATGTGTCAGAAGTTGGACATAGGTTTCTTTCTATGTGACAGAAGTTGGACATAGGTTTCTTTCTATGTGACAGAAGTTGGACATAGGTTTCTTTCTATGTGTCAGAAGTTGGACACTGGTTTCTTTCTATGTGTCAGAAGTTGGACATTGGTATCTTTCTATGTGACAGAAGTTGGACATAGGTTTCTTTCTATGTGTCAGAAGTTGGAGAATGTTACTGTAACGAAACCTCCGCAGTTTTCTTGGCCCAGCTGAAAGCTTCAGTCTGCCTGAAGAAGACCCTCCAACAGTTCGTAGGTCCCAGAATTCTAGACAAGAAATTTAAAACAAAACAAATCAAAAATCCCTTAAACAAAATTTAACATGTCTTAAAAATTCTACAGTTAAATTGAAAATGTTTTCAGTTTATCTTTTAATGAAAATCTCTAGAGTGCTATTACAGATTGAGGCATATACATTTGTACAGTCTCTCCTCTTCTACAGGATGTCAATCACTATTATCATGTGCCCTGCCCAGCGCTCATGTCTCTCCACAGATCTCTGTCTTCTCTTTGTTGATTTAATTCCACCATACCATTGCTTCAGGCCATCGTCTACTTTTTCCTCTTTAACCATAGATCTTTCCAGTTATCACAGTGCTTTCTAATGCATCTCTTCTCATCACATGACAGAAGAAAACTGACTGCCTCTTTCTTATAAATGTATCTAGTTTTCTAATTTCATTAGCCCCTTCCAGGCAGTCGTTGTTAGTCACTCTGTCTGTCCATGGCATTTCTACGAAATCCATATCTCCCCAGCTTCTAAGTTCTAAATTTGCTTTCACATTCCAAAATTCACAACTATACAACAGCACTGGTTCAACACTTTTCCCATGTTATTCTATTTCTTTGTGTCTCTCCCATCTCCTCGCTGCTTCCTCTTTTTTGTTTTTTTATCTTGGAGCTTTCTCTTCTTAACCAAGGAAAATTAATTGGGAGTTTCCACCCTTATAAGATAATATGAACTTTGAATCATTACCATTTTTTTCTTCTTATGTTCAGTGAGAGAGACTTGTATGTTTGGGTGCATCATATAAACATCTGGACATAAGAATCAGTGAGACAGAACTCAACCTGCAGCTGAAAGCACACAGTCGGTGCTCTTTCATGTCGAGGGTAGATGGACTGATGCATTTAAAGATGTTTGTTGATACTAGAAGTTGATGTGGCTTGGGATATTTGTTCTCTACCAAAAAAACGTTTACATAGCACAAGTGAAATGTGTGGTATAAACTTGTGGAGTGGAAACAGTGTATATGAACCAGTAAAACATGTTGTACCTGTGAGAAAATGCTGTCGGAAGTCTGACCGCATTCTGTCCCAACTTCTTAGCAAGTGCATTCTGTCCTTTTTTATTTCTCCTGTTTGTGAATAAAAGCATAAAATTAATTAATTCATTAGTACAATCAATCCAAAGACTGTTGGTTAAGAACCTGATCATGTCTCCCTACTGTTCCCCATTTCTTGGCAGTTCTCTGTGGCCCAGCTTTAGTCTAGAGCTACGGTATCCTTGTGTCATGTAGTTCTCCAATGTTCCCTATTTCTCAGCAACTCTCCCAGGTCGACCCAGCCTTGAGTGGGTACTGGGTGCAGTCCTGGGAAGTAAGGGCAACCGGTGTGATGCTGACCACATCACCCATCTTGTGCCGATTGGTCTATAAAAATATAGGTCTAGCCCTATATGCCCTATACGCCTAAAGGCATGGAAAAGGGTCCTTTACTTTTACTTTTTTCTCAGCAACTGTTTTTGAGTCAGCGCCCCAATATTCATGTGTGGTGTAGTTCTCCAATTGTTCCCTATTTCTCAGCAAATGTCTTTAAGTCAACAAACTAATATCCAAGTGGGAAGTAGTACTTCAATTGTTCCCCATTTTCCCCTTAAAAGCTATATAAATCCTAAACTGATATATGGATGTGAATCATCGACAGTTGGTAAATTAGTTAAAACTTATTTTGAAGCTGCGGAGATGTGGTTTTATAGAAGAATGATGAGAATACCCTGGAGAGATAAAAAGAGTAATGAAGATTTCTTGAAAGAAACTGACACAAAAAGAACGGATAACCCACATCAGAATTAGACAATCTACATTCATTAGTCATGTGAGGAGAAGGAGATAAACTGGAGTACATCATGTCAGGAGGACAGTTGGTGGGGAGAAAAGGCAGAGGAAGACCGAGAAAACAGATGCTGGACAGTCTGACATCATGGCATGGATGATCATCTGTATCCGAGTTGATTATAAGTACACGAGGCAAAAGTTTGTGGATAGTCATGACTACCAACTCCACAAAGCATGGACTTAAAGAAGAAGTTTTTGAGTCAGCGCCCCAATATCCTTGTGTGCAGTTCTTCAATCGTTCTCTTTTCTCAGCAACTGTCTGAGTCAGCGCCCCAATATCCTTGTGTGTAGTTCTTCAATCGTTCTCTTTTCTCGGCAACTGTCTGAGTCAGCGCCCCAATATCCTTGTGTGTAGTTCTTCAATTGTTCTCTTTTCTCGGCAACTGTCTGAGTCAGCGCCCCAATATCCTTGTTTGTAGTTCTTCAATTGTTCTCTTTTCTCAGCAACTGTCTGAGTCAGCGCCCCAATATCCTTGTGTGTAGTTCTTCAATTGTTCTCTTTTCTCAGCAACTGTCTGAGTCAGCGCCCCAATATCCTTGTGTGTAGTTCTTCAATTGTTATCTTTTCTCAGCAACTGTCTGAGTCAGTGCCCCAATATCCTTGTGTGTAGTTCTTCAATTGTTATCTTTTCTCAGCAACTGCCTGAGTCAGCGCCCTAATATCCTTGTGTGTAGTTCTTCAATTGTTCTCTTTTCTCAGCAACTGTCTTTGGCTCAGCTTTAGCCCCTGTCTCAATATTTGTGTAACCCTTTGCAAATAAAGTTTGTTCATTCGTTCATAAAGGGTAAGGTAATTTTTGCCTTCTTTTTCTTGTCCTGTATCTAACCCTGCAGTTTTTTAAGTAATGGCTTCCAAGTAAAATATTATGAACGAGCCAAGCATTTGTTTTATGTGTGTGGTGATGCACTTCTTCTTTGTTTCAATTTGTATACACAGATCAGACCATCAGGTGGGTTGCCTCTATGAAATTGCGTGTCAGCAGCAGGTCCTTCGTGGTTCCCCAAAGCTTGCTCTGCACACTTTGCTTCTGAGGCCAAGTTTCTCTTTGTAGTTGTAAATAAAGTAGGTGGGCCTGCAGAATGTGCTCAGGTGTTTGTGGTCCAGTCTGACAGGGACACCATAGCGACTGTACAGTCTATATTTTATGCATGTGTTAGTAGAGCCTGCAGTGTCCTGTTCTTAGATAGAAAATTGCTGTATGCTGCTTCCTGATGGGGTCTTGTGGATATTTACAGTTGTTTTGTTCTCTTTACAATTCCTTTCTTTTTTTCTCTTGACAGGTAAATTGATTTATGATAATGCTAATAAATTGGGTGTGTTGTTTCTCCTGTGTTGCATTTGGGGATGTACAATAACTGCCTAATTTCTCCAGTGCCTTTAAGAATGTGTTAAATTCAACGTCTTCCTGCTCAGCTTAAACTGTGCATTCTGTAAAAATTCCACATTTCAAAAGCTTCAGAGGTTTTACGTTTAAAACTCCCTTTCTTTTCTGTTGAGAGTGCATGTTCTAGAGAGGCATCTTCTTCACCTAGATTTATGCAGACAAAGATATGGTCATCCCCTTACGTTTGTCGATGTGAAATAGGCAGGCAGTTACTTCTGAATGTAGTCAATTTTGTGTTTCTGTTTCTGTTTAAAGAACAGATCAACACGATGGAACAAGGGTCATAAGCCGTTCAACTTCTAACTCAAGCCTCAGTCCGAAGAATCTCAGCGCAGTGCACTAACTCTGTAGCACCAGCGAGGTGTTTCAGTTGGAAGGATTTATTTATTTCATTTTGTTTTAATTAATTGTTACAGTAGTATGCACCTAACAAGATAGAGCAAAATATGCTAGGCAATAATTGTGCAATCTGTTGTTTGTATTTGTGTTCAAATTTACAGCAGGGAAACATTCCTTCGAAATGTCAGCTATCCTCCGAATACTGGCCACATATTATGGCGGCCAAAAACACACCCTGACAGGGCTTCATTAGGTCATGTGTTGTAAACATTCAAAAACTTGAACTCAAAAATAATGAGGAACGAAAAAAAGGGAAAATGACGACATTGACTATCTAGCGATAATTGAGGCCTTTATATCTAAAAATAGTGGCACAGAAGTTGCAAATAGTGCCCGAAAATCTGCTCTTTGTGGCTGCAGCGCCATTGAAACTCGGCTAAATATGATCGGTGTCGCATTAGTAACGCAGTTTTCACCGCCGAGAATATCTCCCGTGCCGCAGATAGGGGGGCTAAACTAGATGGTTGGGACTCACGAGCAAAAAAATTAGAGAAAGTTGCAGGAGATGTGGTAGCTGCTGCTCGTGAGTCCCACCCGTCTAGTTAGAGCCCCCCCCCCACCCCCCCCCCCCCCCCCCCCCCCCCCCCCCCCCCCCCCCCCCCCCCCCCCCCCCCCCCCCCAACCGCGCAGCGTGTGTTTTGTTGTGTTTCTCGAAATTGTCAACGGACAGTAATCCTAGTATTGCGCCATGTGTTCGTCTGAGGAAGTCAGCAATTTGCATGTGATTGAGGCCCTGTCAGGGTGTATTTTTGGTCACCATAAAATGTGGCGCAGGATAATCATAGACAAGATATCAAATACTAATACTATGGATGGCTAGCCTAAGTTAAGTTCAGAGAGGCGCTTTTAATCCTCCTACAAAATCATCACACACCCCCCCCCCCCAACCTCTTTTTTCCTCCATTAAATATAAATGGTGACTGTGCCCCAGGTTCTGACACTTATAACGTATTTATTATACTAAATTATTCATATGACGATACCTGCTCTTTCCGTAAAACTGAGAGGGAGTGAACGAGGGCGGACAACAATCCATCGCTGTGGTCTGATGAACTTTCCCCTTCTTAACACAAAAATAGATCTTTCCGCATAATAAAACTTCCGTTAGACGGTCTCGTTGTACCAAAAGTTAGCAACAAACACAGAGAATATATCGTGGCTCAACTCGTCATGTTTTAGATTTGTTTTGAAATTTGTCCTCGCTCGGCCGCCTTACGGTCAAATTTGCCTCTCTTTTGTTTACATCCGGTTCTAGGTCATGACCCCTACGGGTCATAAACTATAGGCCGTGAACTTGTCAGGGTTGCCATATTGGCTTTTTTTTAAACGCCAGATTCCACAAATTTTGCGTATTTGAAATTGAGCTGGCCTAAGACAATGAGCTGGCGTTTTTGGCAAGTTTGGATTTCTCCTGGCTTTTTTTAAACAAAATATGCTCACATTTCTTGTTTATTGTTCCTCTGAGAAACGTCGGCTCTGTGGCTGTCGATGCAAATGTTTCATAATGCCGGGGTGCCGGGTTCGATCCCAGCTGCGGGTCATGCGCCTTGCGTTGATTTCGACCAGGGGCTGCTGGGGTTGGTTCTGCAACGTCCTGTAAAGGATACGACCCTATAGGCCAACCCCTCCCTCCCTCCTTAGACACTCAGTGTACGCTGTTGGCGTCTAATCCACCCCCTTTTTTGGCCCCCACCCGCGCGTTGGAGATATATAGGCTGACCGTCATTTTAATGTACGAAGTTTTTTTCGCCAGGGACACAGATGAGTATCATTTATTTTATACATTAGAGTCCTATGTAGTCACTTCATAGTTAGAGCATATTTGTTTATGTGTACTGTGTTGTCCTTTATGTGCTGATGAAGGCTAATCGCCGCAACGTCCTTAGTTTGTTTATTGTGATCGATTTTGTAAAGCTAACTTTAACTATTTGATGTTTTTTACCAACTTTTTCTCTTCCCCATAATTTTCTACTCCTTTTAAAAACTGTAAAGGATACGCAACTAATCTGTGAGAAATGTGCGTCGTTGTTGTCTCAGTGTGCTCTGGTTGTTTCCTAGGGGATTGTACTATGGCTGACACCTCTGATGAACTGACGCACATATATGTTATTGAGTAGACACAGTCGCAGTTTAAATCTGTATCACTCACAGACGACAATCTGGTCCAGTCACCGTCAGCTACTCTCTAGTATCTCCAAATATTCATCAAGTGGGGTTCCAACATTAAGCTACCAGTGCCAAACATGGACACTATCTAAAGCCATATACGCAATTGTCACCATTTATAAGACAAACAAGCCTGGTAGTCTGGTAGTCTGGTAGTCTTAGTTTCAGCTTCATAGCAAACGGGTTGCCCCATCTTTGCTCCGCTCCTGTGCCAGCGAAAAACACTCAGAATGTTTATCACAGTCCCTTGTGGAAAGATTGACAGACTGCTGTCTCAGCATATCTAGCATACACTCGCATTAAAGCATATGGTAGCCATCCGAAGTGCTAACACAAACAGTCCAACATTAGAAATGCAGTTCATCATTGATGATAGCAGAACTTGTCGCCAACAGATCAGCAGTTTCCCACGCGATCAATTGTAATCACACACGGGCACCGCCAACATTGACGACCGGCATCGCGCCATTTTCTGAATCTACAATTCACACCACGTTGGTCACAGTCGAAAAAACATTCCAAATGCAATCCGCAGCTCACAGGGTCACGCCATGCATTCAACTCAGAAGCTGGGCGACGAAACTATATCCAGTCTACAAATGGAGCAAAAATACTTCGGCCACCGTCCGGCAGAAGCAAAAAATTTGCCTCCGCTCCGACACAGCGCCGCTGTCTAGCGTCCATTTTAACCGGAACCAGACAAACAAGCATAACTATGAGTGCAAAGAGATATATTATTAATAGCATATTCATTCCAACGGTACCAGTGCCAAACATGGACACTATCTAAAGCCCATATAAGGAAAATCATCACCTGCGAGATAAGGCGCCTGAGAAAAGCAGACAACCTAACCATACGAGATCGAGTGAATAATGAAACTATCAGGCAAATTGTGGGAACGCCACCATGTACTAGATTAATCGAGAAATAGCAGATTAGGTGGTTTGGCCATCTTGTTAGAATGCCGCAAGATCAAATACCATCACAAGCACTACATCTCAGAAGGTCAGCTACAAGAGCAAGAGGACGGCGGCGGAAAAATGGATCGACAACATTAAAGACACTCTACACCTTCACGGCATGACAATAGCCAGTGGCAGCCAACGTGCACTGGATCACAAATTATTCCTCCCCACGTCACTTAACTGTAGAAGTGGTTTATGATGAAAATGATGATGACGAACAAAGACAAATGATGATGACGAACAAAGACAAATGATGATGACGAACAAAGACAAATGATGATGACGAACAAAGACAAAGTTCCTCACCGCTGTTGACCACCATTCCCGTTGGCTACCTCTGCAATCTTCACGTCTCAATCGCGCCACATGTACTGTTCTCAAACAAACAAAGACATGATATGCATAATTCCACATAGATGACAGCTACTATATGTATTTAAAATAAAAACAGATGTACAGTTGGAATAAAAGCACAAGGCCAGTGAAATAAACATAATTACATTGCTCAAGTCGTAATGTTTGTTCGTGTTAAGACTGAAACATTAATTCCGTCTCATAAAATGTTGGTACAAGTTTGAAGTCAGCTGTTCATTACGACTGCAAGAGTGTTGCGTTTCCTTTTGTCGAATATTGAATCAAGAATCGACATCACAGCACCAGAGACACTCATATCAGCGCTCAGTACCCATCTTCGGTAGAAAGCGAAGAGTTCCAATTCCGATTGTACCAGTAAACGTCTGACTGCACATCCATCTCATCCTTCCCCTGAGTGTTGAGCATCGGCCAGATCCCTGGTAAATCCTTGCAGCGCCATTCTCCACTGACCGCAATTATCTATCTACGCCCCCGCACTGTTCGCCCGTTCCCAAAAGGCGCTCACAATATCTAACTTGTCATGCATAAATTCACCACCAAGTGGTGCAGAGCCAGCCAGTCTATCTGCCTGCTAAGTTCCCAACACACCGGCATAACCTGGAGAAAATGTCCAAAGGATGCTAACTACCCAGGACCTCTGAGGTGATGCTTGCCACTCTGCACGAAGCATGCATGTTTTCACCCTTCTCAACATGCTCTGTGAGTCAGTTACAATCATGGCATATGTGTACAGCTGATTCTCAAGCCAGCGGAAGGCAGCAGTGACTGTCTCCACTTCCATTCTCAAACTGGACGTTGTGATATCATATGCAAGGCTTTGCTGCACCAGGCAACGGCCATTGCTATGAAACCCCTCTGCCCCTCAGCACTGAGCCATCTGTATTGATAATGACATCACTTGGACGGGAATTGTCATCAACCATTTGTTGAACTTCGTATTCTGCAGCACCAGCTGGCCAGTCCCTACACTCACGTGGTAACGTGATTAGAACCATACATAAGTCTGAAACTTGTTCAGACAGTATGTAAACACTCATTAAATGCTAAAGTAGCAGGACCCTTTTCAACGCCTTACAGCGTATTAGGCATATAGCGCTAGATCCAAACTGTATAGACCAAAATGCACTCGGTGGGTTATGTGGTCAAAATCACGCCGGCCACTTGTACTTCCTAAAACTTTACCTGGTACTTATTTAAGTTCGGTCGACTTGGCAAACAACGTTATTTCTGAGAAAGAAAGAAAAATGTTCGGCTCCGTTCGGATTTGGACCCACAGTTTTCGATTCCGCTAGCGAGTCTCGTTGCTACATCACAGCGGCTCCCTCATTAACTGCTGTCTGTGCTCAAAAATTGAAATTAAACGGTATGCCTGAATCAATTATGTCAAGCTTCGGGATGGAACTATTTTTAAAAAAACCTTCACTGAAACAAAAGGCGAGTTAAAGACGCTATCGTTGGACTGGGCACACAGTTTGGACGCCACACAACAATATAACTAGAAATTCTCTACACTGAATTCACGCAAAATCGCGCGCGTGCTCGTGCGGAAACAGAGAATAGGGGAATGAAGTAACAAAATCAATTGGAGAACACTGGGTGAGCTGCATGGCGAGTGTAAAAATTACACCAGTGTGGGTAGAATTGGTTGAGGGGCTAAGCTTTTTTTTTGGGATAAATGACAGAAATAAAAAAAAAGGGGGGGGGGGGATGGTGTTTTGGGGGAGAAGATAGAAATGGGTGCTGCTACTGTTACCTCAAACAAGGCCAACTAACATTTCAACAAGTGTTGTAAATAATAAATCTCACGGTTACAGCATTTCTACTCACCACGGGTGGTCAGAGATATGTGGGGTGTCACAAGCAGACATATGGATATAAGCTGGTGATTTTAGCGCCATCTACTATACACACGGGCCACTGCACTCACAGACAGGCTAACAATCAGATCTCGCTTATTTCTGAAACTATCAGACATGGTTTCTAGTTACTCATTTCGCAAAAGCGCCTATCAGTGTCTATGATAGGCAGGCATGGAGACGAGTTTATTTCGTTGCCTTATCCTGATGACATACATTGCAGCTGATGGTATGTTTAAAGTTATTGGTTTCAGTTAGCCTTCCGTAGTTATGAGCATAGCTAGAGATCCACAGGCAGTTGTGCAATGGCAGGACTGGCCGGCTGCTCTGCAGTCTCGGCAGTCATAGGTTTAGATTCCAAACTGCACCGATAAAGATGTTTAAAAGACAGTTGGCTCATTGTGTTGTTGTTTACAGCAAGGCTGCGATATCTGCACCCTTCCGCCTAACACATCTTATTTCAG
Source organism: Candidula unifasciata (assembly GCA_905116865.2). Taxonomy (NCBI): domain Eukaryota; kingdom Metazoa; phylum Mollusca; class Gastropoda; order Stylommatophora; family Geomitridae; genus Candidula; species Candidula unifasciata. The sequence continues at coordinate 103,046 of CAJHNH020002106.1, forward strand.
TACATTTTTATTTAGTCGTTTTTTTCATATTTTTTTTAAAGAGTGGCGTGTTTATCCCCGCGCAACCTCCCCCTTCCCTAACCTCCTCCAGCGGTGGGTTATTTAGAACCAGGCCGCCGTATGTTGATGTCAACACTGGTACCGAGAGCCGACTGTTAAGTAGACAATAGCCCGGCTCTCTAGCGAAGTTGGTTAAACCTGACTTTCGCGGCGGCCGGGTGACGAACTCCTTGTGGTTCGGGTTCACTCCCGGGAGTAGGCAGAAAATCCACATTTCTCCCAGATTAACGGTACCTATAATGGAATCAATGCCGAAGGGTTGCGATATCCATAGTACCGAGCCAAAGGGTTTACAACTCATGGTTTCTGGATACGTTAAAAAAAAAAAAAAAGTAGACAATAAGATACTTAACATAAACTTTCACCCATTACGGTTCAGGAGGTGTATCAATGGAAGCATTAGCAGACAAAACCTGCCATTTCCCACTGTCTTCCGCCTGATGAATGAGTGCTTTGATAACTTAGTCTTGTCCATTTCCTAATGTTGTCATTCCAAGTTCTTCTTTGCCCTCCGCTACGACTACCCCCGATGGTTTTTTTTAAATGTAGTCTTTGCAATAGAATCGTGTCTCCTCATGTGTCCAAACCAAGCTACCTTGCGACGTTTCATCACTGCAAAGAGAGGCTCCTGATGTCCTGCAAATTTAATATTTTGTCTTTGACATATTTGTTAGTTTTATATTCTAAATACTAGGGCTGTATCGAATATTCGCTTCGTATTCGCTTCGGGGCCGAATAGTGGACCTAATAACTATTCGGTATTCGGCCGAATAGTTGCGTTTGGGCCGAATACGAATAGTGGTTACCTTACATCCGTTTCTGGACTGGTGGAAAATAAATATATCAAGATTTCCCACCTTGGTTCATACTGTCAAGCGTTTTCTTTGTGCCCCATCTACGAACGCACCAAGTGAACGTCTGTTTAGTACAGTTGGAAATACCTTCAGTGAGACAAGAAGCTGCCTTCACGCTGACAACATGGAAGATTTTTTTTTTTTTTTGAAAAAAAATTCCCGTGGTTCAATTCCCGGCACGGTAACTATAGCTTTCGATTTGTATGTTGTCTAGTGTGTTCTTCTATCTTTCTACTTCTTTCTATGAGTGCCGTTCACAATACTTTCTGTTACTTGATTAATTCATAATATTTAACGGCCTCAAATGTCTCCCCCCCCCTTTTCCCCTCTGTTTATTTATAGAAATGACGTATACACACCGGAACCTACCAATCAAATACCTTTCTTAAATGTTTGTGTATTCTAGACAAAGCAATAAGGTCTACTGTGTTCGTAAATTGTTGCTGTGATTGCTATTCGACATTTGCTTCGTTAATATACATTTCTGTAACCTATGGTGCCATTTCAATGGGTTGAAATGAATTCTGTCCGTATTTTATAGTCGTGGATTTCAAGCTGTACGATAAACATGGCCAATAAGACACCTTTTTTTGGGGGTGCCTAGTTGACCATGTATCTTAGTGCACTTGTATTCATGGCGAGGCGCAGACGCCGTCTGGAGGTGACAGGTTCAATTCCCGGCACTGTAACTATAGCTTTCGATTTTTATGTTGTCTAGTGTGTTCTTCTATCTTTCTACATTTTTCTATGAGTGCCGTTCACAATACTTTCTGTTACTTGATTAATAAATAAGAATACTTTCATTGCTAGGTATAAGTTACCACAGACTGACTGACTGAAGGATGCAAAACATGAAATGTTTTTAAATGTTTATTATTCTGTAGTACATTTTGTGAAGTAAAATTTCAGCATACATTTGATATTATGGATGGTTTTTATTTTTTTTTTAGATCTATTATATACATGAAAGTGGAAGAACTGGCCTCAGTTTGAAGAGTGGGAAGACAAAGTAATGGTCACTCACAAAATTATTATTCCTAAATGTGTAATAAAAGTCAATGGTTTTATTTTAGGACAACTACAGAAATTTAAGTATCTGGGCACATGTATAACACCAGATGAAAGATGCATAACTGAAATAAGAAACAGAATAGGACAGGCAAAAACTGCATTTTATAAAATTAAGAACATCTTATGCAATATATCTTTGTCATTGAAGGTAAGAAAAAGAATTTTTCCTTGCTACATACATCCAGTTTTAACATATGGCTGTGAGTCCTGGACAATCGGTAGGCAGGACAAACAATTTCTTGAGGCCTTAGAATTGTGATTTTACAGAACAATGCTTAAAATTAGGGTTGTACCGAATATTCGCTTCGGGGCCGAATAGTAGACTTAATAACTATTCAGTATTCGGCCGAATAGTTGCGATCATGCCGAATACGAATAGTGGTTACCTTACACCCGTTTCTGGACTGGTGGAAAATGAACATATCAAGATTTCCCACCTTGGTTCATACTGTCAAGCGTTATCTTTGTGCACCACCTACGAGCGTACCAAGTGAACGTCTTTTTAGTAGAGCTGGAAATACCTTCAGTGAGACAAGAAGCTGCGTTTTTGCTGACAACATGGAACGATTGTGTGTGTGTGTGTGTGTGTGCGTTTTTCGAAAGCTAATGTTTCTTCCTTGTTAAATACATCCAGTTTTAACATATGGCTGTGAGTCTTGGACAATCGGTAGGCAGGCAAAACAATTTTTTGAGACCTCAGAGATGGGGTTTTACAGAACAATGCTTACAATACCTTAGACAGCCCCCCCCCCCCCCAAAAAAAAAAAGGCAACCAAGAGGTTTTGAAAGAGGCAGGAGCCTGAAGAATACTACTGACAGACATCAGAAGGAGACAGTCACCATTTTTCGGCCATGTTATAAGATGAGGGAAAATGGAACATGTGGTGACCACTGGAAAGATCTGTGGAAGGAGGGACGAGGAAGACAACGAGAGAAGATTCTAGATTCTTAACAGTCTTGTTGCATGGCATGGAGGTGTGTCAGCACACGAACTAATATATGTTGCAGGAGATTGCAGATTGTGGCAAGGCATAATCGCCCATGCCAGTCGGCAAAGCACCTGATGATGATGATGATTCACTATTCGTATTCGGCCGAATAGTTGGCCCAGCTATTCGTATTCGGCCGAATAGTGAAAACCACTATTCGGTACAGCTCTACTTAAAATACTTGGACAGCCCCCCCCCCCCCCCCCCCCCCCAAAAAAAAAAAAAGCAACCAAGAGGTTTTGATAGAGGCGGGAGCCCGAAGACAACTACTCACAGACATTAGAAGGAGACAGTCATCATTTTTCGGCCATGTTATAAGATGAGGGAGAATGGAACATGTGGTGACCACTGGAAAGATCTGTGGAAGCAGGGATAGAAAAAGACAACGAGAGAAGATTCTTGACAGTCTTGTTGCATGACATGGAGGTGTGTCAGCACACAAACTAATACATGCTGCAGGAGATCGCAGATTGTGGCGAGGCATAATCTCCTATGCCAATCGGCAAAGCACCTGAGTGTAGTGAATCTCATTTTCTCCTAGATAAATTATGCCTAGACAGACGACGTCAGTAATAAATGGGAGTGGAATATTTTAAATCTAACTGGGACAACACGGGAATTACTGATAGTCTAACTTCACGCGAATTGTAGAGAAATGCTGATAGTCGAACTTCGCGTGAAGTATAATTATTCATGTGTAGAGAAGTGCTGAAACAGTCTCGTGTTGTTTTCCAGTCGTCCATTTTCTGCTCGTAGTGTGATGTCGGTGTGTGAAGTAGGAATGGTGCGATGACGCGAGCCAGAAGACAAAAGAAAGTCATCGCACGAATGGAGGCTCTTCCAAACAATAGAGGATGGGACATTTGTATCCGACACCGACATCACACGACGAGCAGAAAATGGACGACTGGAAAACAACACGAGAGCACATGAGGTTTCAGAGAGGACTTTCCATGCTCTCCTGTCCTGTGCAATCTTCAGTGCAGTTTTCCATGTCAGTAATGCCGCATTCAGGTCACTCTCCATCGTTCGTCTCCATGTTGCTTTTAGGCACCCTTTCTTTCTTTTTCCCTGTGATATTCATGTGAGAGCTGTTTTGGCAGGTATATCAGGATTCATTCTCATAACATGGCCAAGCCATTTCCATCTTCTCTTGGTCTAGAGTGTCTTGGTTTGTGACTTGAAGCAGTTTAGTGTTTGAGATTGTATCTGGCCAGAAAATTTTGATAATTCTACGTAGGCATGTGTGGTGGAAGGTGGACAGCTTGTGTGCATCCTTTTTGGTCATTCTCCGGCATTCTGCTCCATAAAGAACTGGCAAAATAACGCTCCTGTAAAATCTGAGTGGTGTTCATCTGCAGTAACTGTCGGATTTCCAGATTTGCCTCATCCTTCCAAAAGCAGCTCTAGCTTTGTTCAGGAATGACTGTATGTCTTCCTCTGTCCTTCCCAATAGGGACACCACACTAACGAGATATGTTTGGTTATATATAGTCAAAGATGTTGGTTTGGACTGTTTGTCATGATCTAAGTTGTCCTTGTATTTTTTCTCAGCCCCATCATTTCTGCTGTGATGTGTAGTCTGTTACTTTTTTTCTTGTATATGTTCATGTTTATGTGATAGGAGTGCTATATCATCTGCAAAATCAAGGTCCTCAAGCATGGTGAATGGAGTCCATCGTATCCTTCTCAATGTCCTGTCTACTGTGTTCATTAGTATCCAATCTTTCACAAGGTTGAAGAGGAGAAATGACATAACACATCCCTGTCTTACACCTGTCTTTACTGGGAAAGATGTATTATAATTTTTTATACTGCAGGAAAAGTCTTTATAGAAGAGAGCAGTTATGTTGAATATTTTTTCTGGAATTCCATAATGTCGTAAATTTTTCCAGAGACTGTCTCTATGGACGCTGTAAAAAGCTCTCTCAAAGTCCGCCAAATTATTATATATACTTCTCTGCCATTCATTGCATTGTTCTAAAATGTTACGTAGAGTATAAAGATATGCTCAGAAATTTCTCTGCCCTTTCTGAATCCTGCTTGTTCCACTCGTATGTATTTATCTACTCCTTTTCAAGCCGCATTATGATGATTTTACAAAATATTTTGCTTGGTACAGAGAGTAGAGTAATTCCCCTCCAATTATTGCAGTCTGTTAAGTCTCCTTTTTTGGGGATTTGGACTATTGTTCCTTCAGTCCAGTCATCAGGTAACACTTCTTTTTCCCAAATATCCTTGAACAAAGGTTCTAGAATGCTAGCAGTTTTGTTGGGATCTACTCTGAGAAGTTCTGCTGGCAGTTCGTCTTTGCTTGGTGCTTTGTTGTTCTTTAAAGTGTGGATAGCTTTAAGGATTTGTTGTTTGCTTGGTAAAAAAGTAAAGTAAAGGACCCTTTCCACGCCTTTAGGCGTATAGGGCATATAGGGCTAGACCTATATTTTTATAGACCAACGGCACAAGATGGGTGATGTGGTCAGCATCACGCCGGCCGCCTCTACTTCCCGGGATTGCACCGGTACCCACTCAAGGCTGGGTCGACCTGGGAGCCAAGGTCATTTTTTTTAAAGAAAAGTCCTTCTCCCCCAGGGAGCGAACCCAAGACCTTCCGATCCGCGGCGCGCGTCTAGCCGCTCTGCCACGGCGACTCCCGTTTGCTTGGTAGTTTAATAATAAGGTCAAGGTCCTGAGAGGCTGGTTGAATATCTGGGGGATTTTCAGGATCAGGTCTGTTCAAGAGGTCGGAGAAGTGTTTAGTCCACTGCATGTCTTGTTTTTGTTCTGTGGTGAGCAGTCTGCCTTGGTTATCTCTGATGGGTATGCTGTGATAGTTGTTTCTGTTTATGCAAATTTGCTGGGTAATTTTGTGTAGGGTTTGTAGATCATGTGCTTTAGCAGCATTTTCTGCTAGATGTTCCATAAATCTTCTTTTGTCAGCTCTGGCACTTTTCTTGGTCATTTTATTTAGTTCGCTATATTCTAACATTAGTTTGTCTTTCTGACGTTCTGATTTAGTTTGATTTATGAGGCTCTTTATTCTTTTTCGCTTGGTAACATAGTCCATAGTTTGACTGCTTATCCATTCTTTGTGATGTTGTTTCCTGGTTCCTAATATGTTCTTGCTGGTTGTTTTGTATGTTTCTTTGACCTGGTTCCATCTGTCTTGAATGCTGATTGTAGTTGGAGTGTCTGGGTCACCTGATAGAGTTTGAAATCTATTCTTGAGTTTTAATATACATTTAGTGTAAATGTCTTTTTCTCCTTTAGGCTGACATTGTAGCGTGCTGTCGGTGTATTAGCTTGTGTGTGCACTTTTTTTGAGTTTAAGTCGTAGTAGAGCAACTACAAGGCGATGACCGCTTCTCACGTCTGCTCCCCTTTTGACACACACATCGATTAGGGACCCACGCCATTGATCAGTTTTACATCTCTTCCATTTGGGGATATCCATGTAAGATTGTGTATATTCTTGTGAGGGAAAAGTGTTCCTCCTATAACCAGTCTATTCGCCGTGCAGAAGTCGCTCAGTCTTTCTACGTTGTCATTAATTGTAGCGCATCCTTGATTTCCCATGGATAATTCTCTATTCAAGCTGTTGCTACCAACTTTTGCATTGAGATCTCTCATAATCCATAAAATATCATAGGCTGGTACATTATCTACTACCTGTTGCAATCTCCTAAAGAATGTTTCTGTATCTTCGTCTTTAGCTTCATTAGTCGATGCGTAGCATTGGATAATTGTAAGTTTGGCATTGAATGGTGCTGTCATAATTCTTTCATCATCTTTCACTATGAGATGTTTGTGCATACTTTTCTTTAAAATGAGTGCCACGCCTGCAGAAAGTTGGTTATCATCTCTTCCAGAGTATATTATGGTTTCTCCTGTACCTGTCGTGGATTGTCAAAACCCCGTCCATCTGCTTTTACTAATTCCAAGAATATGCAGTTTATAGTTCTGCATTTCTTCAATTACTTGGGCGGTTTTGGCCGTTTTAAACATGGTTCTTACATTCCAGAAGCCAATTCTTTAATTCGGTTTTGACATCCAGCAGACTTGTTTTCCCATCATGGGCTTCCTTTCGGCTTTCCCCCATGTTGTTCATGTTGACAGAGGGACTCTGTCCCAAGACCGCCGGACGTTTCGAAAACTTACTTCATCTTGAAGTTTCAGTAACGTTGTAGATTTTTTTACAGGGCAGAGCTGTCAACACTGCGCCCAACCCCCGAGCCTGGAGGACCGGAAGGCCATCTTTAGTCTTACAAATGACCTGTCCGGCTTGGGTGACCCTGCCAAGAACATATGTTCCCGCCGGCATAGCTCATTAGATCATTGAGGCTCTCAAGCTCTCTCACCACTACAAGGTCATGACCTCTGGAGGAAGCTTTTAAGGTATACATATTTGCTCATATATTGCTGACTGTTGCGCTAGTTTATATTACGAACAGACACACTAAACATATAGCAGCTTACATAAAGGCATACACCAACACATATGGATGTAAACGATGTTGTAGTATACATGTCCTTTATCTACTTTCTGACAGTGGCACGTAAAAGCAAGAGCCCAAACTTTCCTTTGGAAGGTTGCCATAAAACACGTGTGCTATCGCTGTTGGATGATGGCGTCGATATACCCTGGACGGAGCAGAACGATTTGGTGATACAACTGAATTTCGGATTAACATATATGTTTCTTTTATGGCAAAGATCCACCACAGTGGTTGATCAGCTCAATGCTTACACAGAGACCAGAAATTTCAGGAATTGGTTAAAAATGAATCATTTGGGCCATGATGCTGTATACATGGGCGGGTATGCAACACAGCTGAAAACTAGAAATGTAAGCACAGTTCTTGAATTAAAAATACGTTATGTTGAACATTTGTTTAAAGAAATAAGAGACTCAGAGCATAATACTCTTGTTGGAATTGTCTATCTTGATGGTGCCAGTTTCACATATGAAGAAATAAGAAACTTATCATCCATTGTAGAACAACGAAAAGCAACAGATGTGAAGATATTCGTTGTGATAGTTGGTAATAAACTTGTGAAGGAAATCGTACTTTTGTTTGACACTATAGTGTTTCCCGACATGGAATCAGTGAAATTTGCACAGCATCTGTTAATGGCACTATGTAACTTGTGCAGACACGGCTGGCGTTCCCTTAAACACAAAACCAGCTTAGATAAGCTCTCCTGCTATCAAATCATCTCTGCTCCTTGGCATTTTCCACGGACTAGTAGATCAAAAGAGTGCAGTGGAGCTTTTCACGGTTACCTTGCAGCCATCGAAACTGTTGAAGAGATGAAGTTTCTAAGGAAGCAAGCAAATGACGTGTTTAAAGGACTTTCAAGGCCTGATATCAGCTTCCATATTGGACTTCGCAGAGATGTGAGTGACTATGCAAAACGATTTCAATGGGAGACCACTCCGGGAAGATATCATCCACTGGTAATCAATCACTGGTTGCCAGGTAAACCTTCTAGACCATTCGCCAGTAATGACTGTGCGGTCTGGCGTTTTGAACATAGATGGACACACGTTAACGGCAGCCGCACTTTCGTCTCCAGTGATGGGTGGACAGATGTTTATTGTCAAGAAGAAATATTTTCTACATCAATATGTGAGGTTGCTCTTCCTCGACGGATTACTGATAACATATCAGATCCAATTGCAACTGACACTTTGAAATTTCAAAAAGGGCGTACCCTGAGATATCTAACAAATATTGTCTCCGTCTCTGCAAACGTAGGAAACCCGACGTTTCTTCAATTTCTAAGAGACACTAAGCGAGACTTTCCTATTTTTGACTGTGGGGAAGATGTCGGTGATGGTAGATACATTTCCTATAGCATGGTATGTGACTTGGTTGACCACTGCAGAAATAAACGTGACGAACTGTCTTGTGTGAATCCACGAAAGTTTATGCTAGAAGGGACAGTGTTTTGCACATCCGGACAACGTCTACACAGCTCTGATTACATATGTGACAAAGTAAAAGACTGCAGAGACGGTAGCGACGAGAGTGATTGTATGGGAAAAAATTGTAAAACTTTACTATGTCAGGATGGTTCGTGTCTACCACTGCAATGGATTAATGATGGGCACTTTGACTGTTTTGTTTACGACAATAGCAATACCATCCTGAGTGATGAAAACCCTAATGCAAAAGTATATCAAGAAAAAAACAGGAGTTGTGCGTTAGTATGCAACCGGGACACTTGTATAGATGAGTCGAGACTCAGTGATGGAGTCAAAGACTGTACAGGTTCTGAAGGACCACTAGATGAGACTATAGGGGCACTGGAACCTGCAAGCACTTGTAGAAATGCATTTGGAAATTTTATCTGGGCTCCAAAGTGCAATTATATCAAATACAGATACGGCGGTATCATAGGCTGCAGAGATCTGTCACATCTGAGAGACTGCGAGAACTTCCAGTGTGGTCACGGATATGTGAAATGCTATAACTCGTACTGTATCCCTCGTCATTATCTTCGCGATGGAAAAGCTGATTGTCCTTCAGGAGAAGATGAAAAACTGTTCTTTACTGGTCCGTGTACTGGCAACGTTTTCGCTTGCTGGGACAGCAACCTTTGCCTCCACCCTGACCTAGTTTGTAATGTTCGTCCTGACTGTCCGCATGGTAACGATGAACTTGATTGCCACGAATTCTGTCCTAAAGGTTTCCGTTGTGTGGCAGGGACGGTTATGCCCTCAGATTATAACAGCTCGGTGTTTTCTAAACAAGTTCTAACTAAATTAGACACACGGACCAGATATCTTGACCTCTCAGGAGTAGAAATGGAAACTAATCTTTTTATTCCTTTTTTTTATAATGACATCCCTTTTAATTTGAAAGTCCTTATTATGTCTAAATGCAATATCAAAAGCTTATATATTCCCAAGGGTAACATAAACGGTAACAAACCACCACCATTTATAATACAGAAACTGGATATTAGCTACAATATTTTCGAAACATTTTCAGAACTTGACTACAATTATTATTATAAACACATAAATTATCTAAATTTATCATACAACCTGGAATTGCGGTTGTTGAAAGATTTACGATTCAGTTTACTAGAAATACTTGATCTATCTTTTACAAATATTTCCTACCTAAATGATTCAGTGTTTGCAGCATTGCCTAGACTGATGCATCTCAATTTAAGCCAGACCCTGATTTCCGATTTCAGGGGACTATATTTCGGTTACAAACGTACACTACAAACACTTGACTTACGAGGAATTCCTGCTGAAGATATTCATGACTACTCATTCCATGGCCTTAAGATAAGTCAGGCATTGTATACTGATCATTTTGAGATTTGCTGTCCTAAAACTAAAGGCCTAATCATTGCATCGCACGCATGCATAGCATCTGTCAGTGGAGACGCTATTTCATCATGTTTTAATCTGCTAGGACTTTCAGTTCAGCGATATCTCCTCTGGGTCGTAGCATTACTTGCCGTTCTGGGAAATGTGACGCTAATTGTGTATCGTGTAATCTGGGATAGATCAGTTCTCAAGACAGGATTCGGTCTGTTTGTAACAAACTTGGGAATATCTGACTTTATTATGGGGGTATATCTGTTCATTATTGCCGGGGTTGATTATTTCTTTCGTGACAGTTACGTACTTCATGACAAGACCTGGAGGACCAGTGTTGTCTGCAAGATTGCTGGATTTATGGTGTGTCTTTCCTGTGAAACATCGACGTTCTTTGTTTTTCTCATCACTCTAGACAGGTTTCTGGTAATAAAGTTTCCGTTTGGCCAAAAGAAATTATCTAAGTTAATTAAACTGAGCGCTGTTGTGATGTCTTGGGTGGCAAGTTTCCTTCTAGCACTGGTTCCCATTGTGTTTAGTTTTGAAATATATTCATCCAACGCAATGTGTCTTGGTCTACCATTAACAAACACAAAAGCTAAAGGTTGGATTTACTCAGTTGTCGTTTTTGTTATTTTTAACTTTATAATGTTTCTCTTTACTGCATACGGTCAATACGCGATCTTCCGTGCCATGTCGGAGAATAGAATATCTAAGACAACAGTTAACATACCTCGAAGATATAACAGTAGCCAAACAGTTGTCCCTTGTAGTTCTTTCTAATTTTCTCTTTTGGTTTCCGGTTGGAGTTATGGGACTTATGTCATTAGGGGGTCATGAGGTCAGCAGCGAGGCTTATGGCTGGACAATAGTGCTCCTACTTCCCGTAAACTCCGCTGCAAATCCAATTTTATATACCATTCCGGCCTTAATGGCCAGATGGGAAAGTTTCAAAACTGGCGAATAGAGGATGCTTTAATCCGTATATATAAAAAAAAAATATACTTGATAATAGCTCTTGCTTTCAGTGGCAAAATGGTATAAATATCTTATTGAATGTTTTTTTTTTTTTTTTTAAACGAAGCATTAAGATAAATTGCTTTAAAGAAGTGTTTATGGTTTGTAATACCACATCAGGAGGAAATAAGTAAAATGACAGGTCATTAAGGCATCTTTAACACAAAAGTCAATCATACTGATTGTTCTTCTTCAGCCATCCACCCCACCAAACCTGCCACTTGTCCATACTCCCACCCCAGCCCAGCAGTCTTGGGCTAGCTGTATGAGATTTAAAACAATATGTCCAGTTGATGTATTCGGCCTGAAGACAGCTTTAATTAACAATGTGATTCATTTTTTAGAAGTTTTGTTATGCCCCCGGAGATAATATTATGTATTGGTTGCCTTCCAATTTCAATAAACGACACCAGTGTGTTGAAAACATTGGCTTTCCAATGATGCTGTCGTTCCATTTTCCGATATTCACGTCTTTAAGCTGAGACTGTGAGCGTAGTTAACATAATTGAGTAGGTCTCGAACCATGAGGAGATTGCTTATAGCTTGTAATAATCTTGAAGTTTTAGACAATCGCGGCTATTATGATAGTCTACATTATTCTACAAGCTTGGGAGAATCTACAATAATCTAACGGAGTATGCTTCAAGGCTGCAGGCGTGGATCTTCTACTCACACGAGGATAGCAGGCGTCAAATGCGCCAATATGAAGCCACTCAGTAGTAATGTCAACCCCGGCAGTTACAAAAGCGGCGTAATCGAGTAATTTAAGAAAAAGTGCCTCGCGCACGAACCACACAAGTTTATAAAAAAAAGGGGCCCAAACACAGTGGCTGTTATCACCACATGTTTAGTTTCAGGGACGTTCGTTCATATCAGAAGTATATAACTAGAGAACCTTTTTATAGTTAAAACTAACTGGAAAAAAAAAAACAGAAAAGATGTCACTGGAGCGCTGTCACACGTCACATCCTAATTTGTGTGATACTGTCTGTTTTTGGTACAAATTATTAGTTGATATTTGTAACAAGGTTATTTAGTCCAGAAAAGAAATGCTGGACATCGAAGGGTCTAACTTAAAGGCTGGAGCCAAGGTTTTTACAAAAACACGTCAGGCTCAATCAGAACCTTAACTCACGAGGTTCCGACCGGCAGGCTAGCGTCCAGCCGCTAACCCACGACTGCAAAGACGTCAGACGTTGTACTCGTTCGTATCTGTGCTTGTTTTATTGGCTCAGATAATATTGCCACAATTTGCGCCAAAAGAGCTAATTTCATAGATTTAAATTAAAGGACTGGGTTATCTAATTGCAGAATAGGCGACTAACCATTATTTTTACTAGGTAAATTATGATAAGCTTTAAACAATATCAGAGATTCACGATAACGCATCGGCTAAACGCTTGTCTTTCACGATAATGCACTAGCTAAACGCTTGTCTTTCAGGATAACGTACCGATTAAAAATTAAGGAAGCAATTAAAATGAGAAGGAAGCTGCAGGAGATGTGGTAGCTGCTGCTCGTGAGTCCCAACCATCTAGTTTAGGCCCGCTCTCGGCGGTGACGGTAGTCGCTGGAAGTTCGCAATTTAAGTCGCCGGAAGTGTGTAATTTACATGTGACTGGGGCACTGTTAGGGTATATTTTCGGCCTCGATTATTTGGGACCGTAATTCGGAGGATAGTCTCACTAACTGTAAATCAACTGTGGCTTTCGTCATGTTGTGTAACACACTTTACGAGATCTGTGGACAACTCGAAGATGTGCCACGTCAAGCAACCGAAGGTTCTTGGAGGAAATAATTTTGCGATCCAGTGTACGTTGGTTGCCGCTGGCTATTGTCATACCATAAAGGCGCAGAGTGGCCTTAATGTTGTCGATTAATGTTTTCCGTGGCAGTCCTCTTGCTCTTGTAGCTGATCTTCTGAGATGTGCTGGGGAGGATATTTGATCTTGCTGCATTCTAACGAGACGACCAAACCACTTGAACTGCTGTTTCACTATGAATCTAGTGCAAGGTGTCGTTCCCACAATTTGTGTGATAGTTTCATCACTCACTTGATCTCGGATGGTTTCTTTACTCAGGCACCTCATCTCGCAGGTGGTGATTTTGTGTTTATGGGCTGTAGATAGTGCCCAAGTTTGTCACTGGTAGCTTAATGATGACTGACTGACTGACTGGATGAGGATCACCGTGGAGAGGTCCCAGAAACCACGTTCAGCCAATTGGCCATATTTATGGCCTGGCTATATTGCAGCCTCTGGCCAGAGCTAGGGTGGGGTTTCAAATAACGAAAAATTGCATCCTAAAAAGGACGGCAAATAGATCATAATGATGAATGAATGAATGAATTTCTACCCCACCAGGACATCACACAAGCGATAAACACCCGATGACACAAAGTGCCACCATGCGGATGAGGGTCGCCGTGGAAAGGTCCCAGAAACCGCGTTCAGACATTTGGCCATATTTATGGCCTGCCTATATTGCGGCCCCTGGCAAAAGCCAGAGTGGGGCTTCAAATAACGAAAAATTACGTCCTAAAAAGGACGTATGAGTATAAAAAGTGATCATAATGATGGAATGAATATGCTGTTTATAATCTGTCTCCTTGCACTCATAGTTGGGTTTAGATGTCCTAATTATGGGTGGACATTTGTATATAAGTGCACTTACATTCTGACATCTTATGCTATTAATCTCATTATGTCAGGAAAGGCAATGTACAGAAATGAGTGGTGCCCCGTGTCCTTTGCTTCCTTTCTATCTCCCCTTTTTCCTGTCTTGCATACTTTGTGGTTGTGTCCCCTCCCCTCTGCTGTTTGTTTCTTATGTAAATATTGGATGTGTCTCATAATAATTTTGTATTGCACTGTCATCGATTTTAAAATATTTCTCACAATGTTACATGACAGCCGCAAGGCTGATGTAAATATAATGAGTTACCCTTATGTTCTTGCTGCTCCTCCCTCCTTCACCTCTCGTCCGTCTTCTATGTTTTTGTCTCCCCTCCTTTCCCTTTTGTTTATATGCTCGCAATGTCACGCACACACATGCAACATTAATACTAACACAAAGCAACGCTCTGTATATATACTGCACAAATACACGTACCCCGCAGACGCCTGTACACATAACACGAACAATACAGTTTACAAACAAATTGTTTGTACAGACTGTTTACAGATTAAAAAAAAAACATTTTTAAAAAATAAAGATTCTTCGCATGCAATTCCATTTTTCATGAAACGTTTTATGGGCCGAAGAGAACATTTATCTTGTTCATGCTAAATAGATATAGCTCACTGGTTTTGTTTCAGATGATTATTTTGTAAACAGATCTCATAATCCATCAGTCTATACATGACATCTACCTTCCCCTCTCCGAATATTAAACAACGATGTCTTTTATCAGAAATTTATAATATGCGTTTTTTTTTAATCTACGTTGTCTTTAATTATGTAACAACATTCATAAAATTTTTAAATAGTTTATGTTTTTATTAGAAAATTGATTGTCATATTACTTTATACTTGCTTGATAATTCTTGTACTCATGGCTCTTAACTTTGTATAAATAGATCAGTAAAAACAATTTACAGCATCTGGCATTTCGATAAATGTGTATTATGCATTAGACCTTAACAATATGGATTCTTCAGGAAATATAGAAGCTATTCTAGACAATATAGACTATACAAAAGCATTTGACTGTGTGAAACATGAAGAAGTAATCAACTAATAAAAAAAATTAAACATTTCAGAGCATAAAGAGGGGCGTACGACAAGGATGTGTAATGTCACCTGATGATTTATTTTCACTATACAGTGAATATATAATGAGATCTTTAATTGATATGCCCGGAATTGTGGTTGGTGGGCACAACATAAACAATTTACGTTATGCTGATGACACAGTCTCGATAGCAACCAATCGGAAAGAACTGTAGGAAATGATAGACATTGTGGTAGTACAAAGTGGAAGGCATCAAACCCAGAAATGGCACAAACACTAGAATTCAGTCACGAAAGTGACGCAAATAACCCAGACCACAAATATAGGCGGAGACTGCCAGCAGCCTCGGCTAGCTAGCAGCAGTCACAACGTGGTCGAGCTTTTTTTTTTTTTTTTTTTTCAAAAAGACTTGGACTTGGACAAAGTAGAAGAATGGGCCTCAGTTTGAATAATAGGAAGACAGAAGTAATGGTGGTATCAAAGAAAAAAAATCATTCCTAAATGTGTAATAAAAGTCAATGGTGTAATTTTGGGGCAAATACAGAAATTTAAGTATCTGGGCACATTGGGCACATGGATAACATCAGACTGCAGATGCATTACTAAGATAAGAAACAGAATAGGACAGGCAAAAACTACATTTTATAAAATGAAGATTATCTTGTGCAATATATCCTTGTCATTAAAGGTTAGAAAAAAAAATTCTTGCTTGCTACATAAATCCAATTTTAACATATGGCTGGAAGTCCTGGACAATCGATAGGCAGGCCAAACAATTTCTTGAGGCCTCACAGATGTGGTTTTACAGAAGAATGCTTAGAATTCCTTGGACAGCCAAAAGGAGCAACCAAGAGGTTTTGAAAGAGGCGGGAGCCCAAAGACAACTAATCACAGACATCAGAAGGAGACAGTCATTATTTTTCGGCCATGTTATGAAAAGAGGGAAAATAGAACATGTTGTGACCACTGGAAAAATCTGTGGAAGAAGGGATAGAGGAAGACAACGAGAGAAGATTCTTGACAGTCTTGTTGCATGGCATGGAGGTGTGTCGGCACACGAGCTGATACATGCTGCAGGAGATCGTGGATTGTGAAGAGGCATGATAGTCCACGACAGTTGGCAAGGCACCTGATGATGATGATTTTAGACAAACAATAAAACGACGCTTCTAGAAATCATTTTATTTGTTGAAAAATGTCAGTCCTGCCAGTGAACAATACACCTGATGAAGATTGCGATAATATACGAAAACCATTGTTGCCTAAGGAAGTGCTGAATGAGAAGTCTGCACAAGGATGGCAGTGGCAACGACTGGAATAGGGAGGAGGGGTAAGGGGGGGGGGGATATTTAGTTGTGGGAGTGGAAACCTATAATATGAAAGCGTCAGTTCTGAAAACTTTAGGGGGCGGGAAGGGAAATGAGCAAAATACCCCCCCCCCCCCCCCTCACCAACTAGACAAGAATGAGGTGTCTGGTTCAGACCTGAAAAAGGTTGAAAACTGTTGGTGTAGAGAAACCCTAAGCCATCTGGGATAAAAACCAGGCGCCATTAAGTCGACCTTTTCGAGTTTAAACATTTAAACATTCAGGGCCAACACAGTCGACCAGAATGTTTATGGTTGGTAAAATGCAACTTTTAAAATCACATTTCTCTTTACAATGATGTTAATTACTGAAACTGTAAAAAAAAAAACCCCACTAAATGTTGATTGTTTTTAAACTTTAACATTGCACATAAATATGTATTGATATTTATAGAATGTATTTTACATTTACTTGAAATATATTTGAATGTTTTTAAATTTGCTTGATATTTATAGACTGTCCAAAAAAGTTTAGTAATTTAATTGACATTTATACAATCTACATTCTCTGGAGATTTTATAAATTTTTTTGACATTACCACTTTATTTTACTTTATATTAGTGTGTAAATATATATATATATATATATATATATATATATATATATATATATACACACACACACACTAATATTTACTTGATATTGATAGAATGTGCTTTAAATTGATTAGACATTTATAGAATGTGCTTTACATTTATAAGATATTTATAGAATGTCTTTAAATTGTATATATATATATATATATATATATATATATATATATATATATTATATATATATATATATATATATATATATATATAGAACTTCAAGTCATTCACTCTGTAAAGTTTCTTTTTTCCACCAAGCATGCGTGTATTTACTTGATATTTATGAAATGTAAGTTAAATCATTTTATATTATTGAATGTCCTTTTAAATTTACTAGATTTTTACATAATTAAAACATATTCACGCCAAAAAATGTGTTACATATAGTTTCTATATTATTTTTCTCTTGAACATGTTTATACCATGTGTTCATGTTTATGTCTACAGCTAATATTGTCTGATAACTAGTTATGATGGTTCCATACTGGACAGTCGTGTTGTGAATTGTAGATTCAGAAAATGGCGCGTGTCCTGTCGTCGCAATAGTGGTTATGCCCGTATGTGATTAAAATTTATCGCGTGCGCAACTGCCGATTCGTTGGTTACTTCTGCTACCGTCGATGATGAACTGCATTTCTAATGTCGGACTACTTGTGTTAGCACTTCTGATGGCTACAGTATACTTTTAATGCGTGTTTATGCTAGTACATATGCTGAGACAGCAGTCTGTCAGTCTATCTACAAGGGACTGTGATAAACATTATGTGTGTTTTTCGTTAGCACAGGAGCGGAGCAAAGATGGGGCGATCCGTTTGCTAGAAAGCTGAAACTAACATGAACATTAACATAAAAGTCGTTTAGTTCCTGTCTTTTACCTCTGTTTGATTTGCTTGCTGATGAGGACGGGGATGGAGTGCTTTTAGTGTCCCAAGTGATGTAGATCCTTAATTCAACATTCAACAGTCTGTCTTTTACTTTAGAATTGTTTTCCTTGGCAGTCGGAGAGCCACTGCCTAACAGGAGAGGAACCAACATACAAATAAATCAGCTCTGTAAAACCGATGTGCACGCATATCTCAAGTTCTGAACAATACCAAAGTACTGAGGTAGATGAACAGCCAGAATTGTTCCCTGGAGTTTACAGGCGGTAAATGCTAAGGATAAGAAAACATTAGAGGTGCCACTAACACGCCCCTACCAGTAACTGCCCCTTTATTAAAACAATGTTCCCCCACGCCACCACACACACAATTAGAAAAATGCGGTGAACTGGTAAGAAAGTTGAAACAATAGAATGATTAATGTACATTTGTGAAAGATCCAGATAAATTCAAATTAATGACGCGGTGTGGAAAAGATGCTGTCGCTGGTCAGGATATGCGTTGCGAAACATGGGAACAATAAAACTAAAATGGCTTTGCACTGGAAAGGATAGCTCAAAGACATATAGACACACAAAAACCACGCGAAAACGACAGCTAGAGAGTGAAGCTAAAACATGTAGAGGATATGAGGCGAACTCGATGCGATCTCATAAGAGAGAGCAACGAGGCGTGGGTTGGTTGAAAGCTTTCTCCATCTGCAGAAGAAGAAAATATTACGCGTAGAAGCTGAAATTCTTACCTAGCGTTCCAGTTTGACCATGTAGTCTGTTTCTTCCCGGGCGTAGCAATAATTTAATACAGCAACCATTGCCAACAGAAACAAGATTACCCTTTAGAAGCATGGGATTGCAACCCAAAAACTGACCCGCAGAGACTTAAACTGCTTCAGTTCGTATGCGAATCAAATAGACGCGAATAGCAGAAATTATGTTCAACCATATAAAACAGTTAAGCTCTATCACTCTACTTTCGAGAAATAACCTGCTCTCCGGATAGTATTTTTTTGGGGGGTTGTCATTTTTACTTCCGGTAATGCAGCCAGAAAGATTAATAACTAGGGTTTCAAGAAGTTTTCATTCTTCAAATGCCCATGGATCAAATTCCATAAATTTGGTTCGACTGTTTAACCATAAAAAAAAAAACACAATTATGTTAATGAAATATCTTGTTACCAAGTAACCTTTTGTTCCATACGTGCTGGTCTTGTCCTTTAGGCATATTAGGCATATAGAGTTAGACCTGTATTTTATAGATTAATCTACACTCGGTGGCTGATCTGGTCTACATTATCTCAGCCGTAGTGAGAGAGACTTGTAGCTTGTTCTGTGCAATAACATTAAAGCGTTTACCATTGCTGAAAAATCAGGAATTCCCCCCCCCCCCCCCCCCAAAAAAAAAGGTAAAAGCTTGCGAAGACCACTAAAAGTTTATTATCGAATGTTGAATTAGTAATCTACATCACAGAACTTGGGACACCCCCATAAGCGCTCCGTCCCCATCTTTAGCAGCAAACACAGAGTGAAAATACCGATGGTACTAGTAACTGTCTGATTGTATATTCGTCTAGCCTTTCCCTTCGAGTGTCGAATGTCGGCCAGATCCCCTTGTAACTCCTCGCAGCGCCATTCTCCTCATACCGTAATGTTCCATCTGTTCCTCGGCACTGTTTATCGCTCCCAAAGGGTCCTCACAACATCCAGCGTGTCATACATCAGTTCACCACCAAGTGCTGCAGAACCAACCAGTCTAACTGCCTGCTCGTTTCCCAACAAACTGGCATTCTTCGAGAAAATATCCAAAGTATGCTAACTACCCGAGACCTCTGAAGTGATCTTTGCCACTCTGCACGGAGCATGCCTGTCTCCACCTTTCTCAGCATGCTCTGTGAGTCAGTTACAATGACGACATGCGTGTGCAGCTGATTCTCAAGCCAACAGAGGGCAGCAGTGACTGCCTCCACCTCCATTCTCAAACTGAACGTTGTGAAATCATATGCCAGGCTTTGTTGTACCAAGTGACGTAAATTCGCCTTTGATATGAACCCCCATGCACTTCATCTACCCCTCAGCACAGAGCCATCTGTATATACAGCCACATCATTTGGGTGGGAATTGTCATGAATCTTTTGTTGAACTTCTGATTCTGCAGCACCAGCTGACCAGTCTCTGCACACACGGCCGAAAGTGATTAGAACTTTTCACAAGTCTGAAACCTGATCGGACACTTTGACCCACTTCAAAGTGACTTTTTTAGAGAGAAAATTAAGTCCGGCTCCGCCAGGACCCGAACCTACAAACTTTCGATCTGCAGGCGAGCATCTAGCTACTACACCACGGCGATGGCCAAGAAAATGTCAAGGATTTTTATAATATCAGCGGTACATCTGGCGTATGATGACTGACTCTTATTTTGACTCGTTCGATAGATGATATAGTCAACATCAAAAGACCGCTTTTACATCCCCTGATAATTCTTGATACTCATTTTTAGGTTGCTTTGCTCTAGGAGAAGTGGTTAACCTTCCTGCAACAAAAATTTCTTATCATGGCTCCCAGAACTGGCAATATCAGTGGAGATGGAGATAAATGATGACAAATAAAGGAATGGTTTTCATCGTGGAACATCCTCAAAACTATGCAGGCATACTGTTAGAGGACGCGAACATAAACGAGTCGTGATCTTCATGACACGACGTGATATTTTTGATGGGTCATAATGGTGGATTGATACCCTATTTAGTTCCTGCAAAATGTGTGTTTGCCATTTCGTGTTGCAGCTAAAATTATGAACCAACCGAACATTAACATTCTATCTGATATTTGCATGAAGCATACAACTCTTATCGCAATGGTTGGATCATAAATAAATGTTGACGAACAAAATGTTTTAGGAGGGACCTTGACACTACCGAAACATTTAGCGTATGCCAAGATTTGGGAGCATGATTATGGACATATGAAAATATTTGATAATTTGTCCCTGAGTGTCCTGACTGGTAAAATATTGACCAGTCAAATGTTGAACAGGCCTTGCCCTGACATATTTAGCTGGGCCAGACACTAAATAAACAGTTCCCTGTCTGTGGGATATGCAGCTGCCTTTTGAGGGAGAAAATACCAGATCGACTGTCAATCTAACAAGCATGTCGTAAAATGCGATCAGGTAGGGACTTGAGAAAGTCGGTAGCATTGAGGCACAATAGCTTAACACCACAGCTTAGAATGTCAAATTTCATTACAAGCAGGAAGGCAGACACAAATTGGTGGGAAGTTATTCTCAGTATATTCTTAGTGCACTTGTATTCATGGCGAGGCGCAGACGCTGACTGGAGGTGACAGTTTTAATTCCTGGCACGGTAACTATAGTTTTCGATTTTTATGTTGTCTAGTGTGTTCTTCTATCTATCTACTTCTTTCTATGAATGCCGATCAATACATTTTCTGTTACTTGATAAATTCTCAGTTCAGGAACCTTCCTGGTTCTAACTGATAAAGAAAGGTTACCCTCCTTGGCTCACACATACGCACACCCATACGCACACGTAAAGAAGCGAATGAGATACCCATAAGATGGTGACGACAATGAGTTGTGCGCAGCGTGAAAGAATACGGCAGGCTGGTGTTGTGCATCCTAAATCTATTCAATATTTCTCTGGTGGTGTCAGTCAGTTACACCACTGCTGGCTAGCTAAGTCTGTCGTGCGGATTTGGGGGGGGGGGGGGGATCTGACCTGGTGGGTGCCTGTCTCCTTCCAGACAAGCCATTGCTCCGCAAACCTGAAACCTCGTGGCTTCAGTTTTCCGGCATGCACCTCGAGGAAGTTGGGTTTATCTGGGTGCTGTACGGGACGTTGGCAGCTACTTAAATGTCACTTTTCATCTCTCCACAGATTTGGTTCAGTTCCATTCTAGAAAAAAAAAATCAAAAACTCGACCACGTACAACCTGCTGTTAACAGCGGAGCTGCCAGCACACTCCGGTTATATTTGTGGTCTGATTTGTTTGCGCCACTTGCATGGCTAAAATAATGGTAATTTC
>CAJHNH020002107.1:0-124980 GCA_905116865.2 Candidula unifasciata
CATTTATACACAAAAATGCATATACACACTCACGCATACATAAACAATCATTCATTAAAGAATGTAGGTTAGGAATAAAACGGAGGAGGGCTAGGATGTGATGATGAGGAGGACAACAGCAAAACAACAAAAGAACAGGAATGTGAATACATGAGTGAATGAATGAAAAAATTGGTTTGAACATTGGTTCGAACAATGGATCAACATCATGGCACACGAGTAGTAACTCACAAGTGCTCCGTTCTTCTTCTAACTTAAGCCTGAGTCCGACGTTTTTATGCGCAGTGCACGAACTCCGTAGCACCGGCAAGGATCCTGGAATATTTCGCGTAGATTTTTAAACTTCAAATTTTGCCCTGGCAGAACCGTTGGGCTACTCTTTTCGATTTCTAACTGCCAATGGATTTTTTTGGCGAGCGCAACAAAACACACGGGCGTCAGATCTTACTACCCAAAGACCAGGGGTAATTACTAAAAGTCTACCTTAAAAAAAATGTCAGTCTTTACCGGGGCCTGAACCCGGGACCTTTAGCACTTGAGGCGGACACCATGCAACGAGAAAACGCAGCCCCCGGAATGAATGAATGAATGAATGAATGAATGAATGAAGACGATAGAAAATACATAAACGTAATACAGACTCACCTACAAACAAGTAGACTCCACTTAACAAGGACCCAACCAAGGACACTTTACTCTTGGTCTCCTAAAGATGCCAAGTGAAGCGAGGTCAAAGGTGGCCAGCGAAACGGGATGATGAGAGGGAAAGACAGCCATGTCAATAGTTAGAGCTAGTGACTATTGTGTCAGTGGCTTTGAGGATTACGATGATGATGATGATGATGAGAAGGTTGGTGATGATGGTGCTTACAGGGTTAGAGGTGGTAAGAATTGTGTCAGTGGCAGCAGTAGTAATAGTAATAGTGATAAAACATTAGTAGTAGTATATGTAGTAGTAATCGTTGTTTTCACAGATGTTGTTGTTGTAGTTGTTGTAGAAGTAGTAGTAGCAGCAGTTATATTAGTATTGGAAGCAGTAAAAGGTAAAGGTAAAGTCAGGAGACTTAAACCAGCGTCACTACACACGGTTATAAACCATAAGTGCTCTGCCACCAGTACGACCAGCTGATAAGAAGCTGTCCGCACGTAACTCTGTAGCTACAGCGACGTTCCTCCATTTACCCTACAATGTCAACTCTGGTACCCATTTCCTAGAGGCTTGATGAACCCTGGGAACCGCCCGGTTTCGAACACCGAACATGGCTGCAGCAAGTCGAAGCTGGATTTGAAAGCGAGCCTCCTATCGACTGCGCTAAGGCGGCTCCATTTAGAAACAGTAGAAGTTGTTGTTGCTGCTGTTGTTGTACGAGGAGGAGTAGTAGCAGCATCAGCAGTAGCAGTAATAGTAGTAATAGTAGTAATAGCAACAATAGCAGAAACAGTAGCAGTAGCAGCAGCAGTAATTAGTGAAAGAATAATATTGCCAATAGTGGTGGTAGCCGCAGTCATGTCTGTGAAAGCATTTTATCCACGAAAAATGCCGTGACAGACTTGATGGTGGTTCTGACGATACTGAATGCTCTTAATAATGATGGTGATTGTGATGATGATGATGATGATGATGATGATGATGTGGATGAGGAAGAGGGGGAGGAGGATGATGCTGCTGATGATGATAATGATACCGCCATTTGGCGATAAAGGTCAAGAAAATAACACATGTAGAAATAACTGTAAAATAAATGTGCACTAAAAAAACTCAAATTCTGGATCAAGACCAAAGCCCAAGAGTGGACGAATAACCAGACTTTTCCTCCAGAATTTACAGCTGGTAAACGCGAAGAAGAAGAAGATGACACACGTAGAAGGTGAGAACTCACCTTGTAAGCGTCCACAAACTCCAAAAGGAAGACGCCGAAGCTGTAGCTGATCCCATCAACTATCAGGTTACCAACCAGGGAGGCACAAACAATCACCCAACCCCATCCACCGTTTGGTGGAGTGAGGATGTAATCTTCCACCCTCTCGGTGGATACCTGCAGATTCTGTAACACTGTTACGCTCGTCATCAAAATAAACATGTAACACAGTTAATACACAAAAATCGACAGTGGTATTTAACAAAAAGGACCGTTTTCCACGCCTTTTGCCGTCTAGAGCATAGGGCTCTTTCTATATTTTATAGACCAATCGGCACAAGATGGGTGATGTGGTCAGTATCACACAGGCCGCCTTTATTTCCCGGGACTGCACCCGGTACCCACTCAAGGCTGGGTCGACCTAGTAGCCAAGTTTATTTTTGAAAAAAGTCCGGCTCCGCAGGCGAGCGTCTAGATGCTCCGGCACCGCGACTCCCACAGTCGTATAGTCGCCTACATAACGTTAGTTGCGTATTCTTTACAGGACGGTGCAGAACCAACCCCCAACATTTTTTTTTTTTTTTGCTTTTGTGGTTTTTCTAAGCAATTTTTACGTTAAATTGTTTGCCATTGTATTAAACGGTCAGCTGTCCGTACCGCTGTCCAAACCAACACAAGACAATTCGCCCGTGGTTAGGAGTGAACACGGCACACCGGCATTATGAAACGCCTAAATAACAAAATGTATGAATGCATTATCAAAAGTTTAAGTAAATATGTTTACATAGTTATTTTAATAGTTAAATATAAGGGGGCAAAAGCATTACTATTGTACCCCCCCCCCCTCCCAACGTTGGTGAGAGAGGCTAAATGTGCTAGAATGGATTCCATTCATTGTGTTGAAATGACTGCAGGGATGGAACTGATGATGATGATGATAGGTATGTTACTATCTTGGCAGACGTTTGCCTTTACTGTTCCTAGAGAAGACACTAGACAGTTGACATCGTGGCATTGTACACGAGATGCAAGGTTGTGGGTGGGCATAATTGCCAATGCAACACGCTTTGGACTATAAGAAAAAAAAAAAGGAAGTTATACATTTATAAATGAATTTTGTAAAGATAGTTATTTCATTTCTTGCTTCAAATAATCTATTTGAGAAATTTCTTTTCTAGTCTTAGTGCATTAATTATGTAATGAGTTGGAAATAAAAGCTTCTTAGGTAAAATTTTTTATTGCATGTGTTTTCTTTTCTTTAAAAAATGCACTAATTGGGCCTGAATTAAAGATCAAACGACAATTGCAGATATTTAGGTATGCAGGCAGGTGGATAATATCAGACGGACGATGTGTCGCCGAGATAAAGAGAAGAATAGTTTAGAAACAAACAGCATTTCATGAAATCAGTAACAACTTAGACAGCATACCCTTACTACTAGATGTTGCAAAAACAACTCGTGCATGGTTTAAAGAAAAAAAAAAACTTAAGAAACACTGCACGGCGGGATTTTTTGTTGTTGTTGCCATCCTTCCTCCCTTTTCCAACTACACCCAAAACAAAAATCCCAAACTTTACCGCGGTTTCTAACCCGTCTTCTGCGTTATGAAAGTTCGACCCACAGGTTCTCCATCACTGTTATCATAGTGTCATCCAAACTATGCCTACATACAAACCTCATAATTTTCATTGGATGATATGGCTCCTAGTTTGTTATATTTCTCCTCCACGGTTTTTTCAACACTCTTGTCTTTATTATGGCTTCGCTGCATCTCCTCGTCGTTTCGGCCACCACTCCTCCTCAGTTTAGCTTGTCCACTGTTGTGTTCGTCACTTTGACCATCGATTTTCCTTCTTTCTGGCTGACTATTCCCTGTTGACGTGTCAGGCAATACTGCCACGTGATGAACACTTTGTTAACTATGACCTGGGGGGAAAAGGCAAAGTTTTATACATATTCATAGTATATATATATATATATATATATATATATATATATATATATATATATATATATATATATATATATATATAAGGGTATCTGGGGTTTTGCTATTGTGAGCTTGCCTTCCGAACAACAACTCCTTGAATCAGTGAGTGTCAAACCTTCAGACGGCTGTCGCAGAAGGTCCCCACACAAAGTCCTTTTCCAGCCACAAAGAGCCAAATTATAAATTCCATTCTGCGGTTCAAAAGCGCCATGCAGGCGGTAGAACATATTTTATGCATACAATTAATGTTAAGGTTTGTGGACCGGAATTATAGGGAGGAGAATAAACAGAAGAAAAAGATTACACCTTGGGTTAGTCATAAAACCATATGTCGTTTTGGTGTGACAGCTCACATTAATTTATACTCTAAAAGTTCCCTATTTTTTCTCTTGGAAAATATACAATGTTCTTTAGGTAATCCAATCCAGGGTTGCATGCACGTATTAGTGCGCGTGTTTGTGTGTGGGGCGGGGGTGGGGCGGGGAGAGAGAGAGAGTGTGTATATGTGTGTGAGAAACCAACACTGTTATAGTATGTACTATTATACAAAGAAAAGGCAGCTATGTAACTATGCGCTCCTAGGTAGAAATAACAAGCAAGAACACAAGGACCTTTAGGGGTGCCTACAAAAAGAAAGCTTTGGAGGATAGGGGACTCAGGGGGCAGAAGTACGACTTAGTTATTAGCTAAACAAGTTGCAGCTTAGGATTTCACAATCTGAAGTGGCCTCAAACATTTTTGATAACATAATCAATGACTTAGAAAATTAAGGGGGACATGTACTACGGTGTAACTCGTAGATTTTTAGAAGATTAAATAATATAATTTCTGTGATTTTGCAAACACATTCATATTATTTTTCTTAACAGAAATTAAACGACAATATATTCCCATCAGTCGTATATTTAAAAAAAAAAAAAAGCATATGCATTTTAAACATTTTTCTTTGGGGGTGGGGGGAGGGGGTAGCTATAATAATTTAAACCTTAGGGGCCTCAGGGCTTTCTACAGCTTAAGTTTAAATCGGGCAGTGGGCCTTGAAATAAGCAACGGTCAGTCTCTTAGGTCTACGGAACTATGCTGCTGGTTCTCAGAGCAGCGTTGGTTGTGACTGTGAAGTCTAGTGCGGGAGTGACAGTATCTACCACATAGTCCAAGCGTTAAGTTTAAACAACGGATCAACCTCATGGCACACGGGTGTAACCCATAAGTGATCCGTTGGTCTTCTAACCCATGTCTGAGTCCAAAGAAGCTCAGCACAGTGCACAAGTTCCGAAGCACCGGCGAGGATCCTGAAATACTTTGGGTAGATTTTTAACTCAAAAGTTTGCCCGGGCAGCGCCGTTAGGCTACTTTTTTCGATTTCCAACTGCCAAGGGCTTTTTTACGTGTGCAGCAATTCACACGGGAGTCCAGATCTCACTACCCAGACACCAGAAGGAATTACAAGAAGTCCAAGTATACGTGAAAACCGCCAGTCCTTACCGGGGATTAAACCCGGAACCTCTAGCACTCGAGGCGGTTTCCATGTCTTGAGACCGCGCAGCACCTAGTCCAAGCAAAAATGTCAATTCTCTGTTATCCCGAGACTGGCTTTGTCTCAGTCGTCTCTTCTCTATATCTTGTTTTGTTTTATATAAGGCAAAGTGTGACGGTCCCTCTTTCACTGTTTTCCTTTTTAGAAGTCGATATGCAGCTCTTCTGACCAAATGTCAGGGTCAATGTTGGTATTTTTGAGGTCACGTTTGCGTTTATCCTTATAGCATAGCCTTGATCTTCCCGCAGGTCTTTTCACTGTTTCCAGTTCACTGCAAAGGAGATCCTTTAGAATACCACCATCCTGCATGCGGGAGACATGTCACAACCATTGCAAGCCTGTTTGTGCCAAGATACATCAAGAATGCGTCTCATGCAACGAGTGTGGAAAATATTCAGTTTTTTTAAATCATGGACAGTTGGTAATTTTAAAAAAAAAACTTATTTGGAAGCTGCGGAGATGTGGTTTTAAAGAGGAATTACGAGATACCCTAGACAGATTTAAAACGTAATGAAGATGTCTTGACAGAAACTGACCCACGAAGAGAACTGACTGCACACATCAGAAAGAAATAATCTACATTGTTGGGTCATTTGATGAGAAGGAGAAAACTAGAGTACATCGTGACGGTAGGAAAGTTGGAGGTGAGGAGAGGCAGAGGGAGACCGAGAGAATGGATGCTGGACAGTCTGAGCTCATGGTCTGCGGGATCATCTGTATCAGAGTTGATTGAAAGTACACGAAACAGAATATTGTAGATGAACATGACTACCAACGCCGTACGGTATGGAAGATCGTCTGTATCAGAGTTGATTGAAAGTACACGAAACAGACGATTGTAGATGGACATGACTACCAATGCCATACGGTATAGAATATCATCTGTATCAGAGTTGATTGAAAGTACACGAAACAGACGATTGTAGATGGACATGACTATCAACGCCACACGACATGGTCTTTAAGAAGAAGTTTTCTTGAACAGCATACAGAGTCCAGGTTTCACTTCAGTAAAGGAGCGAGCTCGGGGCGCAAGCTTCATAAACTATAATTGTAGTCCTCTGCATCAGTTTTTTTCATTTTTTTTTCATTCAACTCTTGATGTGAGTTTGGAAAGCATTGCAGAAGCCTTTCCTGTTTGTTTAGTTAATTCTACGGAAAGATCGTCTGCGATGTTAGAGTCTAGGAACTCAATCTCTAGCACACCCAACAGCTCATCATCGTCAACATTAATGTTTGTTGGGCATACCAAGTTCATCTCCATCACTGTGCTGGAACTAAGCCTTGCTTGAGTTTAAAATGATGGAGATGATGATACAACAATGATAGTAATAAAGTGCCGAACGGTAAAAAAGTGTAACAAAAATGCAAAATTTCTGTTACACGATTAAACCATAAATGTGTATATTTCTGTGGATTCTCACATACACACATGCTAAACCTGGCTGCGGTTTTAGTGTGTTGTGGTAAGAATCTGCTATGACTGGTGAGAGAAGACTGGGGCACTTTTCCAGATGCAGGCGTGTAATGAAAGATATTCTTCATAAACCACATTTGCAAGGCAGAGGAAATGTCACCTGAAAACGTGTTTGTAGCAGGGCAGATCAGGCAGATGGGGCAAATTTTTACAGATGGGCAGAGCATTGGTCTTCTAATCCAGCATCTTCTGTGGCAGGTTGCCCCACCCCTCCATCAACCCCATAAACGGATGAGTGTTACCTTTTCTTTAAAAGTAAACAAGACATGCTGACAGGGAGATAATGCTGCATGGGTAACACAAATTCTATATAACATTTCCCCCCCCCCCCCCCCCCCAGATAATCAGGTGGTGGAAGTTCCAAACTTCATTGCAAATGAGCCGTCCCATAGTTACATCACTGACGCTTCTGAAAACAAAAAGTGACACAGACTGCAGATTCGGCAAAGTCAGTAGCATACACATGCATTAAATGCATAAGGCAGCCAATAGAAGTCCACACACACACACACACACACACACACACACACACACACACACACACACACACACACACAGACCGGCACATGAAATGCAGTTTGTCGTCGATGGATATATTTTCCTAGAATTCGTGCTATGGACAGAAACAACTTCATCCATAGTCTATTATGTTCAGTGCCATTGGCTCTAATTCCCCTGTATCTCTTTGGTACAATATAACAACGGAAAGTCAGAAGAAACGTTCATTTAGTATAAACCCAAGCTAATTTATCCACATAGTTAGAACATCCATTAGATACCAGCAAATGATTTCATAGAACATCAAAGAATCAATAGTGTTTTTTACCGTCAGAAGCAAGCCACACCAGCGAGCAGCTAGAGCACACATACTATACGAGAACAGCAGACTACAAAGCATTCTTCTTCTTCTTCTCCTTCTCCTTCTTCTTCTTCTTCTTCTTCTTCTTCTTCTTCTTCTTCTTCTTATTCTTCGCT
The DNA here is from genome assembly GCA_905116865.2 of Candidula unifasciata. NCBI lineage: Eukaryota > Metazoa > Mollusca > Gastropoda > Stylommatophora > Geomitridae > Candidula > Candidula unifasciata. The sequence continues at coordinate 7,841 of CAJHNH020002107.1, forward strand.
GTCACCGGCTGTAAACACAAGTGAACAGTTCTAGTTGTTCATCCATTTCTACTTTTTTGGTTTCTTCAAGAACTTGAGTTGTCCAGTAGTAAAAGACAGGAAACTGTAACAAACTTCTCTCTGTGACTCTTTACGACTTAAGCAGCAGAACAACAGAAGGAAATGAAGAACAATCACAATAAATTCAAACCTGATGGCAAGATCAATTTCGTAATTAGATTCCCACATGTCGGTGAATGTCCGAGTTACAAGCGAGAACGTGTTTGCTGGCAGTAATTTTGGAACAATAGTACACTCAAACACAGTAACACATGGGGACACGACTAATGTTACTTGATTATGTCATACGTGCTTTATCTCGTAACGTTGGAGCAGTGTCAAAGTTTGATCTATTTTGTAGGGAAACTTGTTTTTCTGTCTGTGTATGTGTGGCTCTCTATGCGTAAATCCGTCCTCCCGCGACCCGCCCGCCCATTCCGCCATCCATCCATGTCTGTCCATCTGTCTGTCGGTCGGTCTATCTATCTATATTATGTATGTATCTATGCATGTATAACTACATACATGCAAGCATTTATGTATGTATGTATGTATGTATGTATGCATGCAAGCATTCAGGCATGTATCTATGCATGCGAGCATTCAGGCGATATGTATGTATGCATGCGAGCATTCAAGCATGTATGTATGCATGCAAGCATTCAGGCGATATGTATGCATGCATGCAAGCATTCAGGCGACATGTATGCATGTATGTATGCATGCAAGCATTCAGGCATGTATGTATGTATGTATACATGCAAGCATTCAGGCATGTATGCATGCATGCAAGCATTCAGGCATGTTTGCAAGCATTCAGGCATGTACGAATGCGTACAAGCATTTACACATGTACGTATGCATGCAAGCATTCAGGCATGTACGTATGCATGCTCTAAGCGTTCATAAACTATGTGTGTATTACGTACGTACGTATGTATGTATGTATTGTGTATGGGTATGTTATATGTAACTTTGAATGTATGCATTTACTATCTATGCTTTGGTGGGTGTTTTTTATTTTATTTTTTTCCACGTAATGTTGACATTATGTATCTTGTAAATAACAATAGCGTGGTTTATAGGTAAAATATAGCTGCGGTCTGAGATGAATGTTTTGAAGGGCCGAATGTATATAAGATGGGCTGGCTTTCCCAGGTTGTGACCCTTTGAAAATAAATTTCGTTCGCTTGTTTGTTCTATGCGTGTGTCTGTCTGTTTTTTTACCCTTACAAAATTAGGTTCGTTCGTTGTATTAATCTACCCGTCAGTAAATTCTTAACTCTTTGAAAATAAAATTCGTTGGTTCATTCTGTTTGTCTGTCTTGTCTATCCATCTATTTATCTAGCCGTGTATCAATTATTTTGTTTGCTTATCTGTCATTCAGTGTAAGTGTCATCACATGCACCTTTCTATGTCTTCTGGACATTACTTTCGCATTCACCTGTTCAAGCTGTGTTCTTTACATCCTTTCGTGTGTGTGAATTTTCTTTTTTCTTTTTTTCTGAGCACTGCTTCTATTCTCTTCACCGCCCCCAGTCAATTTTCATATAACTTTGGTAACATCCAAGCCGACGTGACTAGAATAGAACATGTCAATTTATTAATCACTAATCTCCCTGTTGTTTTTAAATTGTCCCCGGACAACATATAGGGCGCGACACGGCCAAAAATAGGTATCCTTACCCGCATAAGACTGCAGGTTTCAACCGGCTGGGGTAGTCGATTTGAGTGTCCTTATTATAACTTCTTTGAAGGTTGAACGGGTTATCTGAGATTTACCTTGTCGGTCTGCCGTCCAGGTTGAGATTTCCTAATGTGAAAAAAAGAAAACCTTTATTTGTCATCCAGGAGGGGACAAAATGATTTGTTTTCGGGGGGTACATACTCCCTTACTGTATTGGACTGCAGTTTTTACTGTACTGGTAAAGCCTCTCTGATTATAATTTATTTCGATGGTTCAACGGGATATCTGGGTTTCGTTGTGTTCTGGATGACGTTTTTTTTTTTTTTTAATTTATCCCAAGATGGTAAACGTTCAGTACAGTCGGTTCCAAAAGTCCTATCAAATTTTTTATTTAAACTAACTTAGTAACAATCTGGTTAAATTTGCTGAATTTGTCATGCAACCTTTTAATAATCATGTCCCTGTAAGACATTCTGTAAAGTAAACAAGCATCTAGTTTTCATCTGGCCTTTTTTGCTGTACATGATAAATCAGAAACTAATTCAAAGCAAACAAACAGCAGCTAACAATTAACTGAGTAACGGGGACTTTTAAAAACCTCAAATTGCACGCTTTTCATAGGCATTTCATTCGCATGTAGTCATTTCCAGCATTAGTCCCCGTTAATTGCTGATTTTTTCTTTGTATGCAGGATATGCTATCGAAATAATCACCACATATTTCTGCACACGCGAATTGATTTCCAGATAAAATCAACGCGTGTGTCAATTACTGTACATTCTATTTTTAGGGGCACACAATTTAAGGCCACATGCAAAAAATCGTGTGGATCCGTAAAGAAGTTTTCAAGATTTATGTTAAGGCTGAGGGCACGACTTTTGAAACGCACTATAGCTGCCCGAAGGTGGGGAAACGAGACGCAGGCATGCACCGGAAAATGTGAAACATCCACATGGGCTATAGGTAACTGTGTAACCGCCGGATGCCCCAACATAGGTGTGCTGTATAGTTCAATGGAGTTTCGGTTTGATTCTCATCTTGAGGTTGTAATCTTGCTGGCAGCAATCACGGAGCGGAACAATGACAACAATTAGAGAAACAACGTCCATACCCGAACAGGACTGCATGTTACAGTGGTTGGTGTAACAGTTATAAGCTCTTCGATTATAACATCATTGGAGTATAAACAGTGTTGTCAGGGATTTGGCCCCTAGGTCTATCATGCAGAATGAGATTTTTGTTTTCTCAGGATTTCAGACCTTCAGGTAGCAGTCCAGAGGGGGTAAACGGAAGATTAGAACAGACACACCGCGTCAGTCGACACCCACTTTCCTTTTAAATGTTTTATCTATATCTATATATAGATATATATATATATAGAGAAAAGCACCAAACTGTTACACGGAACCTGTTAGTAGTATAGTAGGCGCAAATTGAGTATCATGGACCCTGGACCCTGGACCCTGGACACCGGCTGGACCCTGGACCCTGGACACCGGATGGACCCTGGCCACCGGATAGACCCTGGACACCGGATGGACCCTGGCCACTGGAGCGTTGGGTGGAAACTGGCTGCCTGGCCCCGGAAGTTCAAAGGGTCAATTATTTGTTTGTCCCCAGAATGCGAAATGCAAGTTGTCAAGGGCGTCACTGTTTGTTTCTTTAAAAATAAAACATTGTTTTTCTAGATTTTCTCTAGAATTTTCTCCTTAGAAGTGCTATTTTTTTCTTCCCAGAAGTCATTTTTTACACCAGATTTTTGCCAAGTATTTTTATTAAAAAGAGTATTTTCCCAAAATATATTTTGGTCTGGAACACCTCGGGGGTTTTTTGGGGGCACTGGAAAATCCTGTAGGTTTCTTTTGTTTTTCGCCTGTCTGCCACCTGTAGTAATTACCCATCCCCGGTAACAAACAACATTGACTTTTTTTTTTCACCCTCTTATTAAGCCAGTTCACATAGAGTGATGTATGAGATGACGCCCCCTCTAGTTATTAAACATATTATTATCCTTTTTGTGGTCTTTTTCTCCTCTATACCCGCCTCTTTATCATTGTTTTGACGCCCGTTCTCCTCTATAACCGCACTTTTTTATCATTGTTGTGAGGCCCCTTTTTCTCTATAACCCCAAGCGCCTACGACTTAAGAGGAGAGCCGCCCCTAGATTTTTTGCCCTTCATATTGTGATATACGAAACCGGGTCTCTACCTTAACAAACAGGCCTTTATTCGCTTGTTTATGTTGGGCCCCTCTGTCTTATTCTGTTAGTGCGGGTCCCGGTCCCAATATAGCCCCTTCTTTGAAATACAAACACTACACGTTGTTTCCGTTTGCTTTTTACCAATTGTTCACTAAGCAATGTCCAGTAGTATTCATAACGACTAGTTTCCGGTTTTTACCTTAATCCTCAACAAAACAATTCGACATCCGGTTCTTACGGAACCAAAAATAGTTGAATTCTACATCAATTCAATTGTTCACGACGCGATGTCCGGTATGGTCAAGGTTGGCGAATGCCAGACAATGATGTGAACTGGCGCGTGTTTATAGTAGAAGGGGAAATTTTAAGGGCGGTGAAAGGCGTGTGTGTGTGTGTTTTTTTCCATCAGCAACAAAAACAACATCATCATACAGGCCACACTAAAGGCGCATTGGGCATAACTGCGTTTAGACCTAAGGTTTTTTATCGCCCTTTCATAACCACTATGTCTGTTTCTTGTTGATTTGGGCATATAGGGGTAGACACATATCTTTAATACCAGTCAACGTATCTTTTGTCTTTAAAAGTTGTTTTTATTCCTTAGTGTGATGGGTATATAGGGCTAGACACATATCTTTAATACCAGTCAACGTATCTTTTGTCTTTAAGAGTTGTTTTTATTTCTTAATGTCATGGGCACATAGGGCTAGATACTGGACGAACAACCGGAACTTTCCACCAGAGTGTACATCTAGTGAACACGAAGAAGAAGAAGTTGGGCACAGAGGGCTAGATGAATTATTTTATAAACGCCCTAAAACAAGTTGGGCACAGAGGGCTAGATACAATATTTTATAGACGCCCTAAAATAAGTTGGGCACAGAGGGCTAGATACAATATTTTATAGACGCCCTAAAACAAGTTGGGCACAGAGGGCTAGATACAATATTTTATAGACGCCCTAAAATAAGTTGGGCACATAGGGCTAGATGAATTATTTTATAAACGCCCTAAAACTAGTTGGGCATAGCGGGCTAGATGCAATATTTTATAAACGCCCCAAAACAAGTCAGTGCTATTGTTGTGTACTGTCAAGGTTGGCTAAAGTGCTTGGGGCCATAGTGGAGACTTCCTGCTTAAGCTTGTGGAAAACCCGTATTCGAACAATACTCAAACTGGAACTCTTTAAACAAAACCAGACAAATAATAGGTCAGCAGAGTATGAATCATCGTAGCAATCCGCTGTTATAAAAACCGTGATTGTCAGTATTTTTTATTTATCAGTCAAAAATCGCCCAGAGGTTGAAAACTCGAGAGCCCTGAAAAAACAACATTTCTTGTGAGAAGAATATCTTTTACAGCTGGTAAGTGTTTAATTTAACCGTGATCTGTGTGTGTGTAGTTATTTCACAGTCAAAGGCAGACTGTTGGTTCCCTGCTATTTCATCAAGAAATAAACAGCCGGTTTCTACCCCAACAGGACATCACACAAGCGATAAACACCCAATGACACAAAGTGCCACCATGTGGATGAGGATTGCCGCGGAGAGGTCCCAGAAAACGCGTTCAAGGCCGGTGTATATTTTCTTTCGTTTCACAAGCAGAGAAACTTTTTTTTTTTTTTTTTAAGTTCAATAAGTTTATTTGTCTGTAAAACGTCTGTATACAATAAATGCGTGTCAACTGTATTGTACGTGTTATATTTACAAGCGTCTGCGGTGTGCGTATCTTTGTGCAGTAATATTTACAGAGCGTTGCTTCGTGTTTGTATTTATGTTGCATGTGTATGCGTGACTGCGAACATATAAACAAAGAGGCAAGAGGGGGCACGAAAACATAGCAGGCGGACAGGGCGGGGAACGGGTGAGAGGGAGGAGACGGACAAGATAGACAGGGCCACTCATTTTATTTATATTGCCTTTCGGTCAGCATCAAATGTTGTGAAAGGGTGAAACATTGGATATTTTACATTTCAAGCAGTTTATGTAGGAGGAGGGGACACAAAGGGACTTTACGAACCTGTATACTAACACCAGAGAATAGGAAAGGACACAACCACACAGCAGGCGGACAGGGGCGGGAAAGGGATGAGGTGCCGGAAAGGAAGATAGACAGGCCACTCATTTTATTAACATTTTAGCTTCAATTTTCCAACATTTGTAACAGTGATATTTGGATAATTGCTTCAAAAATTTACATTTTTTGCCGAATGGGGACTTTACAAACATCGCATCCAAAATTAAACAAACTTTCGAACATATCAATTTTCCCATTGGAGAGCAAAGTGGGTGAGGAAAAGGGGGAGGGCGCACACACAAAAAAAGACTCTCAAAAAAAAAAAAAAAAAAAAAAAAGAGAAGAGAAGAGAGGGAAAAGAAAACACAGTTTAGCAGTAAGGGGGCAAAAAGCGTGAGGAAGACGGACACAAATGGGGCCACTCGTTTTACCTTTCTTGGTGGATGACATAATGATGCTAGTCAAATAGATATACATACAAGATTTCGTGTACCTTCGTAGTATTTGGAACTTTAACAATGTTTACATCTGAGAGCGAACAGGGTGAGGGGGTGGGGGCGACACATACACACACACGAATAAGAAAACAAACAAGGGTTTAAAAGAGGGAAGGGGGGGGGATGGGGAAACAAAAACCGAGTGAAAACAGGGTCAGGCAGCGCAAGGAAGGAAAGGGGACAGAAGGGTGAAACCCTAGTTTGCCTTTTACACCAGTGTCACAAGTTGCTGCCAGCAAAGGGAGTTAAAGTTAGTGGAGCTGTACATTATTGGGATTTAAATTTCCAGTTACATATTTTAAATTGCATGATATGGTGAATAAAACATCAGTAGCATTTTATGTACAGGACATTCATGAAACAAAAAAAAACAAAAAAAGCAAGTAAATTTCCCAAAATGTTTCGCTTAGGAGTTTCCTGACACAGTGAGGATTCCTGTCCCATGGCTATCAAATTGCAGGATCGCTGGACAGCCTGTGTCAAACCCAGGTCATTCTCTGTTTTGCAGTGTTCAAGTGACAAATTTATTGCCTTTGGTGACATCCATAGGGCCAAATGGCGTCGTGGGAGAAATGTCCCTGAAACTATCCTGAAAGGCAGAAACTTCCCGCCAGATAGAATGACTTAGACTTCCACATTCCATTGACTTTAACAAAATGTACTGTTAGTCTGCAGTGTAACATGTGTTCTGTTTTGTCTCACTGGGACAAAACAGTGCATAAAGACAAGCACGTTGATCAGTTTTTTTTTTCTCTAAACCCCCCCCCCCCCCCTCCATGCCCAAAAAAAGAAACTCCCCTTTTTATACCTTTGCTATACCTTTGCACAAGATGTTATTCAAAAATCCCCATCAATATATAGTGAAAATGGTCAGCCATATGTTTTGGATTGTACATTTGTTTTTCAAACACAGCATTGCATCTATACTGCCATATCAAAGCACGATATTCTGCCAGTGCCGATAGAATCTTTTCTTGATTTTCTTTATTAGTTTTTGGGATTGTATTTAAAAATATGGCTCTGTAGATGTCCGCTTGCGTTGTTGTGTATAAGAAAATGATGTTTTTTAAGATTTGAAGTGTTGTCTGTACTGTTGAGCATTTGTAATAAATGTGTTCTTCTTCCGTTTCTTGTATTTTTTGTGCGCATAGTTTGCAAGGTATTTTGCATCCAAGTTTTTTGGCTATTCCTTCTCGGGTCGGTGTAAGGTTAAAAATTAATCTATATATTATTTCTTTTGCCACTGGTCTTATAAATGGTTTGTGTATGTTCACAAAGGACTTGTAGTGACTGGTCCTAGGGTATGCTGTGCCTCTTTTGATTCTAGTGTGTAGAGGAGGTGCTTGTTGTGTTATTAAGTGTGTATAAATTTGTTTTGTTGTCTGTTGTAGTAGTTGTTCATTTCCTTTTAGATGTTTAAGACATTTCCTAAAAAAGGAGGGGAGAGGCCCTGCAAAATGTGGTGATCTGTTATCTACTTTCCTGAGGTGATTTAATTTTAAATCTATGTAGTAAAGCGCTAGTGGGTATTTTTCTGGGTGGTTTATAATTTGTCCTATATATTTAAGTCTGAGGGATTTAATTTTAGTGATAATATCGTGTACAGCTACTCCTCCTTGTAGTTTACTCTGACACAATGTTTTTTGTTGGATATGACCCGGTTGATTGTGGGGAAATATGTTTGGCGAAGCGTTGCTGGGCAGAGTCACATAAAAACTCATGTTTGCTAGAAATTTGTCTCTATTTTCGGGTTCGGTAATAGGTAACCCAAACAGCTAGACAATAGAACAATCCACAATCTCGTCTCCTGTTCACCAGTCGCTCTGTAAGTCGACGTACATCGACGTAACGTTGCTTGTTAGTTTTAGTGAAATAACGCCACATTTTTTCACCACAGAAAATGAAGATGTGAAAGCGGCGGTCGTCGATGTATTGAGTAGCCTTTTGTGGAATTACAACCATTCCTATCACCGGAGTATTCGTATGGCCCCAGACCAAGTTAACCTCAATAACCAAGAAACCGTGTGGCAAACGTTGTATGCAAAGGTGGCTATCACTGACAAACAAGTATTTCAAGAAGGTGATCGTGTCAGAATCGCGGAGGCCAAAAAGACATTCAAGAAAGGTTATATGCCACGTTGGACCGAAGAGCTGTTTACCGTCAGCCGCGTCAACAGAACCACCCCGATCACTTATGTGTTGAAAGATGATTCGGGCGAAGAACTCCGAGGTTCCTTTTATAAGGAAGAAGTACAGAAAGTTGGTGAAAAAGAAATTTATCGCATCGAGCGTATCATACAAGAAAGACGAGGCCTCACCGGTGGTAAAGAATATTTAGTCAAGTGGTTTGGTTATCCGGTCTCATTCAACAGTTGGATAGGCGACCAACAACTCGAACGCTACGAGAACTAGTGTTATGAACGAAGAAGACGAAGCGGATGCTATTACTGGCTTGGCTACCGACACAGAAACCACCGAAGAACGACCTTGGCTCAGTAAACTACGACTGCGACCTGAAATCGTTTACATCTCTCAGTTGATCGCTATATATAGCGTCATTGGTGTGTCACTGTTCAATCTGACTTACAGAGCGACTGGTGAACAGGAGACGAGATTGTGGATTGTTCTATTGTCTAGCTGTTTGGGTTACCTATTACCGAACCCGAAAATAGAGACAAATTTCTAGCAAACATGAGTTTTTATGTGACTCTGCCCAGCAACGCTTCGCCAAACATATTTCCCCACAATCAACCGGGTCATATCCAACAAAAAACATTGTGTCAGAGTAAACTACAAGGAGGAGTAGCTGTACACGATATTATCACTAAAATTAAATCCCTCAGACTTAAATATATAGGACAAATTATAAACCACCCAGAAAAATACCCACTAGCGCTTTACTACATAGATTTAAAATTAAATCACCTCAGGAAAGTAGATAACAGATCACCACATTTTGCAGGGCCTCTCCCCTCCTTTTATAGGAAATGTCTTAAACATCTAAAAGGAAATGAACAACTACTACAACAGACAACAAAACAAATTTATACACACTTAATAGCACAACAAGCACCTCCTCTACACACTAGAATCAAAAGAGGCACAGCATACCCTAGGACCAGTCACTACAAGTCCTTTGTGAACATACACAAACCATTTATAAGACCAGTGGCAAAAGAAATAATATATAGATTAATTTTTAACCTTACACCGACCCGAGAAGGAATAGCCAAAAAACTTGGATGCAAAAAACCTTGCAAACTATGCGCACAAAAAATACAAGAAACGGAAGAACACATTTATTACAAATGCTCAACAGTACAGACAACACTTCAAATCTTAAAAAACATCATTTTCTTATACACAACAACGCAAGCGGGACATCTACAGAGCCATATTTTTAAATACAATCCCAAAAACTAATAAAGAAAATCAAGAAAAGATTCTATCGGCACTGGCAGAATATCGTGCTTTGATATGGCAGTATAGATGCAATGCTGTGTTTGAAAAACAAATGTACAATCCAAAACATATGGCTGACCATTTTCACTATATATTGATGGGGATTTTTGAATAACATCTTGTGCAAAGGTATAGCAAAGGTATAAAAAGGGGAGTTTCTTTTTTTGGGCATGGAAGGGGGGGGGGGGTTTAGAGAAAAAAAAAACTGATCAACGTGCTTGTCTTTATGCACTGTTTTGTCCCAGTGAGACAAAACAGAACACATGTTACACTGCAGACTAACAGTACATTTTGTTAAAGTCAATGGAATGTGGAAGTCTAAGTCATTCTATCTGGCGGGAAGTTTCTGCCTTTCAGGATAGTTTCAGGGACATTTCTCCCACGACGCCATTTGGCCCTATGGATGTCACCAAAGGCAATAAATTTGTCACTTGAACACTGCAAAACAGAGAATGACCTGGGTTTGACACAGGCTGTCCAGCGATCCTGCAATTTGATAGCCATGGGACAGGAATCCTCACTGTGTCAGGAAACTCCTAAGCGAAACATTTTGGGAAATTTACTTGCTTTTTTTGTTTTTTTTTGTTTCATGAATGTCCTGTACATAAAATGCTACTGATGTTTTATTCACCATATCATGCAATTTAAAATATGTAACTGGAAATTTAAATCCCAATAATGTACAGCTCCACTTTAACTCCCCTTTGCTGGCAGCAACTTGTGACACTGGTGTAAAAGGCAAACTAGGGTTTCACCCTTCTGTCCCCTTTCCTTCCTTGCGCTGCCTGACCCTGTTTTCACTCGGTTTTTGTTTCCCCATCCCCCCCCCTTCCCTCTTTTAAACCCTTGTTTGTTTTCTTATTCGTGTGTGTGTATGTGTCGCCCCCACCCCCTCACCCTGTTCGCTCTCAGATGTAAACATTGTTAAAGTTCCAAATACTACGAAGGTACACGAAATCTTGTATGTATATCTATTTGACTAGCATCATTATGTCATCCACCAAGAAAGGTAAAACGAGTGGCCCCATTTGTGTCCGTCTTCCTCACGCTTTTTGCCCCCTTACTGCTAAACTGTGTTTTCTTTTCCCTCTCTTCTCTTCTCTTTTTTTTTTTTTTTTTTTTTTTTGAGAGTCTTTTTTGTGTGTGCGCCCTCCCCCTTTTCCTCACCCACTTTGCTCTCCAATGGGAAAATTGATATGTTCGAAAGTTTGTTTAATTTTGGATGCGATGTTCGTAAAGTCCCCATTCGGCAAAAAATGTAAATTTTTGAAGCAATTATCCAAATATATCACTGTTACAAATGTTGGAAAATTGAAGCTAAAATGTTAATAAAATGAGTGGCCTGTCTATCTTCCTTTCCGGCACCTCATCCCTTTCCCGCCCCTGTCCCGCCTGCTGTGTGGTTGTGTCCTTTCCTATTCTCTGGTGTTAGTATACAGGTTCGTAAAGTCCCTTTGTGTCCCCTCCTCCTACATAAACTGCTTGAAATGTAAAATATCCAATGTTTCACCCTTTCACAACATTTGATGCTGACCGAAAGGCAATATAAATAAAATGAGTGGCCCTGTCTATCTTGTCCGTCTCCTCCCTCTCACCCGTTCCCCGCCCTGTCCGCCTGCTATGTTTTCGTGCCCCCTCTTGCCTCTTTGTTTATATGTTCGCAGTCACGCATACACATGCAACATAAATACAAACACGAAGCAACGCTCTGTAAATATTACTGCACAAAGATACGCACACCGCAGACGCTTGTAAATATAACACGTACAATACAGTTGACACGCATTTATTGTATACAGACGTTTTACAGACAAATAAACTTATTGAACTTTAAAAAAAAAAAAAAAAAAAAAAAAAAAAAGTTTCTCTGCTTGTGAAACGAAAGAAAATATACACCGGCCTTGAACGCGTTTTCTGGGACCTCTCCGCGGCAATCCTCATCCACATGGTGGCACTTTGTGTCATTGGGTGTTTATCGCTTGTGTGATGTCCTGTTGGGGTAGAAACCGGCTGTTTATTTCTTGATGAAATAGCAGGGAACCAACAGTCTGCCTTTGACTGTGAAATAACTACACACACACAGATCACGGTTAAATTAAACACTTACCAGCTGTAAAAGATATTCTTCTCACAAGAAATGTTGTTTTTTCAGGGCTCTCGAGTTTTCAACCTCTGGGCGATTTTTGACTGATAAATAAAAAATACTGACAATCACGGTTTTTATAACAGCGGATTGCTACGATGATTCATACTCTGCTGACCTATTATTTGTCTGGTTTTGTTTAAAGAGTTCCAGTTTGAGTATTGTTCGAATACGGGTTTTCCACAAGCTTAAGCAGGAAGTCTCCACTATAACCCCAAGCACTTTAGCCAACCTTGACAGTACACAACAATAGCACTGACTTGTTTTGGGGCGTTTATAAAATATTGCATCTAGCCCGCTATGCCCAACTAGTTTTAGGGCGTTTATAAAATAATTCATCTAGCCCTATGTGCCCAACTTATTTTAGGGCGTCTATAAAATATTGTATCTAGCCCTCTGTGCCCAACTTGTTTTAGGGCGTCTATAAAATATTGTATCTAGCCCTCTGTGCCCAACTTATTTTAGGGCGTCTATAAAATATTGTATCTAGCCCTCTGTGCCCAACTTGTTTTAGGGCGTTTATAAAATAATTCATCTAGCCCTCTGTGCCCAACTTCTTCTTCTTCGTGTTCACTAGATGTACACTCTGGTGGAAAGTTTCCGGTTGTTCGTCCAGTATCTAGCCCTATGTGCCCATGACATTAAGAAATAAAAACAACTCTTAAAGACAAAAGATACGTTGACTGGTATTAAAGATATGTGTCTAGCCCTATATACCCATCACACTAAGAAATAAAAACAACTTTTAAAGACAAAAGATACGTTGACTGGTATTAAAGATATGTGTCTACCCCTATATGCCCAAATCAACAAGAAACAGACATAGTGGTTATGAAAGGGCGATAAAAAACCTTAGGTCTAAACGCAGTTATGCCCAATGCGCCTTTAGTGTGGCCTGTATGATGATGTTGTTTTTGTTGCTGATGGAAAAAAACACACACACACGCCTTTCACCGCCCTTAAAATTTCCCCTTCTACTATAAACACGCGCCAGTTCACATCATTGTCTGGCATTCGCCAACCTTGACCATACCGGACATCGCGTCGTGAACAATTGAATTGATGTAGAATTCAACTATTTTTGGTTCCGTAAGAACCGGATGTCGAATTGTTTTGTTGAGGATTAAGGTAAAAACCGGAAACTAGTCGTTATGAATACTACTGGACATTGCTTAGTGAACAATTGGTAAAAAGCAAACGGAAACAACGTGTAGTGTTTTTATTTCAAAGAAGGGGCTATATTGGGACCGGGACCCGCACTAACAGAATAAGACAGAGGGGCCCAACATAAACAAGCGAATAAAGGCCTGTTTGTTAAGGTAGAGACCCGGTTTCGTATATCACAATATGAATAATAAATCTAGGGGCGGCTCTCCTCTTAAGTCGTAGGCGCTTGGGGTTATAGAGAAAAAGGGGCCTCACAACAATGATAAAAAAGTGCGTTATAGAGGAGAACGGGCGTCAAAACAATGATAAAGAGGCGGGTATAGAGGAGAAAAAGACCACAAAAAGGATAATAATATGTTTAATAACTAGAGGGGGCGTCATCTCATACATCACTCTATGTGAACTGGCTTAATAAGAGGGGAAAAAAAAAAAGTCAATGTTGTTTGTTACCGGGGATGGGTAATTACTACAGGTGGCAGACAGGCGAAAAACAAAAGAAACCTACAGGATTTTCCAGTGCCCCCAAAAAACCCCCGAGGTGTTCCAGACCAAAATATATTTTGGGAAAATACTCTTTTTAAAAAAAATACTTGGCAAAAATCTGGTGTAAAAAATGACTTCTGGGAAGAAAAAAATAGCACTTCTAAGGAGAAAATTCTAGAGAAAATCTAGAAAAACAAGGTTTTATTTTTAAAGAAACAAACAGTGACGCCCTTGACAACTTGCATTTCGCATTCTGGGGACAAACAAATAATTGACCCTTTGAACTTCCGGGGCCAGGCAGCCAGTGTCCACCCAACGCTCCAGTGGCCAGGGTCCATCCGGTGTCCAGGGTCTATCCGGTGGCCAGGGTCCATCCGGTGTCCAGGGTCTATCCGGTGGCCAGGGTCCATCCGGTGTCCAGGGTCCAGGGTCCAGCCGGTGTCCAGGGTCCAGGGTCCAGGGTCCATGATACTCAATTTGCGCCTACTATTTCTTCTTATGTGATATAATCTGGCTCAGGTGCTTTTACTTTCTACGGTAAATATAGCATTCTATTTTATGTTGTCGAGTGGGTCTTTCTTTATTTCTTCATCTTTCGAGTGACAATCTATTGACTGTTTATATATATATATATATATATATATATATATATATATATATATATATATATATATATATATATATATATATACATATATATATATATATATAATGTGTGTACGTCTCAGGGCATTCCCTTCTATTTATTTATGTGTTTTAAATGTTACACATGTTCGCATCATCAAGTAATATCTCTACACTGAAGGTTTACTGTGGTGAGTCCCCATGGCTCCTATTTAGTATCATCATTTTGCATTAACAGTCCTGTTCCATTTTTTCGACCCCCTTCTTTTCCTCCCTGTCTTCTTTTACTTCTTGATTTCCCTCTCCATATCCACCCCTCCTCCTTTTTTTCGTCAGTCTCTACTTTTATCTCGTAGAAGAATTGGCAAATAAAGGGTGAGAAGAAAGTTGTCCACGTCAATAATAAACTACTGTGATTTAGTCCAAATCAAATAATTTTTAAAATGCTGAAACAAAACAATATATTGCACAGTTCACTGCCTGGTATGTATTGCTGTATCTCGACAGATGCATTGCTACTGATTCAGATCAACATAAACAGGTTATTTTACAAATAAAAGTACAGTACCCTTGTCCACACAGTTAGATGTATTACTAGGCATATAGTCTTGGACATATATTTTCAAAACCAATTGGCACTCGGTGGGTGATAGGGTTAACATCACGCCGACCGCTTTACTTCCCAGAACTATACCCGGTACCCATTTCAGGTTAGGTCGACCTGGTAAAAATAAGTCTATCGTGAAACAGAAACAGGAAATAGGTGCAGCATTGCAATATTTCTTTATTATAATTGTCATCAACATATACAATAATAATGAAACACATGATCGCATCGAGTTTTATATCTTGACAACGAAGAAAAATGAAATTTGTATGCTGACAAGGAAAAATAATCAGTTTTATATGTTGACAATGAAGAAGAATCAGTTTATATGCTGACAACGAAGAAGAGGCACACATGTAACTATTTACAATGTAGAAACTTGTCATGGTAACAGATGTTGATTTTGAGGGGAGATCTGATCAGGTTACATTATGTTCTCTGTTAAATTGTCGCTGGAATCCTGGATTCACAATCTAGCTTCTAGCATCACTAGCTTAATTAAAGTAGTTGTTGATATTGCTACTGTTGTAATTTATGTTTGTGTGTGTGTGTGTGTGTGTTGTAGTACTAACAGAAGACGTGACTGGCTGTGATCGTATCGAATTAGATGAAATCAGTAGCTGTGGTAGAGCGGCAAAACGCTCGCCTTCTGATTCAAAGGTTGTGGGTTCAAACCTGAACAGAGCTGGGATTTTTTTCACAAATGACTTTAACTTCTGGGTCGACCCAGCCATAAATGGGTACTAGATAAAGCCCTGGGAAGTAAAGGCGGTCGACAGGAGTTGACCACATCACATCACAAGTACGGCAAAGAGAGATCCTTTGCAGCCAACAGTCACAATGAGTAATCCAGATATTTTGAAACATGCTAGAGCTCGGAGACAACTGGCCACAACCATCAGAATCAATGAATTGTCATCCCCTTGTAGGATGCAATTATGAGTTGTTGTTGTTTTTTTTTTTTTTTTGAAGCAACACCCTGACTTTTGCCGGGGGCCCTAAATATAGCCGGGCCTTAAATATGGCCTAACGGCTAAACAGGGCCCCGGGACATCTCCACGGGTGATCCTCATTTGCATGGCGGCACTTTGTGTCACCGAGTGTTTATCGCTTGTGTGATGTCCTGGTGGGGTACAACTGACCTACCTACCCACCATCAGAAAGAACAGTTTTTAGCCATATATGCCACTCAGTGGCTTAGGGGAAACAAAACGCCCGTTGTAGTGGCTTTCAGACAGTGGTACGAGAGTCGCAACCTGGAAGAGAATGTGACCTATCTGTGTAATATTCCCATAGCTTGCAGTGGATACCTTGCAGCCAACCATCATTGTGGAGACAACATAATGATTAGGGGGGGGGGGAAGGAGGGGGAGTTATATCTTCTTATTCCTTTCTCCTTTGCATATGCTGTAAAGCCTCACACTGAGGAGTTAGTTTAGTTCTGTCTTCTGCTAGTTGTATTGCTTATTTTAATGGCATAAGCGTTTTTGTTGTTTCTTTTTCACTCTATCAATCCTTATCTTTCTTGGTCGGCCTCTTGCCTTGTAACCTACAGTTATCGTTTTGTGCGCACTATCAGCTGGCTCACTATTCCATTATGGCCAGATAAGCAAACCGTGTGTGTGACTCTATGCTCTATGAAATCACTACCCCCCACCTCCCATCCCATCCCACCCCCATGCATACCGCTGTTCTTAGTTCTTCGTTGGTGACTCTGCCTCTTATTATGTTCCTTCCCCCACCCACACACCCCACCTCCACACCCCACCCCTTCTTCCCTGCTGTTTTTAAATAGAAGAAAGATCTGTAACATGCTGGAGAGCTGGGAAGATTAACTTCTGAACGCGGTCTGCTTCCAAAATGCCTGCAGCAGTTGCAATGTCAGGATTTTTTAACCGCGCTCATACCATTAGGCCACAGACGCCGATCTAAAGCTGATTCATCACCATTATGTAGCAGACCTTTACAGAAAGTCGCTCCCATAACAGCCTGTCCGATCACCCTCACCCCCCTCAGGAGGGGAGGAGGGCTTCCATGGTGAACTTCTTGGGATAATAATGTGGTAGTCTCCGCCTGCTTTCCAATGCACGTAGCTTTAGATCGTTGGCTCTCAGCCTTTCTAATGCCGCGACCTTTTGATGCAGTTCCCTCGTGTTGTGGCGAACCCCAAACAATTATTTCCCGTCATTACTTTAGTGAATATATGTTTCCCGATGTTCATAGGCAACCCCTGTAAAAGGGTCGTTCGACCCCAAAAAAAAAGGGTCGCGACCGGCAGATTGAGAGCCGTTGCTTGAGCTTCAAAAACCTTTTAGATTGTCAAGGCAACTGAGTAACCCTCCATAGTGTGCTTGTTAACAGCAAAAGGCACCCCAGAAGGTGTTCACGTATCCCTGTGGATACTCGGTCCTCTTAGCTGCTTTAGCCGCATCGCAGTGTGCTACCCTCCTCTATTACGTGGAGGTGCCGTTGGAGTTTTCCTGTCTTGGAGCCTTGAGATCAGAATGGCATTTGTCAAAACTTTCTATTAACTCTTATATGATTAAAGCTGTTTAGATGTTTAAAAAATGAGGCACTTACAGAAAAGAGTTACTTTAGTCATGCTCTCTCCCTTGGAGTTGACCCCAACACAGAAATAGTCCTGGAAGTCTCCGGCCTGGACAAACTTGATGGTCAGTGTGTACCACTGCTCTCCAGCGAACAGGTTCTGCATGTCAGTGGCCTGGGCGAATCAAAACTGCCCACATTGTTACTGGCACTAGAATATCTGTATCGCTAACTGATTGTGGTGCTAAAATGTGTGTATGGCTGATTTAGCATGACACTAGAATGTCTGCATTGCTTACTTATCGAGGCACAAAAATGTCTGCACTGTTTACTTATCGTGGCAACAGAATGTCCGTATTTCTGACTTATCGTGGTACTATAATGCTTGTAGTGTCGACATATCGTGGCTTTGAAATGTATTTACTGCTGGTGTGTCATATTACTGATACTAGAATGTCTTTATTGGAGCGTAGCGTAACAGTGGAATTTCTGTACTGTTGACTTTTCCGTAGCACCAGAATGTATGTGTTCCTTGTGTATCAACGATCAAGATTCAGCAAAATCTCCGATTAAACATAGCTAATGAGAAAGAAAACTGTACAATAAATCAAGCTTTGGACATTAAGTGAAAAGCTTGGTTATTTTCTACTGCCTAAATTCGAAAAACGGCTGACCAAGCGGTTAGAATAGTGAGCTGACTCAGGACAAAGGAGGTAGAATTCTAATAAAGATATCAGAGTCACGGATTAAGGGGAAAAAAAATGCAACATCTTAGCCACAAATTTACCGTGTACCTGTTTGGTTGTCTCAAACTTCTCCGTGTTCAGCAGTCGCTGTCTCGTGTCTCCCTTCATCACCATCCAGTAGACGGTCGGGATTGGGTAACCTGTGAGTACAGATCCATACCTGATCCACTGTGAACATAGACCCACTGGTGACCCACTGGGGTGAAATTATCACAGACCCAAATAATGAACCCCTGTTAACGCAGTCATATAACTGATTTGACGCGATAAATTTGTTGTAACAACTTCTAAGCAGAGTAACATCTATATACGGACCGCTGAATATATATATATATATATATATATATATATATATATATATATATATATATATATATATATATATATATATATCTGTTTGTCTGTCTGCTGTCTGTCTGTCTGATTGTTCTGGTTTTTCTGGTCTGTCTGTCTGTCTATTTATCTGTCGTTTTATCTGTCTATCTATTTGTCTGTCTCCTTTTTGTCTATCTGTCGCTCTGCCTGTCTGCCTGCCTGCCAGTCAGTTATGTTTAATTAGTTTCCTTCCTATCTGTCTCTCTGTGTATTTACATAGTACCCAGCTTAGAAAAAGTAGTTATTATCACGATATTTATGACACCAACTATACAAAACACATACACACGCACACACACTTGCGCGCGAAGTCTTTAGCCTTGGTTGACAGCTGGTCTATGATAGAAGCTCCTGCTGGCAGAGAGACGGAACACTGCTTTTCTGATCTGGCAGCGTCTGCATCATGCTTTGTCTCCAAACCTATCGGTGTTTTCTTTCTTGTGAAGCGGAAGGTCGAGAAAGTAATCGTGCTTGTGGACAACGCATGACCTCTACAATACTGCCCAGGCATAGTTGTACGCTTTGGAGAGGAAGAACTTCATCCCTGGCAATAACTGTTATCGCCATTTGCTGGGATTCCACGGCCTTTCTATATTACAATTACATACTCTCACCTGGAAAGAAGGTAAGGTGCCAACAACAACACAAACACACTCTCAGCCTACCCTGCACTATACAGTCCAGCTTGGCTTCCAGACGACCGTTGGCGAACTGCCCGACTGAGTCCTGGAGGACTCTCACGGAGGGCGCTTGGAAAACATACACCTGTAGATTTATCATTGGAGAGCATTGATTGGACTCAGCAGCAAACAGGATTAGTGTCGGGTAATGTTGATCGTCTTTTTTTAGTTTTATGTTCGCTAATTTCTCTTATCCCAGTGTGGGTTCCGAGGCTCCATTTTGTAGAACACAATATAGATCCAATAACCGACACAAGCATGTCGTAAGAAGCAACTAATTAGTAGTGTTTACTTCATAGTCGGCGTATACCTGTGTGAGAGGCAAGGAACCAACATTCATTCATTATCCTGTTGTGCTCTTATATGTCACATAGGGTTCGTAATGTATTCCTCCATTCCGATCTATCTTGCAGAATCCAGCCCTGCACCTTTTGCCTCTCTCTTCAACGTCCGTCTTGGGGTTTCTTTTAGGATTCTTTGCTTCCTTAATCTCCTTATTTCCCGTTTTAATGCCTATTTGGTGATACTATATTGGTTTCTTATCAGGATGTGTCCAATTGAAGCGGCATCTTCTCTGTCTTATAAGTGTTAATACTAGTGGTTGCCCAGATATTTCTCTTATTTCCTTCTGAATTCACCCTATTTTATTTTCTAAACTTCCTTAGACGTTTGCTTTGGAATGCATATGTTAAAAATAAAACAACATTAAAATTGAAAACAAGTAACATGGCTTTTAAACTATACAATTTTGAATACATATTTTATTCAAGTTATTACAAGCTGCCGATGCCTTGCTAATGTCATAATTTCTTTCTTTGTATTTCCTTCACTATCAAAATTACTACCTAAATAAGTAAATTGATCAGTTCAGAAACCAACATGCTGCATACAAATAAGCCAAATCTGTAAAACGAATGTGCACAAGAAATTCAAGTTCTGGATCAGGAGTGGACGAACAATCGGAAATGTATATGGTGGTGAGATAAATGGTTATAAAGTAGGTGGTGAGGTAGCTGGTGAGGTAGGCTGCGCGAGGTGGTGAGGTAGCTGGTGAGGTAGGCTGAGCGAGGTGGTGAGGTAGCTAGTGAGGTAGGCTGAGCGAGGTGGTAAGGTAGCTGGTGAGGTAGGCTACGCGAGGTGGTAAGGTAGCTGGTGAGGTAGGCTGTGCGAGGTGGTAAGGTAGCTAGTGAGGTAGGCTGAGTGAGGTGGTAAGGTAGCTAGTGAGGTAGGCTGAGTGATGTGGTGAGGTAGCTGGTGAGGTAGGCTGAGTGAGGTGGTAAGGTAGCTAGTGAGGTAGGCTGAGCGAGGTGGTGAGGTAGCTGGTGAGGTAGGCTGAGTGAGGTGGTAAGGTAGCTGGTGAGGTAGGCTGAGCGAGGTGGTGAGGTAGCTAGTGAGGTAGGCTGAGCGAGGTGGTAAGGTAGCTGGTGAGGTAGGCTGAGCGAGGTGGTAAGGTAGCTGGTGAGGTAGGCTGAGCGAGGTGGTAAGGTAGCTGGTGAGGTAGGCTGAGCGAGGTGGTAAGGTAGCTGGTGAGGTAGGCTGAGTGAGGTGGTAAGGTAGCTGGTGAGGTAGGCTGAGCGAGGTGGTAAGGTAGCTGGTGAGGTAGGCTGAGCGAGGTGGTAAGGTAGCTAGTGAGGTAGGCTGAGCGAGGTGGTAAGGTAGCTGGTGAGGTAGGCTGCGCGAGGTGGTAAGGTAGCTAGTGAGGTAGGCTGATCGAGGTGGTAAGGTAGCTGGTGAGGTAGGCTGAGCGAGGTGGTAAGGTAGCTAGTGAGGTAGGCTGAGCGAGGTGGTAAGGTAGCTGGTGAAGTAGGCTGTGCGAGGTGGTAAGGTAGCTGGTGAGGTAGGCTGAGCGAGGTGGTAAGGCAGCTGTGAGGTAGCTTCTACTGAGGAAGGCAGAAGTTAGGTAAGTGATAGCACGGTAAGTAGTTGTAAGGTATGTGTTGAAGAGGTAGCTTGTGATGAGGTAAGTGCTAGTGAAGTAGGTGGAGGTGTGTTGAGGTGGCGGTGAAATAGATAGTGCTTGTGCGGTAGGTGGACTTGAGCTAAGTCACGGTGGCGTAGATGGACGTGAGGTTAGTGGGGGTGAGGTAGGCGGTGGTTGTTAGGTGGACATAAAGTAGGCATGTGTGAGGTGGATCGTGGTGACGTAGACGGACGTGAGCTGAGTGGTCGTTAGGCAGGTGGTTCTGAGGTAGGTGATATTGTTATGAGGTAGGTGTGGTGGTAAGGTAAGCTGACGTGAGGTATGTGAGGTATGTGGTGGTAATGTTTCCGTCGAAGGTATAATAGAAGATAAGCAAGTGCCACACACCTGGGTTAAAGATTCGGCTGGTGGCTTGATGTTGTTGTCTGCTACACAGCGGTACACTCCGGCATAATTGACGTCTGCTTTGTTGATTGCCAATGTCCGTCCCTGGAGGTGGAAAAATGTCACGCTAAACATTGATAATTGTAGGGTCCGTTCATCTGTTGGTCTGTCTGTCCAATTCTCTCCCCGCTCCTCCCACCTCTCTCCCTCCCCCTCTCTCTCTCTTTCTCTCTGTCTGTCTGTCTCTCTCTCTTTCTCTCTCTCTCTCTCGTTCTCTCTCTCTCTCTCTCTCTCTCTCTCTCTCTCTCTCTCTCTCTCTCTCTCTCTCTCCCACCGCTGCTCACCTATCAATGCAATAATTCCTCCTTTTGCAAAAGGAGCTTTATATCAAAGAAGGCTGTGTATATGATAGATCTATCTGAGGGATAAGGGATATCTAATAAAATAAGCCATTTTTTTTTTTTAAACTGCACACCCTAATCCTGAGATTTCTCTTTTTCTTCTTCGTTCGCCGGCTGTAAGCTCCGGTCAAAAGTCCTCTTTTTTAAAAAAATTTTTATTAGACTTTGGCTTTCTGACAAAAACTACACAATAAGTTTTGCTTGAACATCCGATTAACGTGCTTATTTGTGTGCAGTTGTTTGTGCCGCACCGAGAAATGCGCTCAGACAAATGCGCTCCGACTTCGAAGGAAACTATCAACTAGTCAACTCCTACGACCTGCTTGTTGGGGAGGCACTATCAGACCCTCTCCTAAATACACTAACACACACGTAAACGCTAAAGCACACAAACACACTCATGTAAGGTTTAAAATGGGCCCTATTGTTTATGGAAAAATTATAATCGAGGTAGCCATGAAGGAATTGTTATTATCACTATGACTTCAACTATTACAATGCAGGGGACATTTTAACTTAACAAAACAAGTACCAGTTTGGACAACTCACCCTAAATATGGCCTTGCCATTGGGTAGCAGCTTGCCGTCCGACCTCACCCAGGTGATGTTTGGGGCCGGAACACCGAAGGCATCACAGGTGATGCTGGCGTTCTCTCCCTTATCTATCAACTTGACAGAGTCTGTTGAACCAGGCTTGATCATTGGTGGTTCTGTAGTTTTAAATGTGGTATTGCTTGGAACTGGTTAGCTGCATGGTATATCTAATAGATTGTAATCTTAGGGTGTCAGACCTTCCATGCAACAACCACGAAGAAAAATACGCGAAAGAAGAGGTTTCCCGCCTTAACGCCCAAATATCCCCAACCTCACAAGGACTCAGGGCCGGATTAAGAAGACCCTTTCATCAGGGTTGCCAGATTAAACAAACTTTATTTTGAGCCAAACCATTACCCAAATTATGCAAGAAAAAAGCCTCATAAAGTGTAACGTTGTACTCACTTCACATTAAAAGCTATAGATTGAATTCTTCACTGTCATCCTCACTGGAAACAGTGGAAGATACAGCGTAAACCTTTTCGGATGAAAAATCTGTAAGCATTTTATCAGATGGGATGAAGTCTTTGCAACTCTTCTATAATGATGGCATATTTCTTGTTCCGAAAATCATCAATAAGGTCATCCTTAAGTGCAGGCGATATATTTTTTATTAGGCATGAACATTTAGTTCTACTGAACTGTATGTGCTCCAATGTACTTCCCCGACCATGCGCTCTCATGATTTCACTTAGATGATCAATTGTACGTATTGCACAATGGCAGGTCATGCCTACAGCAAGTTGCAACTCTGCCGCCTTTAACTTTATCATTACTTTGCCTAGGAGTCGTTGTTGTAATAAGCTGTGACTGGCTTTTTGACAGAGTGCTCATCCTGGGTTTTTCGGATTTCTCATAATTTGATACGCTACTAATTTTTGGTGCATAAGTGCAGTATGACGTGACGCGGTGGATAAAATGTTTATAAGTTGAGTAGGGATGTTCCTCTCAACACATTCCTTCCACCAGATTAACCGAACTAAAATCTGAGCTATGTTGCTCTCAGATAAAGTCCTGGATACCCAAGAAAACAACCATATTGGCTCGTTAAGTACATTAACATTAGCTGAACTTGGTACCCACAAGAGAAGAAAAGGAATTTTAGATGTCTATAGCATTATACTTAATGAATTATTAGACAGGGCAAATGATTCCTCCGTCATCTACCTTCTCCCGGTGTTATTATGAATAATTAAAGAATTATTATATTATTTGAGCCCCCACCAAATGTAATTCTATCCTAACAGTTTAATTAAACAGGTAAGGCTGAATACACTTGGAATTTAACAAACGATGTAGTTTAAAACTTGACATACAGCTTTATTTACTACAATGAAATTACCAGTTTGTTGATTTACAAAAAAAGTGACTGGTTAATGTGATGATGGTAAGCTTCAGCGAGAAACAAAGCTCCGGGTTTTAGAGTGGTATGATGATGGTGGTATGTTAACGGAAATGATGTTAACTTATCTTATAAGCTTCTGACAGCCGTGAGGAACTGTCAAGCTTGTCCAACTCTTCCTTGCCTGTTTTCTGCCTGTTTCAGCTTATTCTCCACTTCATCCCCTCCTCGGTCTCCACATCGTTCCCACCTCGTTCTCCACCTCGTTCCCAGCTGGCCGAGTCTAACACAATGTAGTCTCTTTCATGGACTGATCGTCACATGGGCGCTGGGAACTTTCCAGCAAATGCCAAACACGACTCAACCAGAAAGAAAATACTTTTCTACGGTAAGACTGAGTCTGTGGCCTGCTGGCGGCACTATAAGGTAAATCTACAATGCTCGCAGTATAAGTATCAATCTATTGTCCAAATTAAACTCCTTCCTATACTTAGTTCTACCCAACCCTCAAGACGATGACTTAAGCCACGCCTCTGAAGTACCTATCAGATAAAATTAGCTAACAAGTGGCCTGTCAGTCAATTCTGGACTGACATCCCTAGAGCAAACAGTCTTAAGTGACCCAATCTAGTTTACAACGAATCTAACTAGCCGGTGTGAAAACGGTCCGTGAAGCCATTGTGTTTACTACTTGACCCAGATCAAACATTCCTAATTGCCAAACACCTGTTCTCTTGAGAATTACACTGACGTGTTACTTAAACCTCTCGTCGCCACAATGTCTAGAGTCCACTCAATTCCCCTGTTCAACAGGGCCCCACTCAGGCTGTGTTAGGAGATAACATTCTGACACTGGCGTGAGAATCAAACCTAACATCCCTAGTCTGAACCAGCGGGCTGTATTACGTAGTGTTATGTAATTTTAAACAAAGCGCAGTGGCTTGGTCTCGGAGAAGGACTGGAAACATTTAAATCCGTGCGGTTTAAAGTAATATTAGGATAAAGGACAGAGTAAATATAATTCTGTCTCTTTAGAACCAGAAGAACTTATTACAAGTACTAACTTCTGGAACCACTGAGGTCGTCTCGTGACAGTGCACTGACACATTTTGCAATATGCTGCCTCTGATCCGTCTAAAGATCTTTTGAGCTGTGGGTATGTTTTCTTCCAGTAACTATTATACTTGCGATGTCATAAGATGCTTTCCATTATTTTGGATGACGTGGCCATCGGTAAAAGTAACAAAATCTAACACAGATAAAACTAGGTCTATATTTTCTATTTTCTGTCCTCAAGTAGTTTCTGAACAGTCTGAATCACTCAGTTTCAGTGGTGGGTTTTGATTTTATATCTCGCATTTACTCTAGTAGATTAACATAAATTACAGAGGGCCTTGGTTTTTTGAAGTCACGATCCGTTTAGGAAGACAACAAATATAATAACAAATGGCGGGAATCTCCGTTAGCCCGTACCAGGTCATGACAACAAAGACAAACTGAAATAAAGATGTTAACTGTAGGTCTACATTGCTTTTAGTAAATCTGCGTGTTTCTAACGCAGGAAACATGAAGCAAATGTGAGCTCATCTTGATAAGAAAAGCCAGGAAAACCTAAATATGCCAAAATTTGCCAGTTCATTATCTTATGCCAGTTCAATTTTAAATATGCCAAATTTGTGGAATCTGGCCCTTGATGTCCTAAGTCTTTTCCACACAGCGGTCTTAACAGCATTATGGGAACCAAGTAAAACAGTGTGCTGGGTCCCCACGATCATCACTTATGTGAAGGAAATACAAATGGTTACTCGAAAAACACAAATTAGCGTGGGGCCATTATGTTCGTGAGCCCCCGTGCAAGAGCCCAGAGGGCCTAAGTGTTAAGACGCTATTGGTGCACAATATATATAAATATGTGTGTGTGTGTCAGTGTGTGTGTGTGTGTGTGTGTGTGTGTGTGTGTGTGTGTGTGTCTATGTGTGTTGTTTCAAAATATAAACAAAAATAGACCATAAAACTTTGTTTAAAGAAATTAAACAAAAATTAGAGTAAGCTGGAAAATGTAATAATCTTTTTTTTTTAATACTTCCACTTCATATTTGAAAATTTGACTCCGACTTTTTAGTTGCCTTAATTACAAAGTCTATGATTATATCATCCAGACAAATCTTATGTAATACATCCTTAACAGAGATACAGCATCTAGTCTAGGTTTTTTTTTTTTTTTTAATTGCTGTTCTGACAGGATTTTTTTTAAAACTATTCTTCAACTGAAACGCCCAGCACCAAGGCTATTGAAAATTTCCGTAGTGCCCCCTTCCTTTCTGATGCTCTAAGCACATGCTTGATGTGCTTAATGATCAATCCGGTCCTGCATGGACTGCAGATTACTTTATAACGATATGTGTGCCCTAATGTAACTGGGGTGGGGAGGGGGGAAGTTGGGGAGGGGGCGGGGGCGGGGAGGGGGGGGTTGTCAGATATGCTCTTGTTTGATTCTCATCCTTGAAAGATTAATCATACGGACAGTGATCCTGGAGAGGAACATTTCCCTGCCTGCACAGAACTGCTACCTGTCCTATCTTGTTATTCTCCTTTTTTAAAATCCATTCCGTCCCTTCCCTCTTTTTTCCTTTTTTTTTTTCCTTAAAAGAGCGGTTGTTTATTTGTGGTTTGTGTGTGTGTGTGTGTGTGCATATATATATATATATATATATATATATATATATATATATATATATATATATATATATATATATATATATATTGGGAGTAAAGATCGGCACAGCCAAGCATGAAAAGCACACCGGACACACACGAAGTCTTGTCAACCAGCATAGGACTAGCACTATTACCCGCGCGACGCTGATGAATATGTTCAGAGGAGAATCTCAGCACTTATGGGTGTGTCCGGCGTGCTGTGCAGATAATCCAGCTCATATGTCATAACTCAATTAATGACTATAAACTGGGGCTATAAAGGCAAGCAACTGCCACAAAAAGGCTATGAAGTGGATTGTTTATTAACTGATTCAGTAACAGGCAGTTATTTCTGTCACTATGTCTTCTCCAACAGATGAGATTTTAATCATAAACATTTGGGTCGGAAGAAAATATTCACCATGGAAAGTAAGGAGTGAAAAGTAACATCTGCGTCAGAGTGGATGAATAAAGTAGCAGAAAGGTAAAGGTAAAGGTAAACCATAGGCCACCAGGACGGACAGCTGATAAGAATTGCCTGCCTGTGTCGCCGTCCGCACGTAACTCTGTAGCTACAGCGACGTTCCTCCATTTACCCCTGAGTGTCAACTCTGGTACCCATTTCCTAAAGGCTGTGTGAACCACGGGAACCGCCCGGTTTCGAACACCGACCGTCGCTGCAGCGAGTGGCAGCTGGATTTGAAAGCGAGCTTCCTATCGACTGCGCTAACGCGTAGAAGAATTCCAACTGTGGGTTTTAGGACCTTATTTTGGCGGGGGGGGGGGGGGGAGAACAATCCGGCTGTCCATGTCCTTAAAGGCGACCAGTTCAGGGTTTGCTGAAATGTGTTGAGGGCAGAAAGGTCTAAAGTAAAAGTAAAGTAAAGATCCCTTTTCACGCCTTAGGCATCTTGATCCTGTAGTTCATGGTAGGAATGTCAAGAAGGTACCTCATGGTAGGAAAGTCAAGAAGGTACCTCATGGTAGGAAAGTCAAGAAGGTACCTCATGGTAGGAAAGTCAAGAAGGTACCTCAAAGAGTTCAGCAGGATATTCCACTGCTACTACTCACGTTGTACAGTCAAATAGCCGGTTTTTCTTGTCCACAAACTGCTGTCTGCGTTCGCCACTTGGATGGCGCACTCATATGGACCAGAAAATTCTGGCAGTAAACGACTGATAACCAAAGTGAAGGTTGTTCTGTCTCCTGGCTCGTCTGTACGTACAACTCTAGGGGGAAAAAAGAGTTCAAATCCGGAAGATAAATGTCTACAGGTGGCTATGTTGAAGAACATCATAGAAAGAGGTTAGTTGCCTATCCTTTACAGGACGTTGCAGAACCAACCCTAACAGTCCCTGGCTGTTGTGTGGTTTTTCTAGGCAAATTTACGTCCAGTAGTTTGCCATAGAACATCATAGGCAGATCAAAATTACAGTGATTATGTCTTAAAAGAAACTAATTAATAACCAGACAAAAGTAAGGTGTTAATGAGTCGTAAGACAGAAAAATGTTCTACCAGATCACTAAATATTCCCACAGATCAGTTAAATAAAATGACGGTTATAATTGTTTAAAAAGTACACCTATACTCGTACAAACTGTTACAACTAATATATAATGTATACAATATTGTATATCGGCCTCTGCCTTTGTCGTCGCGAACGCGCTTCGTATTGCCAAGGTGCAGGGTTCGATACAAGCTGCAGGGGATCTGGCAGCAGACCGCCTTGTGTTTGATTTTGACAGTTTTATCGAGAGCCGACCGTTTAAAAGCAATGACAAACCACAACAGTCGAAATATACTGCGGTTAGTTCTGCAACTTACTGTAAATGATACGCAACTAACTGAACAATGTTAAATAACCTAAAATATTTGAAAAGCATCATCATCATTATCATGTAGCAGGTCTTTTGTAGAACGTCGCTCTCATCACGGTCTGCCTGAAAGAAACTCGGTCTCTCGCCAGCTCTCCCACCTCTTGTACTTTCATTTTCAAGGAGTCACTTACATCCTGTGCCCATCTTCATGTTAGTCGGCCCCTGCACTTCCTTCCTTGCACCATGCCTTCTGTTATAATTTTTTTTTCACAATCCACCTAGGCGCTTGATATTACCAAAATATTTCAGCTTACGAGACAAGAATTGATAAGCATACATGTCCAATATCGAAATAGACTAAATTTAGTATTATAAACTCATACGGGTTACGTAAAACATGGGTAATGACATCGCTATTGCTAGCTTGATGGTGACGTGTAATAAAACAATTGGAACATAGAGTGCACGCAAGCGAAGAAAACAGTGGAACGATAATGTACAGAGAGGCGTATCAACACCTGGATTCACGCACTGGTAAGAGAAGACCAGTCACAGATGATATCACTATCAACACCTGGATTTACCCACTGGTAAGAGAAGGCCCGTCACATATGATATCACTATCAACACCTGGATTCACCCACTGGTAAGAGAAGGCCAGTCACATATGACATCACTATCAACACCTGGATTCACCCACTGGTAAGAGAAGACCAGTCACATATGATATCACTATCAACACCTGGATTCACGCATTAGCAAGAGAAGACCAGTCACAGATGATATCAATATCAACACCTGAATTCACCCACTGGCAAAAGAAGGTCAGTCATAGATGATATCACTATCAACACCTGGATTCACCCACTGGCAAGAGAAGACCAGTCACACATAATATCACTATCAACACCTGGATTCACCCACTGGCAAAAGAAGGTCAGTCACAGATGATATCACTATCAACACCTGGATTCACCCACTGGCAAGAGAAGACCAGTCACAGATAATATCACTATCAACACCTGGATTCACCCACTGGCAAAAGAAGGTCAGTCACAGATGATATCACTATTAACACCTGGATTCACCCACTGGCAAGAGAAGGCCAGTCACAGATGATATCACTATCAACACCTGGATTCACCCACTGGCAAAAGAAGGTCAGTCACAGATGATATCACTATCAACACCTGGATTCACCCACTGGCAAGAGAAGGCCAGTCACAGATAATATCACTATCAACACCTGGATTCACCCACTGGCAAGAGAAGGCCAGTCACAGATGATATCACTATCAACACCTGGATTCACCCACTGGCAAGAGAAGGTCAGTCACAGATGATATCACTATCAACACCTTGATTCACCCACTGGCAAGAGAAGACCAGTCACAGATGATATCACTATCAACACCTTGATTCACCCACTGGCAAGAGAAGGCCAGTCACAGATAATATCAATCGACTCGGGCGATATCCTATAAAAAAGAAACTCTATTCCTCGGTATGCTGAGAAAGAATAAGTAAATAAACATCACGCGTGAGCGCACATATACACTCACACACACGCACACACAAAGAGAGAGAGAGTGCGTGCGAGATAGAGAGAGTGAGAGAGAAAGAGAGAGAGAGAGAGAGAGAGAGAGAGAGAGAGAGAGAGAGAGAGAGAGAGAGAGAGAGATGTAAAATAGTCGGTCACATTTAGATTTCGGTTTTAGGTTTATACAACGAATGAACATCATGGCACTAGGGTAGGACCCATAAGGGCTAAGTTCTACTTCTAACTCAAGTCTGAGTCCGAAGAATCTTCAGCGCCGTAGCACCGGCGAGGATCCTAAAATACTTTAGGGAGAATTCGTACTTCACATTTTTGCCCGGGCAGCGCCATGAGCTACTCTTTTCGATTTGCAAATGCCAAGAGATATTTTTACGTACGCAACAGTACAAACGGGTGTCCGATCTTACTACCCAGAGTCTCTGGGAAATTAAGAGGTCCACGTGAAAAAATATAGGTCTTTACCCGAGCTTGAACCCGGGACCTCCAGCTCACGAGGCGGACTCATTAAAAGTCATAGTTATTACAATGAAGGCTTTGATCTCTTTATAGAGCTATCGGCTACAGTGCACGACTGCTGTCTGTAGGAATACACATGGTGGGGCTTCAATTACTTTCATGGTGTGACTCTCGTACCA
Organism: Candidula unifasciata; assembly: GCA_905116865.2. Taxonomy (NCBI): domain Eukaryota; kingdom Metazoa; phylum Mollusca; class Gastropoda; order Stylommatophora; family Geomitridae; genus Candidula; species Candidula unifasciata. The sequence continues at coordinate 38,465 of CAJHNH020002107.1, forward strand.
TTGTCCGACAACTTCCAGAGCCATTATTTTTAACCGCGGTACAAGTGTAAGGATACCGTCAAGGCATGGACAAATAACGGTCATATAGAATTACATCCAGTTACGCTGCAGTATAGAGACGAAACATGTGTGAATGATTGACTGAATGACTGATTGATTGAATGATTGACTGTACAATTGACCACAGACAGGCATGCCACTGACTGATAAATTGGAATCCCTCCCTTCCTTGGATTTAAGACTTGAATATTTAAGTTTACACTGATGACCTCTGACACAGTTTGACCTGTGAACGCCCACTGAACCTGAAAACGAAAAACACGAATACAGCACGATAAAATGGTTGGTCTGCTGTATCTATCTGTCTGAATGCCTTATGTCTTATGTGCATGTATGTATCTGCCTCTTCTACCAGTGATCTTTCCAGTTGTCACGATATTTTCAAGTGCTCCTTTTCTCATCACATGACCGAGAACTCTGTCTCCCTCCCATTGTGGCATCAGCAAATCCCATTGTCTTGCCTCTGATTACATCATCCCCGATGTCGAGTGTTCTATACTACACGACGACACAGCTTTCAACGAAATCAAAACACCTAGAACTGGCTTAACTGGCCCTACCCACAGCCTCAGCCTAGGTCACACGAGAGACTCTTTTCGAATAAAGTAGTACAACGTGGCACCCCTCTGACCTAGATCAGACTGATCAGAAAGGGGCCTTGGGGACAGATAGTAGCAGTGTAGATCGTCCGGGAAACGTGAACAGGTCCGAAAAAAATCGTTATCAGAAATGTTAAGCAGGGAGTAGACAGGAGGCTTTGGGAGATATACTATCCAGTGCTACCTGGCAAAGATCAGTGTTTCCTTTATGGTGGCCTGCGTACACCCGGGACAAATTTAAAGCGTTCATGATATCATTTGCAAAGACAAACAAATAGCTTCAGAATGCAGTCGTTATTGCGATTCAATATTTATGAATTTCAATCTGTTGTACAGTGAGTTGGGGACACATAGTAGCAGTTGGGAATTACAGTGTGACGGTCACTCGCTGTTGCTTTTTGGTGTGACTATTAAAAAAAGTATCGAGATCGACTCAGTCTATAATCGGTACCAATCCTGGGAAGTTACGGTGACCGGCACGCTGTTACCACATCATCCATCGAAGGTCGATAAGACTATAAAGAATTCGAGTCTAGAATCATATGCTCGATGGGTCAATGGCGTGAAAGCCGTCCTTTGCCATTTGTTTCTTCTTCATTTTTTTTTAAACTATGGGGTCTGTGGCAGACCTTCGATAAAGCAGGGTTCCACGGGTCATAGCTAAATGGGAACTACTGGTAGGTTAAACCAAAATATGCAATGTAATACAGTCGTGTTCATTAGTTAGAAAACATAGACAGACTCACCGAGTTTTCTCCTAGTCGAGCGACGGAACAGTTGAGTTTTCCCGTCATGCCTACTCGCCTGACTTCCGGCAAGATGTCATTGACTATCTCTGGGTCCTGACAATGCCCTGTGGATATATATATATTGTCTGGTGGATCAAAAACTGTATTGTTGATCATATCAATAAAATGACCTGCAGATAAAAGCTCATGCTTGGGGGCATTATTGTACCCTCGCAATATCCTGTAGACAGAAGCTGTGTTAGGGATCAAACCAAAAAAACAATAAGGTATGCTTGACAGGGGGACATCTTACACATGTTCTGGTGGGGGGAAGGGGAGGCTTAGGGCCTAAGACCTGTTGTTTATTATATTAATAATATCAATAACAACAACAACAACGATAACAATAGTAATCATAACGTGCTGAATGGCTTATTTTTGTGCAAAGCCTCTCAGGTAGATACACTCCGACTTTGAAGGAGACATCCTTAACTAATGGTCACATACGGCATGCTTGTTACAGAACACTAAGTGTATTCTTCTCGTTCACCTCAGTGCGACACTGGAACCTACACATGCATCATATAACATATTTGATGTAGCTCTATAGTGATGCCCCCTACCAGATACAGTGACTTATGCTTGGCACAAAAATGTGCAGTGTACAAGCTTATTTAAAATGATGGCTAAACTTTCATTCACGCATGTTTCCTTCAATATACATTAAATATGAAAAATATACCTACAAGAGAGAGGGGAAGGCCTAACGTTGCGAAAACTACTGCTAGAGCGCAGTTGCGTAACTAACCACTTGTGTGCGCATGCTCGTGCCACTCAGTTACGCAAGAGAAGCATCCTCATGTGTGGGCTGAGTTCGGTTACCGCTGAGATATTTTCCGAGCAGCAGACGACAGCGGCCATGTTGAACATCTATAGCTTCTATTGTTGGTAAACTTTAGACCTCTCTCTCTCTCTCTCTCTCTCTCTCTCTCTCTCTCTCTCTCTCTCTCTCTCTCTCTCTCTCTCTCTCCCTCTCATAAGTATATGGTTAATATGTAATACATATTCAAAGAAATATACATGAATAAAAGTGTATCCATCATTTTGAATAATCCAGGATTACGTGTGTCACTATGGGGAAACATTCTTTTCAATATGAAGATTATGATTATTATTATTATTATTCTGATATTACAAAGTAGCTAATCCTTTACAAGACGTCGCAAACTAACCCCACTATTTGTTGGCTGTTTCTAATTTAATGGGGAAATTCTACATTCAGTAGTTTGTCATTGTGTCTTATGGCACCCTATGAAATGATATAACACTGCGGTGTAAAATGACGGAATAGTACTTATGAGTCCGCATTGGTCGTGTGATAAGCTTGCGTCATAGTGGAAAATAACGAAAAGTGGTCTGCTCCCAAATCACCTTTGAATTCAAACTCTGGTATATCGGGATGGTGAAACTGGTCCCAACGGCCAAACCATCAATAACGTAATGAAGACAAAGTAAGATATTTACACTGAAGCATCCTTACCGAGGGTTAGCAATAACAATACAACTGCGCAAGTCCATAAGGTATCCATCTTTATCCTAATCCCACTGTTTGTCGAGGAAATCAAGTTATTATGACACAACAGTCAACAAAAACACTCAGTTCATAAAAATAATTTATCAGTAGAAAGCTAACATAACCGTGAATTTCGTTACATAGAAGTTAACACGAAATGACTTGGAATTATGTAAACACAGATGAAGATTTGCTAAAGATGCCTAGAAAACATATTTCCTGGCGGCTGCCATTTTGGAAAGCACGCGCTATCTATAATTTTAGATAACACAACACCTTTTGTAATTGTCAGTTTAATATTCGGTTATTGACACCGCTTTTGTTTGCTTTTAGGTGGGTACAATATTTTGTTTCTAATTATATTTAACAGGTTCTGGTTCTTTTATTGCTAGTAGTTTTAAATATAGCATTTACACGAATTAGGAGTTACCTTTTATATATATATATATATATATATATATATATATATATATATATTTATATATATATATATATATATATATATATATATATATATATCCAGAAACCATGATTTATTAGCCCTTTGGCTCATTACTATGGATATCGCAACCCTTCGGCAGTGATTCCATAATAGATACCGTATATCTGGGAGAAATATGGCTTTTCCGCCTACCCCCGGGCGTGAACCCGGACCACAAGGAGTTCGTCACACAGTCGCCGCACAGTCAGGTTTTACTAACTGCGCGAGCTGGGCTAGAAGTTCCTTAAGTGAATACACACCTGGGAACAATTAGGTCAAGATAAAGTTATTAAGCAAAGGATGCAATGCATTTTCTTTCACCTTATTCCATCTTCCTTTACTTTTCTTCCATCATCATCAGTCCTGTTCCCGTCTTTCATTTTCCTTCTACAGTTTTTTTACTTCTACCTCCCTCCTTTTATCACCTTCACACTTCCATCTTCCTTATCTTATCCTCCTTCTTCTATTTTCCCTCTTTCTATTGACCATCTTCCTTGCCCGTTGTGAAATCAACATTTGTTATATTGTTTTAAAACCCGCCTTTATTGTATTTTCCTTTTTTTGTTTTTTTTTGCGGACACAACGTATTCCAGCAGGGTATCGACTGGGTCCCCGCCAACCTTCCCTACCAGGCCAATGCTCCTTTCGGCAAAGGTCTGGAAAGCTGAGGTTGGGAAAGAGGGAGTTGTGTGGTGTTGGTGGGAGGAAGGGCGGAGAATGCAGTTGCTTATCAAGGTCGGGTGGTTCACGGTGTTGAAAATGTCCTTTAACCCCCCCCCCCCCCCCCCCCCCCTTAAACCCCACACACACATTTTTAATGTTACAAATACATATTACTGTCTTTTTACCACCACCCAAACACCAAACCTCCATCAGTGATGACACCAGGGTTGACCCACACGCCTCTTTCTACGCCTCGGAAAAGTGCACTAGTTCCTCCCAAAGGGCAGCTCAGTCTCCCTCAAGCTGTTGCTGACATCTTTCAGTCTGTTCGGGCTGAAAATTGTATATAGTGCTATGCATGGACATGGCGATCACCGCCCACGGTGAGAGTCATTAGTCACGTTTGCTGTCAATATGACAATTCTTTCACAATTAAAGCATTGGTGACCAGGACCATTGTTGTCATTGCTTTTATCCGACGTCTTCTTTTTCAGCGCTCAGTTTTGAAAGTGTTTGCAATCATTTTCTCTTGTATTCCTGTTCAACGCCTCTCCCCTTTTGTAAGCAATGTGCTTAAAGAGCATCGGCCTTGTTTAAATGCGTAAGACTACAAAGTGCGTTGAATGTCAAAAAACTTCAAAATTTATTTCAAATAATTCGAAATGCATAAACAAACACTTCAAAGTCAATTGCTTTGTAATGTTGGAATGGGAGAGGAGGGGGGGGGGGGTGAGAGAGAAGGCGCAAAAGAGGGAGGCAGCTTAGCACCTTACAGATTTTCTAGGTCAGTGGCTCAGACCCTTTATTAATTGTATTGGGGGTGGGAGTGTTCAGGAGACTAAACCCTCAGATTTCGGCGCTCCTAATTGTTTTAACTATGATATGGTAATCGTGTGGACAACTCAAGCGCCAACTCTACGTCTCTGTCTATTTGTTGACTCCTGGTTGCTACCTGACGGTCTGACCACGTCTGCGACTCTGTGAGTCACAACCTGAGTGACAAACTCAAAACGTAAATGCCTGAAAGTAATAAATAAAAAAGTGGACCAGCTGGCAAGTATCGCACCGTTACGTGCGGCAAGATGCATGGCCAGAGTTGATATCATCAACAGCATGGACTGGCTGGTAGATATAAACGAATCTTTGACGTTAACACGATTGCATAAACTAGGGGTGAAACTGGTAAGCACGCCGGTGCCGTTTTCAATGTCAAGGTTGCAGACACTGTAATAAACTAAACGTCAGTAAAGTCCTCATACACTTTGGGCTGGCTGGTGCGTCGGAGGAATGGACACGCCTGGGAATGACCAACGGTCAGGGATCCCTCGGTTTCAATACAATATCATTGGTTTACTGTGGACTGCATGAGGACTAATGATGTCTACAATCCCCTGAAAGCAGTCGCCGTGGTGTAGCGACTAGACGCTCGCCTGCAAATCGGAAAGTTATGGTTTCGGATCCTGAGGGAGCCGGACCTTTTCGTAAGTGTCCTTGGCTCCCAGGTCGACCCAGCCTTGGGTGGGTACCAGGTGCAATCTTGGAAAGTAAAGGCGACCGGCAGGATACTGACCACATCACCCACCAAGTGCCGATTGGTCTATAAAATAAAGGTCTAGCCCTATATGAACAACATATAAAGAAGTGGAAAGGGTTCACTTTACTATTTATACAATCTGCGGGTCTGATTATTTCATCGTAAAACGGTACTTGAAGCTGATAAAAACATGTCTGTTATTTTTGTTAAATTACTTCTCTCCTTTTTCTGATGCCTCCATGGAGAATTTCTGTTACAACCAAGAAAAAGAAGACACTTGACTAAACATTATTACGTAGTTTACAGTTAGCGTACTTTCTATTTGTTAGCCCTGAACCATTAGGAGAATCGACATCAGCTTTCCACAAAATCTCAAGTAGATATTCTTACCACTTTCTGAATATTTCTTTCTGGCTTTCTCTATACTGCCTCTTTCCCGTCCATCTTCCAATTCTCCTTCTTCTCTCTTAGCCTCTTCTTCTCCCTGCTCCTGTCCCTATTTATCCTTCTCATTTCCTCCCGTTCTTTCTCCTCCTTCTTGACTGTTCTTGTTATTCTTCTTGCTCTTGTTGTTGTTTATCGTCTTCTCTTTTTCTTCTTCTTCTTCTTCTTCTTCTTCTTCTTCTTCTTCTTCTTCTTCTTCTTCTTCTTCTTCTTCTTCTTCTTCTTCTTCTTCTTCTTCTTCTTCTTCTTCTTCTTCTTCTTCTTCTTCTTCTTCTTCTTTTTCTTCTGTTGCTGCTTCTTCTTCGCCTACTTGTGAATTTACTTTATCTTGATACTCAAATAATTTATGACAGTCTATTCTCAGTAAGCGTAATGAAGATGACAGATGGTTTGCCTATAGCACTGCTGGTCTTACTAATAATTTATTTGTCCCCCCCCCCCTCCTTTCCACTCATCGTTTATTGCTCATTGTTCATTATTTATGGTTTATTGCTCATTTTTCATTGATTATGGATTATTGCTCATTTTTCATTGTTTATGGCTTATTGCTCATTTTTCATTGTTTATGGCTTATTGCTCATTTTTCATTGTTTATGGCTTATTGCTCATTTGTCATTGTTTATGGCTTATTGCTCATTTTTCATTGTTTATGGATTATTGCTCATTTTTTATTGTTTATGGCTTATTGCTCATTTGTCATTGTTTATGGCTTATTGCTCATTGTTCATTGTTTATGGCTCATGGTTCATTACAGGGTCACCTTCCTTTCACGTTGGGCATACCCGTATGTCTTACTCTTAGCATGTTCTTTAGCATGTTAACGCTGACGAATCCTGTTCTGTATTTGCATGTTTCCATGAAATCTCAAGTTGCGAAGAAAATTACTTCTTTACTTTAACTATCCCCTGCTTGGACACCTAAATGTCTCCCTTCCAGCAAAACAGTAAAATGATTAATAGCACCTTTATCCATACGTTATGCCATCAGTGATAGACAGGAATGAAAACGGCATGGAATAGGAAACATCTACCTGTGAAATGCGCTCTCGCCGTAATATCATTAATTTTTTTAGAAAAATGCATATGAGATCTTTTACATCAAAACATATGGGAGACGGCAAGGAAAAGTCCAAAAAAGAGACTACATTGTGTAGCTGAACCCTGCAAAAAGAGATAACAAATGCATCAACCAAACTCCCAAGAAGCCGATTAGAAAAACCAGGACACTGGGATACAGCCTGGTATAAATGAGACGACAAAAGAAGAAGAAGAAAGATAAAAGGTTAAAGTTGCGTGTCATTTCCATGAAACAACTTTCCTGCCCATTATTTGACTGGACATTAAATGGACCCGTCTTTTGTGAGGTTTTAGTTTTGCTGATAACAGACTGGTTAAAACAAAAAGGGGAGTCCAGCGCTTAGACAACGATTCAAACAAATATTCACGGCTATCGCAGGACTTCCCACTTGATGAATCATTTGAAGATATCAAGTCTTGCAAATTAGGTCAGATCATCACCAAGGGAGGTTACACACACACAAATTAGTTGCGTATCCTCTACAGGACGTTGCAGAACCAACCCGATCACTTTCTTGCTGTTGTGGTTTTCCTAGGCAAATTTACGTCCAGTAGTTTTTCACTGCTTACTGAAGGGTCGGCTCTCGGTACCGCGGTCGAAACCATCGCAAGACAAACCTTCCGCAGCAGGGATAGAACCCGGCACTCCAACATTACGAAGCGTGTTCGCAACGCCTAAGCCACAGACGCCGACAGTTAGTCACAAAGACAGTCAAAAATGTTTTAGCCACTTAGGGAAAAACCTTGCATCGTGATACCATATAATTCATTCACTAAAAGAGAGGGAAGGGGTTGGGGGCGGGGGGGGGGGGGGGCAGTGGATTTTGCACACAAAGAACAAGCTGGAAAGATTTGTTTCTTCACGTTCACCGCTCATTAATTCTGGCAGAATATTCTAGTTGTTCGCCTACTTTTCGGCCTCAGTCTTGCATTAAAAAAAACCTGTGATTTACCTGCACGCTCCTTTTACACATCTGGCTTAGTTATATGCAGACTGTTGGTTCGTTGGAAGTTGCGGACAAGTTAAAAAAGAGAACTGAACTAGGCGACCAGTCTTTGTTACAACAGGCAAAGATGATGTGAAAGTAGCAAAGGAAGGCAATTACATAAGTACAAGTTCTATTTGCAAGCTAATTCCTAATACGTTTTTTTATGGGACAGTTAGCTTTTATCTGGAGTACCGTCGGCACAAACCTGGGGGAAAAACGGGATTGTCCCACTGAAAACGTGACGTATGGTCGCCCTATCTAAGCACTTGTTCTTTAACCGGTGGTATGTGGAACATTAGTGGTTCGCTGATATGTCCTGCTGGTACGCTTACAATTTCTGCAATAGATTTGGACTTCACCGGTGAAAGAATACACACTTCTGAGTTACAGAACTATCATAATATCTTGTTGCGTGCTGATTCAGAAGGGTTGCAACATTGTAGGGACAGTGTCGTGCAAACTGTGTTTTCGTGAGTCCATTGATGGCAGAACCCGTTAAGAAATCTTTTTTGGTGAATTAAAGACGAGTAGAAGATGTCGAGGCCGACCTATACAACTATAGATGCGTACAAGCAGGACATGAATGATATAGGTATTAAGGTGGACTCGTGGGAACAAAATGGACTGTGTTGTGTGAAGTGGGCACATCAGGAAGCTGAGCGTCTTTGTGACTAATCACAAATGTTGACAACAACGGTACTAAAATCTCATGGTATTATTGTGGATGACTTTTCTTAAAGCAGGCAGGTCTTGCTGGTCACACTCGCCATCACCATGGGCAGTGAGTCCCATGCCACCTCGTAGCGCAATATAACACTATCGTCTTGAAAGGTTTTAGTCGAACAGTAGGCAGCTCGCCCCATGTCTTCCCAATCTTTTTCACTTTCAAACTCCCCTCTCTACATTTTTTTTTAGTCTACCATATTTATATGCCTACTAGCTGTACTCGGCCACGCGTTGCTGTGGAATTGTTTGGCTAAATTGAAAAGAAAGAAAATAGAAATCTTGCTCAAATCAACATGCGGTGTTCGCCTGGATAAAATTGTGCGCATTCGAACGGTTTCCGGTTTTGCTTTCCGTTACTCGATTGTTTCTGATAAACGGACTTGAGCAGTGCGTACTCTATTGGTTTCTAGTCTTGCTTCTCGTTGCTCGTCTGACTGAGACGATATAGCTTCAGCAGTGTGCACTCGAGTTTTCTAGTCTTGCTTTCCGTTGCTGGTCTGATTGAGATGAACGGGCTTCAGCAGTGCGCACTCGAATGATTTCCAGTCTTACCTCGAGTTGCCCGTCTGTTTCTGAAGCATTTAATGTCCTTCTCTTGCATGTTTTAGGTGTAGATGGGCCAATTGCCTGTCGTTTGAGATTCATAACTGCAAATTCTGACGAAATGGTAAACAGTGTGTGAATTTAGTTAGCGTTGATTGTCAATGGCTTGTTCGTCCTCACGCACTGAATGAAATGTGACTTGAAGTATCGCTGAAAAAAAATAAAAATATGAGCATGAGATAACAATCTATTTTGACTCAAGAGAAAATGCATAGAAACTGCGCAGCAAATATGCTGAAAAGCCGGTAAATGATATAAAAAGGTAGGTGTCAAGTGCCCAGCTTAAATAAATGAAAATATGAGCATGAGATAACAATCCATTTCAACTCAAGAGGAAATGCATATTAACTGTGCAGCAAATATTAAGAAAAGTTGGTAAACAATATGAATAGGTGTCCAGTGTAGCAATAAGATTTCTGGTATATATGTCTTGCGAGTGAAATAATCGCAATCGAATGGTTTTCAGTCTTACCTCATGTTGCTCATCTGTTTCTAAAGCAATAATGCCCTTCTCTTGCGTGCTCTAGGTGTAGATGGGCCAATCGCTGGTCGTTTTGGGGGCATAACTGCAAATGTTTGACAAAATAGTAAACAGCGTGTGAATTTAGAGAGCGTTGATCGTCAATAGCTTGTTCATCCCCACGCACTGAATGAAATGTGACTTGAAGTATCGCTGAGAAAAAAATGGAAATAGGAGCGTGAGATAACATTCTATTTCGACTCAAGAGGAAATGCATAGAAACTGCGCAGCAAATATTCTGAAAAGCCGGTAAAGGATATGAATAGGTAGGAGTCCAGTGCCCCAGCTTAAATAAATGAAAATATGAGCATGAGATAACAATCTATTTTATAACTTATAAACAGGTGTCCAGTGTAGCAGTAAGATTTGTGGTAAATATGTCTTGCGACTGAAATAATCGACTTAACTACACTCTACAGACTACCTGCAGTTGACCTGCGACGGAATTTTATGTAAATGTATATAATTCTTTTGAAAAACAGAAGAAAGCCAACCCAAATTGTGTAGACATGTAAACATGTAACAATTATAATAGTACGCTAGACAGTATGAGAAAGCCAACAGATAATGTGTATACATTTATCATTGCGTGATTTAAGGAGTGGTTCACACATGTTTGAAGTTGACCCAAAAAATGTACATACTGACTAATGGTAGTGAAGTAAATGCGCTTACCTTTTGAGATATTTATAGATTCAGCAGGCAATTGTTTTCCTTGTCGCGGGCGGATGTTGACGATGGAGCGTCACTACTGCCCATGCACGGTGAAAGTCGATCGCTCATGCGCATTTACTAACGTATCTATACTTAAATGTCACTAAAAATGGAAATATTAGTTTCGAAGATTTTCCCAACAATTGTCGCACACTATCTCTAACAATTACAGGTAGAATTTCAAACCATGATGGGTAAACATCCGGTATCAAAACAAACATATCCTGAAAATTACAGCTAAATCGGTTCAGTAGTTGCTGAGTCTATAGGTCATAAACAAACACACAAACATTGATTTATATATATACAGATGTGGGTTCCACTAAAACCCTTCTAGTTTTATAAATGTGTTATAAATCCAACACCAGCGTCTTTTCCGCATCTCTTGATTTATTGGAATTTTTTTAGTTCTCTTACAAAGCTCAACATAAGTGATTCTACAATACCATTTAATTCCCTCTAATCTGTGCAGTCCCCATTTAATAAAGGTTTGTAGTTCAACAGTAAATGATTAGTTGTTCTCCATGTTTTCACTCAATGCAGCACTGCTCAACCACCTACAAGCTAAATGTAATTATTTTCTCCGTCTCCAAACTGTGTATGTCTCTGCAGTCTTAGTCTGCAACCGAAAAGACCTGACAGATAATCCACCATAGTATTGCAGACATGGTGAAGGCAGGTGTATACATATGTTAAGTGCAGATCCTCGTGCTTATTCCGGGGCTTAACTGCAGGGAAAACAAGAAGAGACCCACTGTAAAATATACAAAACATGTTGACTTGTGCACATGAGTCATATCCAGCACCCATGGTGCGATGTTTGGGACCGAAACAGTCAATGTGCCAATTTATGGTTCAACAGAAGAATGGGAAGAAGTTTAGACAAATGGATACCCTGTATCATCATTCGCATAGTGTCTTAACAATATGTGTCGCTGGGTTGATTGTATCATCAGTTTTCACCACCTTTCTGATGCAGTAGACTTGATGGTTTGATTTCTGAGCCATCCAGCCTCCCCAATAAGCATCTCGTAAGAGTCGACTAACTAGGTGCTTTTTTCAAAGTCGGAGTGCGTCTGCCTGAGGCAAGGAACCAACAGTCTGCATATCGTTAGGTCAGATCTGTTCAACGGATGTGCATGCAACACTCAGGTTCTGGAACAAGACTAAACTCCACAGGTGGGCAAACAATCAGAACTTTCCACCAGGGTTTACAGCCGGCGAACGTGAAGTAGAGGAAGATTAAGTGCAGATTAAGGCAACCAGAAAGTTCTCACTAACTGGAAAGTTCGCTGGAGCAGGTTGAGAAAGTAATAGTACATTAGCAAAAAGAAAAAAGTTGGTTTACTTTTCTTTTTCTTCTTTTCTGAGCGTCAGTCAGATCCCTGGTAACTACTCGCAGCGCCATTCTCCTCAGACTGTAATGATCTATCTGCGCATTCGCACTGTTCACTCGCTACTAAAGGACCCTCACGATATCTAGCTTGTCATACATCAATTCACTACCTTGTGGTGCAAAGACTGCCAATCTATGGTCTGTTCATTTCCCAACACACCGGCATAACGTGGAGAAAATATTCAAAAGATGCTTTTACTACCCGGGACTTCTAAAGTAATGCTTGCCACTCTGTACAGATCATGCCTGTATTCACCTTTCTCAACATGCTATGTGAGTCAGTCACAATCCCGGTATGTGTGTACAGCTGATTCTCAAGCCAGCGGAACGCAGAGCGGAAGGCAGCAGAGACTGCCTCCACTTCCATTCTTAAACAAGACTTTGTGATATCATATGCAAGGCTTTGCTGCACTAAGCGACGTCCATTCGACATTGCTATGAACCCCCATGCACTTCGACGGCTCCTCAACACAGAGCCATCTGTATAGATAATCACATCATCTGGGCGGGAATTGTCATGAATCATTTGTTGAACTTCTGATTCTGCAGCACCAGCTGGCCAATCTCTGCACTCCCGACCTAAAGTGATTAGAATCCTACACAAGTCTGAAACTTTACCCACTCCTCTTCTAGCTCAAATTTAATAAGCCTGCACACATGTCCAATAGCGTCTTCAGATTGAGCGATCCAAGACCTTCCTCTTTTCAATCTGTGACCCTTAGCTCTACACAGAGCTTTATACAGGAGGTGCTTCTTGTCTGCAGCTACTCTGAGTTATGACTTTGCACATACATACTACCAGGGTATGTCTTGTACATCTCAGAATTACCCGCATGGCTTCATTCTGTGTGCGTTAGAGTTTTATCAGCTGACTCTTTGATATGGTAAGCATTCCAAGTCCGTAATCTATCACCGACAGGATCACATGCTAGAACATTGTGAACAACATTATTTATTCCATGTCCATTGCTGCCATAATCTTCAGAGCACTGAGTCTTTTTTTTTCCTTTTCTGACCGCAACTGCCTCCGCGTGATCACTACAGGACAGGCTTGGATCGAAAGTGATAACCAGGAACTTCAGTTTGCTTCCCCTTTTGATGTTACTGTTAATAAATGTGAGGCTTGGAACATTAGCTCTCACAATTCAGCAAAGCAAATATCTAGCAGCCACTATAGTTTCCAGAAGTCAGTACCCTTATTAAGAGCAAATCAGAAACAGATTGAAAAAATAACACAGGTTATATAACCATGAAACACATGTCCTCAAACACCTGAAGAGAACAGACCAAGTCAGTTTTTTCGCTTATGCACTGCACACTGCAGACTCACACAAACTACACCACAGCTCTCTGTGTCTTCATACTGCACACTGCAGACTCACACAAACTACACCACAGCTCTCTGTGTCTTCATACTGCACACTGCAGACTCACACAAACTACACCACAGCTCTCTGTGTCTTCATACTGAACACACTCCAGGACATGTCTTGCAAGGCGATCCTCTCTTGCCACAGCTGTGAAGCAACAAGTGGTGAGAGCCAGCATACCTGACAAGTAAGCTTTGGGGAAACCTAAGAGACCTTGAGATGAAATCCTAGTTTAGGGTCCACAGTGGATTAAGCACATAATTAGATATTGCTGCAGTTTGGGTGTAAAAAAAAACATCGACTAACCCCCCCCCCCCCCCCCCCCCCCCCCACCCCAAACTGGACTTTTCTGATAACTCACCGCAAAATCTTGGTGTCCCCAAGATGGAATGAACTAAAAGAAAAGTACCAACAAGTTATTAGTGGTACAAATACACATATAATGAAGTAAGGTACATAAAACACGTGATCAATCTTAGTTTCATTTGTTTCTTAGCTATCTATATGTGAGCAACTCTGTCTTATACTGGATATAGCAGATATTTAAATAGCTTAAATACAGTTTAGGAATTCTTCTTCTTCGTCTGTCAAACTGTCAATTACTACCATTTCTGCGGTGTAGGCAGGCAGGTATTTGAGCCTGAGGATGGCTAGTGTTGTCACCACGGACTGTGAAGATACAGATTCTACTTTTGCTCCTGACAACAACTAAATCCCCACCTTTACTTAGGATTCGAACCCGGGTCTCCTGCTTTGGAGCCTAGCATTTTAACTGTTTGGCCAGCCATTCCTCTTATAAGTTTTGGTTTGCCTTTAAAGAGTAAATGGCATGTTTGTGGTTTACAGACAGGGTGTGGTATCTGCTCCCAACACATCTGATTTCAGTAATTCCTAAATAAATCTGTGAAAAGTGACACAACAAACATAACAGCCGTAAAGTTTATTCTCAGTGTGTAGTCTTGTATGTGCTTGTAATTTGTAACTGAGTCCTCTGTCTAAGAACTACATCTTGTTAATGTTATCTGTTATATTTCTTCAAACTATAATTTTGTATAAAGCTAAAATCGCAAACAGAACATTTGAAAGGAATTTTACCTGCATGTATTTTTTGGGTCTTTTTAAGTGAAATCTTTATGCAAAAGTAAGTGTCACAAACATCACACCTGTTAGATTTCTCCCATCAGTGCAATATTTTATGTTTGACTAAGTTACTACTTTATGAAAAAGACTTACCACAAAAACCTCACACTTGTAAGGCTTCTCTCCTGTGCGTTTTCTTGTGTGCACCACTAGGGAACTCTTGTTAATAAAGCTAGTATCACAAACAAAACATTTGTAAAGCTCCTCTCCTATGTGCAATCCTGTGTGTTTTTTTAATTCACTATATGTTGTCACTATACGGCCACACATTTCACAGTTATATGGATTTTCCCCAGTATGACTCTTCTTGTGTTTCGCCAAGTTACCATTTCCCAAAAAGTCCACACCACAAATATCACACTTGTAAAGTTTCTTTCCTATGTGACAATGCAAGTGCTGTTTTAACTCAACAAATGTTTTAAGTGTACAGCAGCACATATCACACTTGTAAGATTTTTCTACTGTGTGTAATCTGCTTTTGTGCTTAACTAGGTTATTCATCTGTGTAAAGACAGCACCACAAACATCACACTTGTAAGGTTTTTCTCCTGAGTGTAATCTTGTGTGTATATTCAAACTATAATTTGTTGCAAAGCGACAGCCACAAATATAACACTTGTAAGGCTTTTCTCCTGTGTGTCTTCGTCCATGTATAACTAATTTACTCTTTTCTGAAAAGTCAACACCACAAACATCACACTTGTAAGGTTTTTCTCCTGTGTGTATTTTCTTGTGTCTAATTAAATGAGATCTCTGTGAAAAACAAACATCACAAACATCACACTTGTATGGTTTTTCACCTGTGTGTGTTCTTTTGTGTACCTCTAAGTACCATTTGTTTCTGAGTCGAACACCATAAACATCACATTCATAAGGCTTCTCTCCTGTGTGTGTTCTTGTGTGTATCAAGAGGACACGATTCTGCTTAAAGCTAACACCACAAACACCACACTTGTAAGGTTTCTCCCCTGTGTGTAACCTTTTATGTATCACCAAGCTGCCATGTTGTGTAAAACATGCACCACAAACATCACACTTGTAAGGTTTCTCTCCTGTATGTGTGTCTTTATGTCTGGCTAGGGAACTTTTGCTTTTAACGGCAATACCACAAACATCACATTTATAAGGTTTCTCTCTTGTGTGTGATCTTGAGTGTGCCACCAGGTTATATTTATTCACAAAGCCAGCACCACAAAAATCACACTTGTAAGGCTTCTTTCCGTGAAATGTTCTTAAGTGTTTCTCTAGGTAGCTCTTGTGTGCAAAGCTAATAACACAAACATCACATGTGTAAGATTTATCTTCTGCATGTGTTTCTCCGAGTCTCATTAAATTACCATACTGCATAAAACCAACTCCACAAACATCACAACCATTAAGTTTCTCTTCTACATTTATCCTCTTCTAACTCTCAAAACTGTTTTGCATGAAGATAAGCCCACACACATCACATACGTAAGGTTTCTCCCCTCTACAAATTCTTCTGTCTATCTCTAATATTTTACTTTCAGAAAACTCAAGACCAAACACATCTCCTACATGGTATATATCTCCTGTATGTTTTCCTACATGATGTATATCTCCTGTATGTTTTCCTCCATGGTATATATCCCCTGTATGTTTTCATACATGATGTATATCTCCTGTATGTTTTCCTTCATGTGACAGCTGACCTAGCAGTGTAAAGTCAAGCCCACAATCATTTTTCCTGACTGAGTGCTCTCCTTCTTGTATCCTTTTAAAATAATTTAGGTTACTACTAACAGTAAATGTCTGTCCATTAATGTCACTCTTGTAAAGGTTTTTCTTGAGAGATGTAACTTCCACAGATGTCTTTTGATAGTTTTCACAAGCGCTTATTGAGAAGTTGAAGTCACAACTACAACAGACATCCACATCTCCTACGTGTGTTCCTATGTGAATTTCCAGGCTGCTGAAGTTCAGAAAGTGAAGCCCACAATCTAAAAATTTATGAAATGTTAGTTCTGAGTTAGTTACAGATTGTACAGAACACTGTGTTTCGATATGACGATCATGCAGTTGACAGCAGTAGGATTTTCGTTTGGCAGAGCACCTGTCCTGTGCCTGCACACCCTTGCATGTTGGTAATTTTTCAGCTGTCAAACTGTGAAGGACAACAGTTTCAGAAACACGAAGTACATTGTCTGGCAGAACATCTTCATCCTTGTAAATTGTAAAACTGTGATCATCTTGAATGACATTGAAAACATTTCTGACTTCATGAGACCCAGTGTTGATGGTGTTCGTAGATTTTACAATCACTTTCTTTCATTCTTCTTTAGAATTATGACTGCTAGCAGCAATCTCCATTCTTGTTGACTTTGCTTTCTATTATAAAATAATTGTTTCTTTCCACCGAAAGACTGACATCCAGTGACCCAAGAAGCCAATTTAAAAATGTTAACTAATAGAAACAAGTCCCAGAAACTGCAACCATTACATGAACATGGCTAAGGTGGGAATGACTAAGATCAGGATCTGAAAACATAAAGCATGAAATAATTATGATAATTGCTCTCACTTACCTTATCTTCTTACCCATTCTTTCCCTTTCTTAATTCTATGCACAGTTTAAGACACGCATGTACGTCTCTCTATGTGCTTATGTGTACACTGAAAGTAAAGTACTAACATAGCACACAACAACCATACGAAGCTTAGATAAATATTCTAGACAAAGTTGGTAAGTGAGACTTGAAAAAAAATTATTATTTACAGGTATTAACAAAACAGGATGCAGGAGTTTCCAGAAATCAGGTGCCTGTCCAGAATCTTTCTCCTGTGACAACAGTAATGCATAAGGAGTCCAGTGTTCAGAACCTCCAATGTTCAAGCCAGGGTGGGAACTTTCTGACAGGCTTCCCTAGTAAGGCTACGTTTTTTTTATGTATTTGAATATGACATCACAATCGACATCACTGGGCATTCACATGTGTGTTTAGTCCTCTGATTTCAGCAGCAACTGCAAAGTAGTTACACTGATTTTTCAAGTGAGCAGTTGATAACGTCTTATATCTTGATCTCAAAGATAGTACCTACATGCATGACTTCCATGTAACAGTGTTAGCGTCAAAGATGTATCACTGACCACCAGCTGACTCTGTATAGTGGTGATGATATCAGCTCTGTCCATGAATATTCCTACATGCAGATGTGCAATATGTGCCAACTGATCCACTCATTCATTACCTTTTACCAGGCTGAGGTGTGTAAATCCAGGGGATGGAGGTTAAGTGTAACTTCTGAATGATGTCTACCCATTCACAGCCAAAGCTGCCTGCAGTAATTTTCTGAAGCATTTCATGATTTCTAACATGATCACTCTCTCGTGTGTGTGTGTGTGTGTGGTTGCTTGTTTTGCTTCACACGCAAGTGCTCTGGAGGCCGCAGTTATCTCCTTGGGAGTAGTAGTTTTTGATCCATTTTTCAAATTACCCGTTACTCCCCTTGTGGGTTCCAGGGCCGCATGTTTGAGGGGGGGGGGAGAACAGATCCACTGCCACCTAAAAAGCATGTTGTAAAAGGCGACTAATTAGGATTTTGCTGAAATCGGATGTGTTGGAGCAAAAGGTGCAGATATCGCAACCTAGCTGCAAACCACAACACAACGTGCCAAGGGCAACAACAAAAAATTATCACCCGCCGGGGAATCAAACACCGGTCATCCAGGCGGAATACAATTGTACTACCCAAGATTTGAAGGTGTGATTTAAATGAAATTGCATAATAACATAAAGCATAGTTTTTTAACAGTAAATAATATGGAATGGTATTCGGAAAGTGTTTCCCCCCCCCCCCCACCTCTTTTTAAAGTATTATTCTGTAATGATAAATAGTACTATACTAGTGTTCCAATTATTGAATATTTATATAATTTACCTTAAAAATCAATGCCTCGGCTTAGAATTGACGTAGAGGATTGAATAATATACCATTGGATTTCTGTTTCCATATGTGCAACTATATAAATTAACTATATAAATTGATATGACAGTTGCGTTATTTTAAAAATAATTCAGAAAATTCAACCTGTCCCTACAAGTACAACAATGACACTCTGCTGATTCTCACTACAATATTATAATAATTGTTCTTCTAAGTGGGAGCGGAAGCTTAGTCTATTAATATAGCCTAAAGACTTGCAGTGTGGCATACAATAATAATTCACCATTATTCTTAATTTTACCTGCTTAAACGTGTAAAGAAAATATCCCCGACATTATCATTAAGAAACGGTCAACTTTTACTTCGCGTCCCTACACAACCAGTAGGTGTTGATTGAAGATCTCAATTGTTATCTCTTATCCCATTACTGATTGAAGGATTCAAGTTTAACAAGGGTTGCCAATACCTTGGTTTTCCCATAAATCTGGGGTTTTTTTTTTTTTTTTACGCCTTGGGTTCATTTTTAAATTTTTAAAAATTTAAATATATCCTTATACAAATGTGGGTAAATGTTTCGTTTCGTAACTATAAAATTTGTACTTTTTAATCATTTTTGGGTTCTGATTTTGTTTTTGTTCTTTGCTTATGCATTTGCTGTATTTTTTTTCCCCCAGCATAGCTCGGGTTTTCATAAAAATCCGATTGGCAGCCTTGCGTTCAACCCAAGCATGAGATGACACCCAGAGATAAACACCTGGTAACACAAAGTGCCACCACAAAGACGAGGATCATCCGGGGAGATGTCCCAGAAACCCCGTTCAACCCATAGGGGTTATATTAGGACCGAGACCACTGCCCGGGTGGGGCATTAAACCATAAATTTAACCGCCAGTTAATGTTTATATGGCCCCAAAAAATGGGAGGGGGGGGGGGGGGCTTAGGAAAATTAAGCACACACCACCAATTTATGTTTGGGGGGGGGGGGTTGAAGAGAAAAGAGGGGGGGGGGGGGGGGTGGGTGTCAACAAATTTCTCAGTATGCTAATTCCACACCCAATCAAGCATATAAATTGTTCTTTAAGGTTTTTATTTATGCATGCATAAATAATTCGGAAGCAACAGAAATGTGGTTTCTGGGACGAATGTTTGAAAAAAGCTAATGAAATTAGATCTCTATATACAACAATAAGAAGGAGACACTGTACTTTGGCCCGTAATAACAAGAGAGGCATTGGAAAACATCGTGACAACTGGAAAGATGTGTAGAGGCAGACCAAGAGAGATAATGCTGGATGGGCTGAAACGATGACATGGAGGGATATCAACAAGATAGCTGTTCCAGGCAACCAGGGATCGTCATCTGTAGAGATGCACAAGAGCGTCACAAGGCACATGACGATAATGCATATTCTTTGAAAAATTTACTTATCTGCCTTTCGTATACCTATTATTCTTTTTTTTTTTTCTTCTCTTCCTTTATCTTTTTAAAATTATCATCGATAATATTCGCTTTTGAAATAAATATCCCATGCTCAGAAATGGCACCGAAATCAAGCGTCTTAGCATCATGTGTTTAGAAAGCGACATGCTATGTAACATATCTTTTGATGACATGATCAATCATTTTGCATGCGGTAAATCACCAAAAAATTGTTTTAAGTTGTAACTTACAGCTTTTTAAAGACTTATATGTTTCTATGATTTTGCAAAAAAAATTCTTTATTATTTACAAATTAAACGGCAATATATTATACCAGGGAGCAGTAAAAAAAAATGATCGGCTGAGATGGTGCAAGACTGACTGTGCTTACTGGTCAGGCACATGTTGATGATGTCAGTGATGTTGATGCACGATGTCTAATAATGGTTAACAGTGATTAAAAATGTTAACTAGTTTTAGATCATATAGAGTGTGGTTGTAGAAAATTAAGAATCCAGGGTATCTGAGATGGTTATGATTGCATAAGGATTGTTAGATATAGGTCGGCGGCACATAGAGGAATGGCAGAAGGGGAAGGACAAGCGTATCATTTTGTTTTTCGGTCTCTTTCCCCAATCTACATACTTTTCATTTTGACACACGAGGCATTCATAAGTGATTTCCACTGTTGCTTTTCTGCCTACGGTATCGTCATTTTATATTCTTGCATTTAAATTTCTAATGTCTTTCTCCTCGTTTCCTTTAGTCGTTCACGATTCCTTTTTTTTTTTCTTTTTAAACGTTAGTGTTAGTACTTCTCCCTTTATGGTGTACAATTTTTCGTTATCTGAAGCCCCACCCTGGTTCTTGCCAGGGGCCCTGAATATAGCTGGGCCACAAATATAACGGCTCAAAGGGGTTTCTGGGACCTCTCCACTAGTGATCCTCATCCGCATGGTGGCACTTTGTGTCACCGGGTGTTAATCGCTTGTGTGATGTCCTGGTGGGGTACAATGACCTGCCTACCTTAAAACATTTGCTTTAGTTATAAGTTATCACATCCCCATGTGCGATGCAATTTTTACTTATTTTGAAGCTCCACCCTGTCTTTTGTAGGAGACCCCAAAATATAACGGGGTTTCTTGAACATCTCCACTGGTGATCCTAGTGGGGTACAACTACCAACCTTAAACATTTGCCGTCAATCAGTCAGCAGCAGTACTTGTCAAAGAAGCATTTTTCTTAGGCATTAGAGAAAAGCATAGATCGTCTGAGTACTCGTTTTTAAACTGTTGTGTCTGCTATTCTTAATTTTCCTGCCCTTTATGTTTTTGATCGACCCTTTCCCTCTCCAAGCTGCTATCAACGAGTTTCATCATAGATGGCAATCCAAAAAGGCCAATCTAAGACTCCCAGTTCATCCTTCTAAGAATTTAATAATTAGAACAACCTAATGAGTCAGCAGACAAGTTTCTACAGCAAGTCTCATTGTGGTTTTACACATCAAATATGTAAAAGCTGAATGATTAAAATAAATCTTTCCATTCTTTAATTTTTTTTTTTGGGGGGAGCCATCGCCCTTAAAAGGGCAGCTGGCATGTTGTGTTGTGGTTTACAGCTAGGCTGCAATATCTGTGTCTGTTAACCAAATAGATCAGATTTCGGCAAACCTCTAAATAGTTCCCTTTTACAACCTGCTTGTTAATCTATACCCCTACCCCCAGAATCCACATAGGGAAATATTTTCCTTCTATTGTATCAACAAGGCACCATCATCATCATCATGTACCATTGCCTTTAAGCCTGGGCATTACTGATTCTCCATCTGACACCATCGTCAGAGTCCTAATATAGTCTTGTCTCAGTTATCCCATCTGGCCAAGCCTTCTGTGTATCTTATATCTTTGTCTTACCCTAGCTATTCTCCAATCAAGTTTGTAAAAAGTTTCCAAGCTGATTTCTTCCTAAGACCTACCTACACAATCTTGACTGCCCTCTATCTAAGTTCGCCAATCAATTTACAATTCTTGACAAGAAGCAACCTATTTTGTTTGCTGCTAGTTCATTGTATTCTTTGCATTTTTGTCAGAAAACACATTTCCAGGCAGACTAAAAACATTTAGAGTCACCAACTGGCAACAGAAAGCCAATCACAGAGACTAATGGCAGCAGGTAATATTCACAGCAAGGAACCTCAAGGGTTGAGAATGCTGGAAAAAAGAAGAAATAGAAGAAGTGTGTGTTCATTAGTTTAAACCTCAGATACCCTTGAAAACAAATGTTTGAAGAAGTTGGCCGACAGGCGCAAATATTACAACTATACTGCAAACAGGCACAACACATTTACATCACTCAGAGGAGTTTATGGCATCCGTCAGTCCCGGGGGACTATGGAGATGTGCCGCTGGCTTTGGGGACAGCATCTGCTGTGACTGTAAAGTCCGATGCGGGAATGGCAGTCTTTGCCACACAGGATACACACAAAAGCAGATACTCCCTCGTTGTGAGGCAGTTTTACTCTCAGGTGCCTCCTCTCCACAGCTCGTTGTGTTCGGTTTCTTTCAAAATGTGACAGTCCATCTTTCACTTTCTGTCTCCATAGTAGTCGATCTGCGGCTGATTTTTCCCATGTCTCTGTGCCTATGTTGGTATCTATTAGGTCACGTTTGCATACATCTTTATAGCGCAGCTTTGGCCTTCCTGTAGGTCTATTCCCAGTTACCAATTCACCATATAGGAGATCTTTTGGAATACGACCATCCTCCATACGGGAGACATGTCCCAGCCAGCGCAGACGTCTTTGCTTCAGTATACAATACATTGATAGTATTTTTGCTCTTGTCAGCACACATTCGTTGGAGACAAGGTCTCACCATAATATACCAAGGATGCGTCTCAGACGGTATGGAGGGTATTCAGTCTTTTTTCCTGTGGAGCATAGAGAGTCCAGGATTCGCAGCCGTACAGTAATGTGCTCAGGACACAAGACTCATAAACCTTCAGGAACAAAGAAGAAATCCACTTGTACAGTAGAGATACAAATGTCAGAAATTTGTTGTTTTTTTTAACACATTGTTTTCACATATCAATAAGTAAGTTTTCACAGAATGTTTATTGTAACTTTGTAATACTTATAAGTTGAACAATGGCTACAACCAATCTTGAATTATTATACACCTGATAGTACCACCCTATGTTCATTAGATACTCCACCTCCATTTGTTTTCTGAACAGAATCAAGACTTCTGATGAAGTAACTACACAGTAAATGATTAAACAGGGCTGCATGCTCTTGGGACAGACAAAAACTGTAAACTGATTGGATAAATTAGATGTAGACTGTGTTTTTTCAAACATGCTATGAGAAATAATGAACGTGAGAACTTGGTAACCACTAGCAAGATTCATGGAAAAAAAAAAAAGCGAAAGGCACAGAGATAAATAGGAAGACAATGAAACAGAAATATCAGGTGTGACTTCACACCACAAAAAACAGGACACCAAATATAATGGCCAAGGAACCTTCTTTTATATAGAAGGCCTTCAGGCGGCTGAAAAATGATCAAGTTTGGAATTTTTGTTTATCAATTGGAATTGGAAAGATAAATACCTTTGACAGGTTAAAGATACAGATGAGTAGTGATTAGAACACTGACTTGATCTGTGATGCTGCTGATCATGTGAGACTGAGAAACATGAAAGCCTATGCTTGTTGGCAATGGACATGTTCTGAGTAGAATAAGTTGAGAAAACTGAAAGCATTTTGACCAGGAGACAGTAACGGATCAAACAATGGTGGGTACCTACACAGAATGTATCAAGAAACTTAAGGTATTCTGATCACGTAAAGAGTAACTAATAACATATGATAATTTACAAGTATGAACAGCTAGATTCCAAAAACTGCATTATAAATTATGGAACTGCCTGTGTGATCCATTTAAAACATATTCTTCCACTTCTACTCATACAAACGTGAAACAGCCAACATCTGAATTCTACACATCAACTTTGACAAAACAACAGCTGAATCATACACATTAACTCACACATGTAGACACAGAAAACAGCATTCACCATCTGAATTTTAGACATCCTCTCATGCATATACAGACACAAAACATCCAAAATTTGAATTCTACACATCAACTTTCACATATATACACACAGAACAATAGCCAACATTTGAACTACAAATCAACTCTCATACCTATACACACATTAAACAGCATCCCACATTTAAGTCTACATATAAACTCTCATACCTATACACACATTAAACAGCATCCCACATTTAAGTCTACATATAAACTCTCATACCTATACACACATTAAACAGCATCCCACATTTAAGTCTACATATAAACTCTCATACCTATACACGCACTGAACAGCATCGCACATTTAAGTCTACATATAAACTCTCATACCTATACATACACTGAACAGCATCCCACATTGAAGTCTACATATAAACTCTTATACCTATACACACATTAAACAGCATCCCACATTTAAGTCTACATATAAACTCTCATACCTATACACACATTAAACAGCATCCCACATTTAAGTCTACATATAAGCTCTCCAACATATACACACAGAAAACAATGACCAACATCTGAATTCTACACTTTAACTCTCACACCTACACATATGCATAAAAACATTAACTTTCACAAAACAAAAACTAACATTTGTATTCTAAAGATCAACTTACACATATATACAAACAAAACATCCAACATTTGAATTCTTTAAACAGATGTCCTGGATTTTGTTTTAATTATTCCTTTAAAACAAACAATTGCTAATCACAACCAGAACAAACTGGAATCAAATGTTAGGTCGACACACGTGTATCCTACTCACACCCAAAACACAAGCTTCATGCATCAGCTATCACCTCAGGTCCTTGAACCTGGACATCATAGAACCTAGACAACCCCCCCACCGCAAAAATCTGCAAGGAAGCTAACTGGCCCCTGTAAAATTGTATAGATGTTCTCCTTTTTTATATCTGCTTATACATCTCATATTTTTTTTTAAATATATTATTATATTTATCTGTCATATAGCACATCATAAGCATTACTATTAATGTGCACATAAACAAGGTTTAACCCCATTGCAATGAGAGAGTTGGTTTTCCTACTTTTACATGTTTTGTTATGATATGACATCTCTGAGCAGCGACCAACATGCCTATACGACAGCTTTAGCAGTGGCTGCAACTGCAAAGTGTGCAGATGTGGTCTGACGATTATATTAACCCCATTTTTTTGGTTTTAAATTGCAAGAGATATTAATTGGAGTGAAAAAAGCGTTTTGGTTTTTTTTTGAATTAAAATTTAACGAAGCATTTCTTTTCAACAAAATTCTGAGAAAGCATTTTTTTTTTAAAGATTTTACAGAGCGAAAGGGCTGAGTCCAACCTCTTAGAGGGTGGTAAGACTGGGTTTCCCAGTTTTCTGATACAGTTAACGACATTAAAACATATAGAACCCACCCTTGCAGTCAGGAGTGCTGACACAAATAAAATATTAGTGGGGGTTCGCCTCCTTAGAAAATTATAAGGCAGCTTAGCCCCACTAATCTTTTATGGTGTTAGTGCCCCTGGCTAAATCACTACAAGCTACAGATTTATTTTTTTTTCCTTAGTGAAAAAAAATGGAAAAGGGGGTGTCAAAACAGACAACACATAGCTAAAATAATTTAAACAAATCTTTTAAATGTAAACATACAACAATGAACATGGAATATTTGAAAGATCAGTTCTCTGAAAATTGAACAGATACATCCTGTAACCGTGGTCAGTTCTAAACAAGTGTAGGGCATGGGCCAGCTATCTTCCGAATAACGGTCCCAAATTATCGAGGCAAAAAATAAACCCTAACAGGGCCTCAGTCACGTGTCAATTGCGCACTTCCGGGGATTATACCACCACCACCGAGAGTATCCCCCACACCTCATGGCTGGTACTCACGAGAAAATAAACTCAAGGCAGCTGCAGGAAATGCAGTAGCTGCTGCTCGTGAGTCCCAGCCATCTAGTTTAGCCTTAATACACGCCATGTGAGCGGCGTGGGGGATACTCTCGGCGGTGGCGAAAGTGTGCAATTTAAGTCGCCGGAAGTGCGCAATGAGGCCCTGTTAGGGTATATTTTCTGCCTCGATAATTTGGAACCGTTATTCAGAAGATAGCCCATGGACCAATCAAATACAATCATCACTCAGCAGGTCTTTTTTACAGCACGCCTGCAAGTCTGTCTTTCCCTTGCCCCATCTCTAGCCCTGTGTGCTTTCATAGCAAACGCATCTTCGATATCTTGTATCCACATTTATGGAGGTCAGCCTTTGCCTCATTTCCCAGAAACAGTGCCCTCCTTCAACGTTCTCTCCAGGCCACCAAAGACGTTAAATATTGGAAAATTACCTCAGTTTTTGGGACAGGATTCTGTTTATCAGCCAATTTTCTCTGATGCTCACATCATGTAGCAAGTCATATTTTTCTTCTTTTTGGCCTATGGCATTCTAAGACTTGTTCTATAGCATTTCAGTTTGAAAGCTCCATTTTCTTAATGATT
Source organism: Candidula unifasciata (assembly GCA_905116865.2). Classification (NCBI taxonomy): domain Eukaryota; kingdom Metazoa; phylum Mollusca; class Gastropoda; order Stylommatophora; family Geomitridae; genus Candidula; species Candidula unifasciata. Next base: position 64,996 of record CAJHNH020002107.1, read on the forward strand.
CAGTAAGAGTCCATGACTCACTTGCATAAGCTGCCATGACAAAGATGCATGAACTCACACTGTTTACTTCAACTCCCTTGCAGGTGCTGTGCCATAAGTTCTTCATGCTATCATTTACAATATTAAACCTTACAAGTTTGGAGAGAATAGTGCTGGAGTTTATCGTTTATGGAAGAAGAGGCAGAGGTTGGTCTGCCCAATGGTGGATATCAAGGACAAAAGCTAAGGAGGCAAGATGGTTGGAAAAAATGTCTGGCTCTGAACTCATTATGAAATAAATATTCCACATCTACACCCCTTTTAAGAGAAGAACAGGCACTAAACAACACTGCAAGTACTTCTAAAAAGCCACAGTAAAGGAGGACAGAGGTTAGACCTTTTTACCCTCCAGTGTAAAACAGGACGGTCTCAATAGCACTGAAACATGCCTCCAAGGATAGATAATGAAACGAAGATTAAAATATCTCTACATTCAAAAGCAGATGATGAACTGAGTATTCTTCTTGTTAACATTCACTGGCTCTATACTCTGGCAGAAAGGTTACTGTTGTGTGTACACTTCTGGAATTTTTTAGAGCTTTGTGTCCATATCCATTTACAGGTCTGGCTATTATGCAGACTGCTGGTTCCTTGGTTCTAGATGTAAGCCGACTTTAAAGGAAACACTGTTAACTAATCAACACTTATAAGATGTTGAGGGGGAGAGGGAAACAGTGTCTATCCTCACCCCCCCCCCCCCCCACCCACCACTGGGGTAGCAGAACCCAAATGGGAAACCGAAGATTTACACACAAAAGACACTAGAAAATTAACTGAGGATTAACAAATATCTCTGTATTCAAAGATATGTTACATAATCAGCATAAGATTAAATTAAAACATATAGATGCCAGGGTTTAACTCTGGTTCTTTCGTAATATTTTACCCCTGATGATGTCACAGGACAGTCCAACCTTTTAGAGGGTGGTAAGGCTGGCTTTCCCGGCTTTCTGATGCTGTTAACGACATTAAAACATCTAGAACTGGCTCTTCTAACCACAACCCACCTACGTCCCACGAGAGAGGAGAGAGTGCAGCCTACATCCCACGACTGCATGCAGCCTAGGTCCCACGACTGCATGCAGCCTATCTACCCCCCCCCCTTGAAATATTACACTGTCCCATGACCTGTGGATTTTCCGTTTGGGGTAGTATATTAAGAAAGCACCAACTCTTTCAGTCCAAGTGAATTTTTTTTAATTCAGCAGTGTCTATGCTATAAATTTGTATCTTAGAGCAACTATTTTTTTTTTAGTCTCATGGAACTGAAAAATAGAACTTTGGGACAGAATTCCTTATAACAGCAATGGAAATATAAGGGGGTAACATAACAAAGAATTGGAAATGAAAAATAAAGAAATGTTTACTAAGTAAGAGTAACTAATGGATATAAATTGAGTTTCCTGCTAGTGAAAACAGTTAAAAGATTCATATACCTCTAGGTCCTCTGGTAAAAAATGAACTAAAGATTTAAATATCTCTAAACTGCAGGGTAGAGGATAAAGCAAAGATTAAAATACATCTACACTTCAGGGTAGAAACTGAACTAAAGATTATATACATCCATGGTAGAAGGTGAACTCATGATTAAAATAGTTCTTTGCCCTTAGATAACCTGAACATCAAAGCATCAGACTTTCAGAGCAACAAACTTTTAAAGGTTAAAATTCAATAGTCCAAAGTTTACGACCAACCAACCTCTTAAATTTCAGATACACAGGATTTCATCCTCTGTAACAAAAACAAAGAACTTAAATCCACCAGAAATTCAAATGTCAAAACTCTGACTGATGGGGCAACAGCTGGGGATAAACTACTGTCAAACCACTGAGCAGACATCAGCTATAACCCCCCCAAAAAGCCATCATGGTGGCATGTAAGGAAATCAACAGAAGCCCACGACTAAAAAAACACTTTCTAATTTCATCAGCTTTATGACTCAGCACACCAGATACAGATACTGTTAAACGTAACTATCTGCACACGTGTTTCCATGCAACTTAATTATTTTTTTTTGGTGGGGGGGGGAGAGAGAGGAGAGGTTACTATCAATGAGAGGCCCTTTGATTTATGAGAGCATCCTCTTTCTCCTGTACTTTTCTGCTAACACACACTCTTTCACTGAAGGACATTCCCATTCTTTCTCTCCTGTATTCTTTCATTCAAGAGGGACATTCACTTTCCTGCACTCTTTCATTCAAGAGGGACATTCCCACTCTCCTTCTCCTGTAACCTTTTATTCTGGATGGCACAAACTTCTATACTCTTCAAGTCAGGAGGACAACCTTAATGTGTACACTTTTTTATTCAGAAAGAAATATTCTTCAGTACATTTTTTATTCAGAAGGGCGCACTACCTCTTCTGCACTCAAGATGGAATCCTCACCATCTTTTGTTCTTACAAAAAGAGCTTCGCCCAATTCTTCCATGTTCTTCCAATAGGGAGGCACACCATACGCTCAAAATGAAAAACTATACACTGATTAGGCATCCTTTTACTCCTAGACTTCTTCCATTTAGGAAGAGAAAATATACAACCCAAAAACAATCTGAATAATATTCTTACTTCAATATCGTATCTCACGAATGAGACGCATAAAAATACAAAACATAAGAAATGGGACATTTGGAATGAGATACCTGTCTCTCAAATACATCTTGTGTACAACAGACAAGCACACCGACAGAAACACACACACAAATCACTCGGACGTTGGTACACACAGACAAGCACACTTCTGTTCTCAATCTCTCTATCACATCATGCCAGATGGCAGCTGAATGTTCAAATCTTTTGCTACTTTCACCTGTTTGAAAACGGAAACAAAAAAAAATGGTTTAAACCAAAACAGCGAAAAATAACTTGCATTTTTGTTTTAAATCTTGTCAATTTAGTTGTGATACAATTGTCAAAAAACACACAACCAATTCTCTTCTTCTACTTTCTCTATTTCTTTCTTCTTCATCTACCTCCTAGATCAGCTGCTAACTAAGGCTAAATCTTGGTCAGTCGTGCTAAAATATTAGGTTTAAATACAGCATATCAACTCTCTCTTTCTTTTTATTTGTTTTGTTGTAAATTTTTTGTGTGCTCAGCTTTGCACACCTGGACAACAGATCCATAGTTCCAGAATGCTTAGGTTTCCACAAGTGGCAGTCACTCATGCTACAGACACCCCATCAAATTTTCCTTACATTAAAAAAAATATACACTACTCAACTCAGCCGTTCCAGACCTTTCTAGATTCAGGATGGTGGCTGTATTCATTCATTCAGTAGCATGTCCCTCGCGGAACCTCACTGCCATAACAACCCTCCGGAAAACCTTCCTATCATGAGCAAGATGTCCTGCGTCTGATACACCCATCTGGAGATCATCTGCCACATCCTGCACCCATCTTCTCCTTGGCCTTCCTCTTCCTCTCTTCCCAGGCATATACCCCTCCATTATTGTTCTCTCTAGACTTCCATGACGTTTCAAGTGACCAAAATATTTCAATTTTCTTTGTTTTATTGTCTTTACTAGCCAACCCTCTTCAATATTCAGCTCTTGAAGTATGGATGCATTTGTTCTTTTCTTTACCCAAGATATTCTTAGAACCTGTCTGTAACATTTATATTCAAATGCATTTATGCGCTTTTCCGCTTGTTTAGTAAGTGTCCAGGTCTCACAGGCGTATGTTGCAATGGGAAAGATGCATGCTCTTAAAAATCTGACCTTTGTAATTCTATCTGTACAATTCCATAATTTATTCAGTTTTTTTAGTCTTTGAAGAGCAATTGATAGTCGCCGTTTAATTTCTTTCATTGTGTCACCATTGTTGGTAACCAGTGACCCAAGATATTCGAAATTTTCCACCACTTCCAATCTTTCCTCATTAACATATATTTCCTTCTCCATGGCAGTTTTGTTTGTATGCATTATCTTTGTTTTTGCTATGTTAAGAAAATGGTTATGATTTTCACTATTTCTTTGGAGTGAGGTTGATAAGTTTTCTAAACCATTTTGTGATGTTGATAGTAATACTGTATCATCAGCATAACGAATTTCTGGTATTTCATGACCACCGATGTTTAGGGCATCATATTGTTCCTTGTTTATCTCATCTCTTACATTTCTCATTATATTTTCGGCGTACAGGTTGAACAAATACGGTGACAGCACACATCCCTGACGGACTCCTGTGGCTGTATTAAGTACCACATATTTTAATTCATTCCTTTTGCTTATTTTTTGGTTGCACATGTTTATGTAACACTTTAATAGCTTAATGTAGTTATTTTAGTATCATTTCTCTCTTTTTATTCTGATGATTCTTTTTGTTTGCTGATAAATGTTTGCCTCCGCAATGTCCTTTGTTTTTAGTAACTGTGCAAACTGACCTGTCCTTGTTTCTTAGATGATATCACATTTTCACAGCTTTTTAACCCCTTTCACAGCTTTACAGCATCTCAATCCATTTCACAGCTTTACAGCATCTCAATCCATTTCACAGCTTTACAGCATCTCAATCCATTTCACAGCTTTACAGCATCTCAATCCATTTCACAGCTTTACACCATCTCAATCCATTTCACAGCTTTACAGCAATTCAACACAATTTACAGCAGCTCAACCCATTTTACAGCTTCATAACAATTTAACCTATTTTACAGCCTTACAACAGCTCACCCCATTTCACGCATATTAGTTCAACAAAGAATGTTACTCAACTCTTAACTACCCCACCCTTAGTTCTGTAATGAACTGCAATGTTAGACTGAACAAGGTCTAGCCCTGAATTCTTCAAGATTGCTTCAGTCTACACAAACACACCAATCTGAATGAAAAATGAAATCTGGTTAAAGTAAAAGGATTGATTCACTGAACTGGTCTCTGTCAACAAAATGCCTAGCCACCTGCTGAGAGCAGAAAGCATGAACCCTGTAGCTCTAGTGACAATCCCAAAAGATCATAAAGAATGCCAGTGAAAAGAACCCACGACCTCCAGAGCATGAGGCAAATGATCACTTTGTCCCTAAAATTGCCTGTATTAACCACTTTTGTGGTCCAAGGAGGTAGTCTAGAAGCCTGAGGATTTGGGGCCGCATGGGTAGTGCTGTTGCCATGGACTGTGCAGGTTAGGATTTTATTTTTGGTCCTAACAAAAACAAATCTCCAACCTCATGGTTGATTCAAACCTGGGTTTCCCACATGAAAGCCCTGCGTTCTTTACCGTTCAGCTAGAAGCTCCTCTAACTTTGCCATAGATCACCTTCTTCTTCTTCACTTCCTCTTTTACGGCTGTGGGTGTCGAGGGAGATATAAGGTTCTGTTTCTAGCTCTTCTGGCTGCCTCGACCATAGGCACATCGTGCTGTTGTAGAGTTTCTCTGATGTTATCCTTCCATCTTGTTCTTGGTCTACCCCGTGCTCTACGTCCTTCTTCTCTTTCCATGTATGCTTTGTATGGTATGGTGTCACATCATCTCTACCCCCAAAACCCAAAGAGAAATGTGATTTCTTTACCTGCACTTCTGCAGCTTCCATGAGAGAAAACAAATGTGCCATCTCACTTTCTGAGTTGGACAAAGCTATGGCCTTCTTGAAGTTATTTACAGCTTCAGAGAGGTTACCCCTGGACAAATGGAAGAAGATACAAATGAATAATTGTGGCCTTGGAAACCTCTCATGCATAAGATAGGAAAAGTAGTGATGATTGTGTAGGCATTATATATCTGTGTTAAAAGTGGACTGAACAGCTGTGGACGAGTACTGAAATGATGAGGAAACAGTGACGCGGTTTAAAATTGTCTTTAGAATAGTGTTGAAAAATCCACGGACAAAGCAGAAAAGATATGGACAGTCTAGTACAGTCTGTGTTTCTGATATACTCTCTGTTTGTCATATATTTCTTATATAAATCTATGTTTATAGTATAGCCTGTGTTTGCTATATATATATAATAACCTAAGTTTGCGTTCGGGTATAGTTTGTTTGTTATATATTTGTTATATATGTGTTTCTGTTTCTAGTATAGTCTGCTATATATTTTTTTTAATATGTGTGTGTTTCTTGTACAGTCTGTGTTTGTTATATATTTGTTATATATGTGTGTGTGTTTTTAGTATTGCCTGTGATTGCTATACATGTTTCTTTTCTTTGTGTTTCTGATATATTCTGTGTTTGTTATTTATATTTTGTATCCAAGTTTGTGTTTCTGGTATAGTAGTCTGTGTTTGCTATACATATTTCTTATCTAATTTTGTGTTTCTGGTATACTAGTCTGTGTTTATGGTACAGTCTGTGTTTGCTATACATATTTCTTATCTAATTTTGTGTTTCTGGTATAGTCTGAGTTTGCTATACATATTCCTTATCTAATTTTGTGTTTCTGGTATACTAGTCTGTGTTTATGGTACAGTCTGTGTTTGCTATACATATTCCTTATCTAATTTTGTGTTTCTGGTATAATCTGGGTTTGCTATACATATTTCTTATCTAATTTTGTGTTTCTGGTATAGTCTGGGTTTCTGTTACAGTCTGTGTTTGCTATACATATTTCTTATCTAATTTTGTGTTTCTGGTATAGTCTGGGTTTCTGTTACAGTCTGTTTTTTTGGTATAATCTATATTTGGTATATATTTCCTATATTTGTCTGTGTTATATATGCCAGATAATTTTTATATTTCTTATATATTTATTTATTTTTTATCTAAATTTGTTTTTCTGGTATAGGTCTGTGTATATTTCTTATATTTGTCTGTGCTTCTAAAATACTAGTCTGTGAATTCTGGTACAGTCTGTGTTTTTGGTATACTAGTCTGTGAATTCTGGTACTGTGTTTCTGCATCAGTTAATTCTGGTATAGTCTGTGTTTCTGGTATAGTCTACATTTGTTATACATTTCCTTTATTTGCCTGTGTTTGCTACATATGCTAAACATTTCTTATCTAAATATTTCTTATATATTTATTTATTTCTTATCTAAATTTGTGTTTCTGGTATAGTCTGTGTTTGTTATATTTTTCTTATATTTGTCTGTGCTTCTGGTATACTAGTCTGTGAATTCTGATATAGTCTGTGTTTCAACATATACTAGTTTGTGAATTCTAGTACAGTCTGCATATCTAGTATACTTGTTTGTAAATTCTGGTATCAGCCAGCGTCTGAGCAGTATTGAAACCAAAGAATAATCATAGCACGTGACTGCTGTCAAGTTCACACAGATTAATGTGTATATGTTTAATTCTGTCAATAAGTAAACAACCCTATTGACTCCAGTGAGTAATGGGGCATAACATATAGGTTCATATTTATACAGACCAAACAGCACTCAGTAAATGATGGGGTCAACATAAAAGCCAAGGTTAGCTTGAGAAACTCAGCATACATTCGAACCAAGGAACTTCAGGCCAGCAGATGTGGTTTAACTGTTGTCTAAAGTTCTAGTTTAACACAACCAATGCTTCAGCTTGATGCAGTGATAATATGAGAAAGGAAAAGTCAGACTAGAAATTCAGATATCTTCATCATTTTTATCGCTCATGTGAGTGCCATTAATTGTGTAGTGCCTGTTCATAGATTGCATAACTGTTATACTTACACCTTTAGATCCACACATCTGACTTCATCTGCTATTTGTTCTCAAAGTTCACATTTCAGACAAAATGAGTTAATATCACAATTGTCTGTGACAGAAAGGTGTCAGGAATGTTTACTCTCTATGGACTAAACAAAGAAGGTACAGTGAGTTGCACAGTACGGTCAGAACTAAAGTATTATGTTTATATGATACTGTTTATATTATATTTACATGGGGGTATTTATATATTGTTAATATGATAGTATTTAAAAGGGTTTATATAAAGATAGTATTGTTGTCTATGTGATGATGTTTATTATGATGTCCGAAGCAGGGGTGATAACCAATTTTGAACCCACCTCTGAACTTCGATGGTTCCTCGGATCTCGTACGCATACTGGCAAGTGGGGTCAATCTTTAGGGCCTCCTCCAGCAGCTCCAGCGTCTTCTCCACATTACCCTTCCACTGCAGCAACATCAACCTGCAATCACAAGATGTCTTGTACCAGTGTCTTCAACCAGCATCAAGTCACAACACAACCAAGTTTTGTACCAGTGTCTTCAACCAGCAACAAGTCACAACACAACCAAGTCTTGTACCAGTGTCTTCAACCAGCAACAAGTCACAACACAACCAAGTCTTGTACCAGTGTCTTCAACCAGCAACAAGTCACAACACAACCAAGTCTTGTACCAGTGTCTTCAACCAGCAACAAGTCACAACACAATCAAGTTTTGTACCAGTGTCTTCAACCAGCATCAAGTCACAACACAACCAAGTTGTGTACCAGTGTCTTCAACCAGCAACAAGTCACAACACAACCAAGTTGTGTACCAGTGTCTTCAACCAGCAACAAGTCACAACACAATCAAGTTTTGTACCAGTGTCTTCAACCATCTCAAGTCACAAAACAACATCTTGTGCCAGTGTCTTGAACCATCGTTATGTCACAACACAACATCTTGCACTAGTTTTCAGCCATAAAAAGTCACAACACATCTTGTACCTTGCATCTTCAACCATCAACAAGTCACAACACAACCACTTCTTGTACCAATGTTTTCAACCCACATCAAGTCACAACACAACCACATCTTGTACCAGTGTCTTCAATTATTATCTTGTCACAACATAATCACATCTTATACCAGTGTCTTGAGCCATCATCACGTCACAACATAATCACATCTTGTACTACTCTTCAACCAGCATCCACCCACAATACAATCACATCTTGTACTAGTGACTCCAACTATCATTAAGCCACTAATGTTACTGCACAAGTCTCTGTCATGTAAACCGCGAAGCAAGATCCTGCATTAGCCAGCTATAATCTTGGCACTTATATGAGCATTCCTCAGAAAGCAATCAGGTGATGGTTAACTTCCAGAAAACTGTCTCACGTAAAAAGAGAACAAGGAAAAGGAAGAGAAGACATATAATACAGATGGGTTTTCTTCTTCTTCTGAAAAGGGCCTGACATGCTGTCTAGTGGATGGATTACAGCTAGAGAAAGGTGGATTTAAAACCTAAACCTACCCTCTATGAACAATATTGTTGGCATTTCTTGGTTGAACATCCTGAGCTTTCTTGAAAAAATTCTCTGCTTCTTCAAATAAGCCCTGGTCACTCAATGCCTGCAAGAGAGAGAATAAGTCAATCAAGAAAAACAATGCCCAACTGGTAACTTTACAACAACACAAGTTACAAGTTCTTCTTTTTCTGTGTTTGCTCTTTAAAAGGCAGCCGGCATGTTATGTTGTGGCTTACAACAAGGCTGCAATATCTGCGCCTTTCTGCCCATAAATATTTGATCTCAGCGAACACCTAATTAGTCACATTTTAAGAAATACTTGTTGGTGGAGGGGAGGGGTGGCATAGTGTTTATCATTCAACCCCGACCTTCAGGAGGTGGGGGGGGGGGGGCAGTCACAAGCAGAGAACAGATATTGTAGCTAGAAAGCTTTTCAATAATCAAAATCACCATCACAAACATCAGATTAAACATTTCAACCTCACCAATGAAAAGATTTTGAGTGGTTGGTACCCTTCATCAAATCACCACTGATCACTGGCATCATAAGAGCTAATAGAATGAAATGGTTGGGGCATATTAAAAGAATGTCCAGAGAGGCAAAAAATATACACAAGGGAGTTAAATGGTCGTAGCATCAGGCAGACCAAGAAGACAACAGAGAGATAATGTCCAGACAGACCAGCAAATACCTGGTATCACCAAATGGAAAGAGAAGGCCAACCAGAGAGGTGAGTGGAGGTGGGTGATATCTGCAGCAATAAATCTCAAGGGCTCGAAATTATGAAGAAGAAAAAGCTATCTTCCATCTTTCCAGATGATAGTGTCTCACGGCACCATACAGAAGCATGGAAATAACAGCCAACAGCAGCAATGATGAGTGTGACTAGCAAGACCTGCTTTGGTTAGGAAGAATCTTTCACAATGAGGCTACCAGATCCAGGATCTGCCAATGTTGCCATTACATGTTTCTTCTGATGCTCACCAGATCCAGGATCTGCCAATGTTGCCATTACATGTTTCTTCTGATGCTCACCAGATCCAGGATCTGCCAATGTTGCCATTACATGTTTCTTCTGATGCTCACCAGATCCAGGATCTGCCAATGTTGCCATTACATGTTTCTTCTGATGCTCACCAGATCCAGGATCTGCCAATGTTGCCATTACATGTTTCTTCTGATGCTCACCAGATCCAGGATCTGCCAATGTTGCCATTACATGTTTCTTCTGATGCTCAGCTCTTAATCTGTGTGCAATCTTGTTCTTCATTGCCACACAAAGAAATGTGTGTGTGTGCAATCTCCATAATGAAGTGTGGCTACACTGCACACACACTCCTGGCGTTGGCAGTAATTATGCAGCGAGATCCCAATCTCTTCCACGATTGTGCCACTGTCCAAAAACAATAAGAGCACATTCTTTAATAATCTGTCCAACACAGAAACTGAACAATAACACCTGATGACCATAACATTGTTCAACCATTTGTCACTACTCCCTTCTTAATTTGCCCTTCCATGCGATAAGATGCATGACATCATATGAAATTTGCAAGGTAGTGGATAAGAAACAAGTAGAAGAAGCAGATCACAATAGGACAAGTACAGCTTTGAGGACCAAATATTTATCCAGTTAAGTGGGCACCTTTGTGATGTTCTCTGCTTGTGGCAACTTATAGGGCCCCGAAACCCATACAGGTATGTCTAACACAATACAAATAGCAAATTATGAATCTCTTCAACATATCAATAATAAATTTGTTCAACAATTTATATACAACAAAAGATGAATGTGTCCAACATTCTACATACAACAAAAGAAATCAATTATGAATCTGTCCAACATTTTTCATGAGACTAGAGGAATGTAACTGTAAACTTGCATTATATAGCCCTACCTGAGCATACAGTATTAAGGCATCACTACAGTTAGGAAACTTGGTGATGGTCTGTTCAAAGCCTGCCTTGGCCTCCGTTAGAAGTTTCAGGTCCTCTTTCATGATGGCTTTCCTGTGAACTAACAGACATACATACTATAAGCATCAGCGTCATTATTTCAAGTTTATTTTGGAATATAAGGCAGAATCAGTGGCTCTTGAAATTGATTTGTATTCTAGTCTATACTTTATGAAGAAGTGACTGGATTCTAGGACCATTGCAGAGTATTTAAAACTATCCATCGATGCTCCAATCTTCATATTTAATACATGAGGAAGGCCATAAGTCCACTGCACAAATTAGGCAGTACTGTCCAGTACACATATATGTGTATAGCAAATACAATTGTAGATGGGTTTGCTGACACCTTGCCATCTTTCCAGACTAAAGTGTTACACTGAATTATAGAGAGGTATGGGAGTCAAACAATTGCTAGGGCCAGAATGACCCGCAAGACCCGCTCAGGTTAAGAAAAGTCCACATTTAGAGCATGGGATTCCAGGATCACTGTTGCCATTGTATGTACCTGAATGTCCTCCTTCTTAAATGCTCAGTTCTTAACCTACCTGCTATCATTTTCTACTTCATCCTTTTGCCCTTGCTGATTCCCCCCCCCCCTTCTATTGCTGCCTGTTCTCCTGAATGCACCTCAATACCTTTATTGTTCCTATCTCACAGAGCCCAAACTTGACATCCTCTACCCATATGTATTTCACCACAGAGGATATCCTTAGAGACTCTACCATCCTCCACCCTCAGAGTGTGTCCCAGCCATCTGAGCCCATGAAGACTGAGCATTGAGAAAACTGCTGCAATATCTACCAATACCTATGTTTGCGACCTTGTCTTGCCACTTAATGCCAAGTAATCTTCATAGACAATGCATGTAAAAGCTAGTTCGCGTACTGGATCTAATCACACTGACACCCAAGTTGGTCTCCTAAACTATGAATATATTTGGACACACATTTACGAAAAGCCTGCCTGATCAACTCACAGAGCTCACACTTTCTTTTTCTTCTGCATTCACCCGTAACAGGGCGGTCTGCACAAAGTGCTGTGGTTTACAGACAGGTAGTGATATTGACATCATATGGCCTAACACATCCAATTTTAGTAAATCTTCTTCATGTCATCCACAGATTTTTTCACTTCACCCTCTAGTTTCCTTCTCCAGTGCTTTGTGTCCTGCCTTTATTCCTTAGACCCAGTTGGTTCCAGTGTAAATACCTTCTAGTTACACTGTTCTCAAGTCTTCTCAACATGCGTCCCACTTGGCAGCATCTTTCTTCTCACCTACTGATTCACTGGAAATTGTTTAGTTCTTTTCCAAAGCTCCATATCAGTGATTCTATCATATCATGTAGTTCCCTCTATTCTGTGTAGGCATCGGTTAATTAACCCTCTGGAGACGGAGCCTTTTTGAAGTTTCAGTGCCAAAAAGATGACGCCTTCAGGGAGGGTGGTGATTCTCATAGCAGATACACAACAAATATAAAATATAAAGCGTTTAATTAACATATATAAAACTATACATATCCGTGTAGAAAAATGAATCAGCTAATAGAATATGTATGAATCAAACTGAAATCTCAACATTTATTTAAATTAACTATTTTGATTTGCAATTTATGCAAGTATTTTTTTTTAAAACTTGGAATCAAACATGACTAACCTAAAATATTTTGGTGCATTTTTTTTGATAGATGAAGCTTGAATAAGTCCTAACACTTGTGTTTTGGGAAGAAAGGCCCTTGGAGGCCTCTCAGACACTTTTGGTACATTGTTCTACTCATTTTTCCTGCCCCCAGCTATGTTTCAGTCACTATAAGGCAAGTCCTTTTCGCCACTGTTGGGCACAAGTGACCCCAGAAACATAAAATTACCGAACACATTAAACTTTCTCGAAAGCCGTCAATCAGGGTTCATAGCCAAATTTACCAATCAATTTCAAGGCTTTTCAAGGTCTTTTTCAAGGTCTCCTTAGATTTTTTCAAGGTTGTCTCGGTGTAATACTGAAACAAAATTTTTGCCTTGTTCAAGGGTGTACTGAGCACACAATGTACTTCATTTGTGCCACATGTGTTGGTATACCAGCACATATATCATCATCATGTAGCATTTCCTTTGTCCTGACAAAAAAACCTCGGTCTCTCACCAGCTCTCCCGTCTCATGTACTTTTTTATACTCAAGGAGTCACTTATATCCTGTGCCCATCTTCGTGTTGGTCGGCCCCTGAGCTTGATATAGTGTTTGAATTTTTTTTTTAGGGCTTGGTGGTAGAGGGCAGCAAACTGAAGTCCTGTCTGTTCTGGACCTGGTACCTGAAAGGGTTAGGGGGAGAGAGAGAGAGTCATGCAGAGAGGGAGGAAGACACATGCTGAGGTAGGCTTGGAGAGACAGTGTAAAGATGAACAGATGAAGGTAGAGAAAAGAAGGAAAAGAAGTCTGGGGAAGGAGGAAAAATGAGAGGGAGGGATAGAGACATGATGAGGAAAAGTGGGGAAGGGACAGCGAAAGACAGAGAGGGAGACAATTACAGAAAGAGGGAATGCAGATACAGAGATGGGCAGATGAAAAGAGAAGGAAAAGGGGAACGAAACAGAGATACGGAAGGAGGAAAATATGACAAAGAGTTGAAAGAAGGGAGACAGAAGGAGAGAGAACGGACAGGGAGAGAAGCAGATGCAAGCAGAGAGAGATGTAGACATAAAGGAGAGAGAGACAAAGGGACAGCACAGAGAGGCAAGCAGACAGAGGGAGAGAACCAAAGAAAGAGAAAAAAGGCAGAGCAGGAGAATGGGAGGGAGGTATACAAAGAGGAAGTGATAAAGGGAGGCAAACAGACATAAAGAAAGAGAGAGAGAGAGAGGTGGGTAAGGAAGGCAGGACAAACACAGATTAAGAGAGAGGGGCAGGAAGGGAGACAAGATACATCAAAGAAAGAAAAAAAACAGCCCCGTGCTGAAACCCCACCTACTCCCCCCACACAATTTCAAGTGTAGTGGACACAACCACTAGAAAAAGATAGTTATGGGGCAAAAAAATATGTAGATGAACCAGAAAAAAAAATGGGGATGGGTGGGGGGGGGGAATGAGAGAGGGGAGCGAGTAAGGAAATCTAGATAAAATGAAAAGACAGGATGGAGAGGAGACAAAGAAGAGATGAGACAGGAGAAAGGGCAAGGAAAGGAAGAGAGGAAGAATGGAGAGAGAAAGGAGAATAGTAGAAGATCAAAGGAAAGAGAAGGGGTTAGAGAAGAGAGGTAAGACAGGGTTGTGGGGGGGGGGGGGGTGTAAGAACACTGAGTGCCAAAAATAGAAATCTCTAAGTGAGGCCACTTTTCCGGTTCCTACCCTCTCCCAATGTGAATGTGGCCCATAAACAACAGTGCTAACCCCTACTGCCCCATGCTTGTCCTATCTGTGTGTGACAATAATAATTCAATTTCTTACACTTAAGGCTGGTGACCTGAGAGCCAAGGTCATTTTATGAAGAAAAAAAAAGTCCAGGGGATCCCAACCCACCACTGGTGGGAAAATAAAGAAGTTTACCCACACACATAAATAGGTCAGGGCAGCAGTGGACTTCGTTTTATTTATGGTTTTCCAATTACAGAAAGGAGGGGAGAGAGGAGGTGGTAGAAAGTGGTGTAGAAGGCTGAGGTGGTAAGTCTGAGAGGGAGAGTAGGGGAGGGGAGTAAGGGAGAGTGGCAAATACAAAGAGAAAGTGAGAGAGGAAAGCAGTGACACAGACAGGCAGAGAGTGAGGAACAGGTAGGACAAAATGTGAGGGGGGCGGGAAGGGAGATGGACAGAGATTAGGGCCCGCTAAGAAAACAAACACATCAAAAGACAATATCCACTATGTTCACGCTGAACGACACCCCCCCCCCCCCCCCCCCCACCATAACACAACTTCCTGCGTACTTGAGTTGCTAGGAAGAGTTATGGAGCCGCACATTTACTAAACATTTAAACAAGAAATAAAATAGGAAAAAAAGGGGGGGGGGGAATGAGAGAGTAAAAGGAAAGATAGAGAGAAAGAGAAGAAGATGAAGATCAGAAGGGAGGGTTAGAGACAATGCAGGAGACGGGAAGGAAGGAGCAATAGGTAGAAGAGTGAAAGAGGGAGGAAAGAGAGAGAGGTGAGACAACAGAAGAGGGAATCTCAGGGAATTACAATACTGATCGCCAAACACACTGTAAAGATAAATCCAGGCCAAAAATAGAACTGGGAAATCCAGCTGCAGTCACTTTGCTTAGCCCCAATGCCATCTCTAATTAATAGAGAAGGCCGTGCTTAGCCCCCACCACGGCGACTCTGTTTATAAATACAACTGAACCGAGCCCCACCATCTCCCAATGTAATCCTTTCTAGAAACCACGGCCATAAACGATTTATACTGTATACTGTTCATTCTGCCCGACTCGCTAGAAACAAAGGCACACACACACGCGCAAGACGGAAGCTGCTACTTCCCGCCCCATGCCACACCGCTGCTGTCTGCATGTATTCATGATCTGCAACACAGCCCGCCCTTTCCTGGCCTTTAACAAGCCATTTCGGCTGAAAATAGCCAATAATCAGCTGCCTTCACACCTGAAACAACCACACAACGAAAGTAGCCAAAAACTAGCCAAATGGCCAAAAAAGCCAAATGGCTCCCCAAAAATTGCCTGTGCTGAAAATCACAGGATTTCTGACGATTTCATTGCGGCGGTCAAAATTCACGGCTTTTCAAGGTCGGAATGTCTTTTATAAGCTAAAAATCACTGTTCAAGGTCAACAACAAAAAATCCCGGTAATTTCCCGGTCCACTACGAACCCTGGTCAATGAACCATCCACAAGTGCAATAAATGTGATTAGCTGGTACGAAAACCTGCTAACCAATCTCAGGGGCTTGTATTACATACGGCCGACTGATCGGCCCAGTAGTCCTTTTGGCTACTTTGTGTCGGACCGATATTTCAGCAGCGGCGTCTTTAAAGGGTTAATATTTGTAGTTTATTCGCAATTTTTTTAGTTGTCCTATATCTTCAGCTCCATACAAGAATGCTGATTTGATAAATTAGAGCTAAATGTTTCAAGTCTGGTACTAGTTTTAATTTCCACCGACTTTCACAGTTTACCTGCATAATACTTCTGTACGTAAGATGTTGGGAAGTCTGGGGACAGCTTGATGCTGCGGTCAAACTTGGAGATGGCTTCATCAAGTTTCTCCAGTTGAAGCAGTTGCTGCAGCAGAAATACATAAAGTAAGTCATCAGTAAATCACTAGCTAAAGTCTGAACAGATTTTAGATACTCACGTCAACAATCAGATAATGATCACATAAAAAAACAAGTGTCACAAACAAAGATGATCACATCAATCAATAAGTGTCAAAAAGAAAAAATCTTATGAGTCAACATGTGTCTCAAACAAAGATGATCAAACTGAAAGCAAGAGTTACAGGATGATCAAATAAATCAACAAGTGCAACAATGATAATCACATCAATCGAGTGTAACAATGATGCTCACATCAATCAACAATGGTAACAGTGATGATCACATCAATCTACAAGTTTAATGATGATCACATCATTCAACAAATACGACAATGACAATCACATCAATCAACAAGTGTAACAGTGATGATCACATCAATAAGCAAGTGTAACAAGAATGATCACATCAATAAGCAAGTGTAACAAGGATGATCACATCAATCAACAAGTGTAACAGTGACAATCACATCGATCAACAAGTGTAACAGTCATGATCACATTGATCAATAAGTGTCACAATGATGATCACATCAATCAACAAGTGCAACAATGATGATCACATCAGTAAACTGTCAAAAAGATGTGCCAACCTGCCCATGATGATGGAACACATCAGAATTCTCTGGATCCAATGCTTCAGCCTTGACAAACGATGACAAAGAATCCTCCTGGGTCTCTTTCTGCATTCGTAGACAACCCTCACGGATCAATGCTGTTGCCTGTAGCTGCAATATGGGATTCAAACAAGTTTTGATTTTTTTGTTTTGTTACAACCAACAAAAGTAATATCATCAAAAAAAAAATTTTTTAAGATACTTAGTTGTTATACTTATGCTGTAAGTTGTTTCCAATTAGGTAATACCAGCCAGCATACCCGTATTAATTCTTCAGGTCTAACACAGAACCCATATTTTATGACAGATTTAGTGAAGTAATTAAAAGTAAAAAAGTAAAGGACCTTTTTCTCCGCCTTTAAGCGTATAGGGCTAGACTAATATTTTATAGACCAATCGGCACAAGATGGGTGATGAGGTCAGCATCACGTCAGCCACCTTAACTTCCCGGGACTGCACCCGGTACCCACTCAAGGCTGGGTCGACCTGGGAGCCGAGGTCATTAAAAAAAAAAAACTGCCTATTTAGTGAAGAGCTTGTCATAATTTATAAATATCAGAACAACAAAGAAGAGCATTCTAAGGTTGAGGATTTGGGTGGAAGGGTGGATGTGATACCACAGACTCCTTGCATTTATCTGTGTGTGTTCCCCACAAATTCTTGATGTATCAACAGAAGAAGAGAATAATCAAATCAATCAAAATGCCACTAAAACTGGCATTAAGATGATTACCATATTATGGGCAGATCAGAGCAAGTTATTATTCTAAGCCTTAGAACAATAGACTTTGCAGCTACATGTACACACAATTTAAATTTGGGGATCAGCCATGTGAACATGTAGACTGGCACTTGAGACAACAGATCACGTCCCAAAAATGACATTTCCAGGCAAAACTTCTGACCAAGAGAGACATTGGAGAAAGCCAAACGTTGCGGGCCACTAAGTGAATTACAAAAGACATTGAAGTTCATACTAGAGACAGCATTACAGATATAGATCATTTATTTTAAGTGAACGAAAGAAGAACAAGCAGTTGAGATGTGTTAATGGGATGTCAACCATACAGGTGCACCAGGACCAAGGCACACAAAAAGTTAGGACCTATCTGTCTCTGCGGTCATCCCAGAAACAGGTTCCCCAACGAGGGCCTGACAAACACAGATAACATTGATGTTTCCTTTGAAGTCAGAGGGTTAGGAACCAACAGTATGCTAATAAATAATCTAGATCTGTAAAGCAAATGTGCATAAAACACTCTAGTCATGGAGCAAAGACGAAAGTCAGGAAGTGGATGAACAACCAAGACTTTCTGCCAGAGCTTACAGCCAGTGAATGAGAAGAAGAACTTGAACTTGGGTCTTGATCATGACCTTCGGTTATGTGCACACATCCATTTTTCGAATGTGGCTTATCTGTTAGCAGACTGTTGGTTGCTTGCCTCTCAGGCAGATGCACTCCGACTTAGAAGGAAATATCCATAATCAGTTGCCTTGTATGACATGCTTGTTGGGGTTGTAGTAAATAATACTAAACACTGAAAGCGGTTTTTTACTGTAAAGAGTGGGTTGAGAATCATATTAATCTAGGTATGCAGGGTCGGCATCTGTGACATAGGCACTGAGAACGTACTTCATAATTCTGAGATACCAGGTTCGATCCCAAATGCAGGCAATTTTGTCCAGTTAATGTTAGTTTCAACAGTGTTATTATCAACAGCCAACCTTTCAGGAAGCAATGGCAAACTACTGAACACAAAATTTCCTAGTGAAATCAGATTCTGTTAAAAAGAATGATGAGGCTGGTTCTGCAACATCTGTAAAAGACAAGAAAACCATTTTTTTTGGGGGGGGGGGGGGGGGGGTTATCTAAAGGCATGTAGGAAGTAAACAAAGTATGGGGAATTACCAAAGAAAAAGTTACAAAAACTAAAAAAAAACCAGTGTCCTTAGTTAATTACTGCTGTCTTGTGGTACTCACAGTTTTATCCACTCCTTCCATGCCTGCCACACGGCTGAGATCCTCGAGGGCCTGGTCTCCCATGCCCTGGAGCAGCCTCATCGTCCCACGCAACAACAAGGTCTCTGGAACTCTGCTAGAAACAGCTTCATCGGCAAGCTCCTCCTCACACAGGTCAAGGATCTGCTCATAGTCCTGAGTCAGTAGACAGTTTTTAGCCTGCTCAAATGCACTGAGACACACAGAAAAGATGGTGATAATTCGCTGACAGAAAGTTCTTTGATCTGTATAGAGATGTGCCTGCATGCATGTGCGCGCTCACACACACACACAAGTATATTTGTAATAATTAAAAAAATAAAATATCTTCTTCTTCTTCACGTTCTCTGGTTGTAAACTCAAGCAGAAGGTTCTGGTTGTTTGTCCACTTTTGTCCCACGAGGGGAAAGATATGGAATGAAAGTTTAAATCATTCGAAAACAGATCCATGAGAAAACTGATAAAAATAAAATGGAATTAGTTCTTCTTCATTAATTCTACTTCACCAGCTGTAAACTCTGATGGAAAGTTCTAGCTGGTCGTCCACTTCTGGACTTTAGCCTCGTTCCAGAAGTTGATTTTTGCGTGCTCCATGATATAAAAGTGACTGCACAGGGAAGGAATGGAGAAATAGAATGCAAGATCTAGGTTACATATAACAGCATCCCAAGACAATGAATGAATGAATAGTTAGTTAGGATTATCACCACAGCATTCTAGACAGATCTCTATAGCTCCACAAGCGTAAAGCAACTGATAACGCCTGTGTTGTGCTGTCTTACAGCTGGAAATTCTTCTTCTTCTTCAAAGTTCACTAAAATGGTGGCTGGCATATTGTGCTTTGGTTTATAGCTAGGCTGCGATATCTGTTGCATTAGGCCAAACACATGCTATTTCAGCAAAATCATAGATGGCTGCCTTTTACAGCAAAGCTTGTTACAGTGCAAAGTTGTTCTGGATATGTAGGAATAAATTCTGCTGGTGACATTCCTCAAAGCCCCTGCCTGAGACCATACAGAATGAATTCTCTTCATTTACTTATCATATCAATGATAATTCCGGTCATCACAATGTTTTCTATTGCCTTTTTGCTTAGCACATTACTAAAGAACACAACTGTTAATGCCCCGAGAGAGGAAAGGAAGGGGGAAGCGAGAGGATGTTGGGGCAGAGTTTTCACACTGCTGCTAAAAAGAATGGCACACAGATGTAGGAAACTTATGTCAGACAGCATAGAACTAGTTCGATTAACCATGGGGTGCTGATGTGTTTTTTTAAGGGGGGGGGTGGGGGGGGGGTATGAACAGCTACGAATGTATTGATGAGTCCAGAGTGTCATGAGGACAACCCAACTCATACCACTGTGTCTTTTTTAGAGACCTGCATTATGTCTGACTTTCACTGTCTCTGTCAGGCTAACGTTATTTACTACAACATAAACTGCAGAAACAATATCTCAACTTCCTCTAAGCTAATCTTCATTTGTTCATTCCTAGTTCAAGATTCCATGATTCCCTAGAACAGATCTAACATAAAAATGTCACTTCTCTCTCTTTCAATCTTTTGGTTTTGCATAGCCTTTACAGAATGTTGCAGAACATGTACCAGAATTTTCTGGCAATTCTTCTTTTCTTCTTTGCGTTCACCGACTTTAAACTCCCGCGGAAAGTTCTGGTTGTTCGTCCACCTCTGGACTCTAGTCCTGTTCAAGAAGTGTTGCATGCACATCCGTTTCACAAGTTTAACTCATATGCATGCAGACTGTTGGTTTCTTGCTTCCCAGACAGATGTACTCTGACTTCAAAGGAAGCTCCCATTTAGTCAACTCTTTAGACATGCTTTTGGACAGGCAATGGGTCTATGCTTGTGTTTCCCACAAATGGGGCCCAGGAACCCACATGGGGTCTGGCAATTTTATGTTCATTAGTTTTCCACTGCTTTCTGAATGGTAGGCTTTTATACCTCTGTCCAAATTGGCATAAAGTGGTCGGCTGTCAAATCACCCACAGCTGGGAAAGAATCAAGTGTTTCAAAATAACAAATTGAATTTGCAACGCCTAAGCCACAGACCAGGGCTATTCAACTGTTTACTCATGGGCCAAAATAGTGAAAATACAGGTCGTCATGGGCCAGCGGTATGAGCTCCAGCATAGAAAGGTCGATAATACATTACAACTGGTTATAATCCACTGGCCACTTGCTACGCCTCGGCAGGCCAGATTTTGCCCATGGGCTGCTAGTTGAATAGCCCTGCCATAGACGCTATCTCTCTTTTATTGAGGACAAAAGTTGTAAAAAATAACAACAAATAGGAAGAAAGCAGCAACTACTGATCTTACACTGTACAATATTCTCTTCAACAGAGGACGGAATCTAGAAAAAAATGAATATAAAAGTAAAGAAAGGATAGTACCTGGGTTTCTCCAATAAAACAGCCCCGTTATCTCCAATAAGATCAGCCTCTTGTTTCATCTTAACCCCCAACTCCTTCAGGTCATCACTTTTGAACTTGCAGGCCACAGGGTCATTGACAAAGCCAGCCAAGTAATTCTCCACATAGAACTTTGATGGCTGAATGGGCTTCTTGTTCTGCTTGATAAATCAGTTCAAATACAAACATGGTAGAGGTGTCACCTTACATAAAGCTCAAGATTCTCACTTAATACCAGTCATAACTTTCTCATCCAACTTTTCTCAACCACTCCATCCACTCACTTTAAATTCAAACATCGATTAACAATTTCCACTTCTCAAAAGTCCCCCTCATACAGCTACTACCACTCATTTTACATCCAGCTACAGATTCACATCATTCATGCCTCAAAGGCTTCTCTCATTCAGCTCTTCACTCACCTTACACTCAGCTATAGATTCCCTTTCACTCCTCAAAAGTCCCTCTCATTTAGCTACACCCACTCACATTACACCCAGCTATAGATTAAGATCTTACACTCCTCTCAAGTCCACACAAAGCCTCTCACACTCAAACGAAGGTCCTCACCTTATACTCTGCTACAGCTCTAGATTTGCCTAAAGTTTTCAAGACTCTGTCAGCAGCTTGCAGATATGACTGGTTCTGGAAGCCTTCTATTAGACAAGCTTTAGTGATGTCTGCAACAGAAAAAAGAACCAACAAGCTTTTATGAGACATAGACTATCTCTAAAACATGATGGCTGAGAAGAAATACCAAACAATTTAACACTGGATTATCTATATAAAAAAAAATGCTGGATGAAAGAAATATCAACAATTCAACACTGGAATATCTCTAAAACAATATACTTTTGTGAGACATTGCACTATCTTTAAAAAATAAAACCCACGGCAAGAGAAGAAAGACCAAACAATTAAACACTGGAATATCAAAAGAATATTTTCTTCTACTCACTGACACAAGAGGCTCTCAAATGACACATGCTTATTTCACCTGTCTTTCTCTAGCTTCCAATATGTCCTCCCCCTATTATTCATCTGTCCTGATTCTCTTCTCTGTGTAAATTTTGGTCCTTGTCACCCTGGGTGTTCTAATGCAAGGACATTCTAGTTATGCTAGTGACTGTTTACTCCTGATATACACCCCCAATTTTGTGCTAGCCTTCGTTTCTACAAAAATCAAAACTGTTATGTCTGCTCCATGATTTTTTTTTTTTTTAATCTGGAATTAGATGCACTCCTAGAATGTATGTGCCAAGAAAGAAAAAAAAAAAAATCAAGCATTGCAGTCTGTTAGGGTATTTTCATAATTTCTTTACCAAAAGGTAACCAATTAAATTCATCAGCGGCGTAGTAATGTTGGTCATAGGTGTTAATGAAAGTCAAGGTGCTTGTTTTGTGTGTAAGGAGATACTCAGTACCTCCCTCGGGCGCCAGCAGGCTCTGTGTCTAAAACATCATATGCTAATCCCCCGCCCCCCCCTTTCCACAACTAAGCACAGGTTCTGTTCCTGACTGTTGAGAAAAACAATATGACAAAGTTCAACGCATGCAATTATATGAGGTGCAACATATGCTGGTTTTGAATGAGCATAACTAATTCATAGATCACTCATGCACACAGACACAAATATGCTTATAAATTACAACTCTACAGATTTTTAAAAAAAAAACATCTTTACTGCCTGTAGTTATAACTTTGTATGCCTTCATAGGACAGAAGGGTCATTAGCTTGAGGATCTGAGACTGCCTGGCTAGTGCATCTGCCACAAACTGTGCAGGTTAGGAATCTCCATTCCTTACAAAGGATCAAACCCAGGTCTAACATATGAGAGTCCAGAATTCTAACCACTCAGCTCGCCGCTCCTCTTGGGATAAAGCAAATGAAAAAGTAACAACAGTTTGGGAATGAAAAGATAAAACAAGTTTTCATAAAGAAAATAACTGTCAACACAGGAATGTAGTTCAAACACAAAAACTTACCCTCTAAAGCTTCTCTGTATTTTTCTAACACTTCATAGGCTTTTGACCGCCTGGCCAGAGCCTTGGAATACCTTGGGTTGAGCTGCAGAGCTGCGGTGCAGTCTTCTATCACATTCTTATAGTTTTTCTATTTTTAGAAATAGTTGAATTTAGTGTCACTAGTTGCATCAACCAGAGTAAATAATATTACATTCATCTTCTGTGTTTTTCCTTTAACAGATGGTCGTCATGTTGTGTTCTAGTTTATAGCTTGACTAAGCTGCAAAATCTGCATCTTTTGACACACTATATCCAATTTCAGCAAATCTTTGCAAATAACCTTGGGCCAAAGAAATATTATATATATATATATATAAACAAACAATTTAGGGGTGCCTAGTTGGTCATGTTGTTAGCACACTTGCTTCCACAGTATGGCAAACACACCATTTATAGGCATTTGATTCCCGTCTTGTAACTACAACTTTCGATTTTTATATTGCCTAGTGTGTCCTTCTATCTTTAGATTTCTTATTAGGAGTGCCGATCATTGTCTGTTTGTTTATTATATATTTAATTATTAAGGAGCAGTGGATCTATTCCTTTTTTAAATCCTGCCTAAAGGTACCCCAGAACCAAGAGTTGCTGTACTTACTGGTACCCTTCTGTTTTTCCGGATGATGAGGAGAGTGCAGAGAACCAATACTGAACTTTACAGGTAGACAACAAATCAAATTATTTGGCCAGGTAACAAGACTGGTATAAGACAGGGCATCACAGAGAGCAATGTTACACAGATACAATGGTAATAGTTCCAGAGGTTGACCACACAGAAGATGGACCGCAGAAATATCGCAGAGACACTGATAAGTACTTTATATGAAGCAAACATCAATGAAAGAGATCTCTTCCTGCCCTGACGCTGTGAGACATTCAAGCAGTGGAGAAAAGAAGAAGAAAAGAAGTAAAGATAAACAATATTTAAATCTAAAGGTCATCCTCAGAGAACATCAAAGAATTCAGTTTTCTTCTGAGTATACCCCTCACAGTGGCTGATGACATTAAGTTCTTGTTCATTTACTAGTGTTCTCTGGCCTTCTGCATAGCTCTCTTGTCTGTTTCCCCCATACCCTTCTCCTTCTCTCTTTTAACTTGCTGTTTTAGCATTCTGGTCCATGTCATAGACCATAATTTAATTCACTTCATTCTTTTGTCTTTTAAGGCATTTCTCTTTTTCTTTAGGTTCAACAAATGTAAACTCTGACAGAAAGTTCTGGTCGTTAGTCCACTTTTTTGTCTTCTTCAAAGGCTTAACCGTTGGGTTACAGATAAGACTTTGTGTACAGACTACTGGTTCTTGCCTCTCGAGCGGATGAACCCCGACCTTGAAGGAAACAATCTATATAAGTTGGTCAGGCTCCCAGTTGGGAACCTGTTTCTAGGATGGTTGCGGAGAGATGTAGACATGTCTTGATCAGTATTAGCCATGGCCCTGTTGTACCACCAGGTGGGTTTCAGCCCCTCTGCATTCCTGAGGGCATTAAGTAGATCAGTCTGGTTCAGTGTTTGTCCATTTTCCACAACAGCCAGGGAAGCAAGTCTATCAGACTTGATCATTTCTCCTTTACACACCTGCAAGCCCCAGCACAGAAATAAAGCTGATCATCACCTGACTTCAACACTGTCTGCGAGCCCAGCCCATGCAGCAAATCAATGGTGAGACAGAGAAACAAAACACTATATTCTAAAACAAACAGAGAATTAGTTGCGTTAACAACTGAAATCATAGCACCTGAAACATCCCCATGAGCAATCTATCCACATCTTTAGCAGCCAGCGCAGAGTTCCAATTCCGACAGTACCAGTAGCAGCCTGGTTATATGTCTGTCTTGCCTTTCCCCTGAGTGTTGAATGTCAGCTAGATTGCCTGGTCACTTCCCCTTACACCATTCTCTTAACTCTTTGAGTCCCAGCGGGTTTAGCATCACAGGCCCAAGGGGTAGTCAAGAGAGACGTAAAATCGGCGCATCATGCGTTCATTGGGCTTCTAAGTAGGAATCTATGAACGTATGATGCGTTCCTTGGGACTCAAAGAGTTAAGACTGAAAAGAGAGTGAAATAGAGGGGAAAAATAGAGCAGGGAGGAAGTGAAAGTAGGGAGAAAAATATGAAAAGAGGACATTGAAAAATAAAGAGAGAGAAGGTGGGGGGAGAAGTCAAGTCAAACACAGAGCAGAGAAAGATAAAGTGTGAAACAAAGAAACAAGTAGCTGATAGACAACAAGAAGTAGGCTACACATACCTGATTTTCATAGGCTGCTGCCCGGTTCTGATAGAATGTGGACATGTCTGTCTTGATGTCTGGCGGGCAAGTCTTAATGGCCTCGGTGTAGCAGATAATTGCATCCTCATATTTACCTTCCTTAAAAAATTTGTTCCCCTTGTTTTTGGCTGCCTGAGCCAGATCTTGACGACTCTGAACAAAATAAAAACAATGTCAATGATACAGCCCATAAATTTCATTACAAAATAAAGTAAAAGGATAGGTACATCAGACATTAGGTAATTTTCAAATACACATAAGGAGGCCGCAATGTGCTGTCATGATAGTAATCCTTGGCAAACAAACTGGAAACAGAACAAGGTAGGTCAATGCGAACTTCAATCAAGGTTGTCATTCAAAATTAAACCTAGCTTTGTTTGCAAGTGTAAAAATATTTGAGCATAAACTGCATTCGTTAACACCTTTCCGTCTTTTTAGACAACAGAGTTATATTGTGCTATAGGGAAGGATGGGAATCGGCTGAAAGTGATGGAAAGGCAGACCAATTATGGCCAAGGACAAAGTTCCCATTGCAGTAGTGTAGAGACAATGTGTTGCCTATGTATCACGATCCCTCTCTCTCCTGCCATGTTTTATAATAAAAAAAAGGTAGCACCAACATGTTCCTTCTGATGGATGATGTCATCAAGACCTGTAAAGAGAAAGGGTAGTGGAATATGAGACCAACCCGCTAATCAGAGCTGGCATTTGCAGAGAGAGTGATAGCTTAAATCAGAGGCACAACTTTAATCCAACTTACATGTCATGAAGAAAGAGCTTAAGAAGAGAGGTATGACCATCAGTGTTTCCAAAACAAAAACCAAGGTGATCTCAAGAGAGGAGAAGAAACATCAGATCACGATCTGACAACATGCAATGAAGCAGGTCAACTAGCTGAAATACCTTGGAGTCGTGACAGACCAGAATGGAGGCATCAAGTCTGAGTTAGCTGCTCAACCAGCAACTGTGAGAGCCTTTTCCAGGCCATAAACAGGGGTTTCTCAACAAAAGAAAAATTAGCAGGTGGACACAAATGTGTGTATAATGCTCTAACTATGTGCCAGTCCTGACATATAGGTGTGAATCATGGGCAATGACAACAGCTCACAAAAGCCAGCTTCAGGCCTCAGGAATGAGGTATCTGATAAAGGTAGTCTACGTGAACAATTGTGCAGTCAGACAATACATCATGACATTAATATTCAGGCTAACAAACTCTAGTGAATCAGTCACAGTTGCGATGGTTTGGACATGTATGCAAAATGAGAGAGAATCAGCCACCACAGCAGGCATGGGAAGGCAAGAACCAGGGAACCACACCACCAGGATTACCTAGGACTTGCTGGGAAGACAACATCCGACAATCCCCAACTGACAGAGGACTCAAATGGAACAAAGCAACAACAAAAAAACTTATGAAAGAAAAGTCTGGCGATCTCTCTCTCTGGCAAACTTCTACACCACAAGGTAGAAGAGGAGCTAAGTAAGTACGTAACACCAACATGTTTCAAAAAACATAGTGAAGAAGCTGCCAGATTAGAAGAACAGTGGTCCATCTGTTCACCTGTCAAGGCTTCCCTCCTCAACTAGCTGCAGGTGTAGGCTGAGTAGCTGGTCTGCCCTGCGATAATACTGAGTCCTACAGTACCAAGGAATTCACTATATGTTCATTGGTTACTCTTTATACGCCATTCTTCTGTTAGTTTGATCCCTTAGATTTTACTTTTTTACTCTTCTGCACCAAACCAACATTTTTTTTCTTTTTCAGCTCTAAGAGACATAAAAAATTCTTGCTTTAAAATTCAGAAATCTTATAAAGGACTTCTTGAATTCAAAACATACCTGGTACTGAAAGAGTTAAATTTCCTGGGGGAATTTTCTCTGGCTATCCTCCAAAAAACGGCCCTAAATTATTGAGGTGGAAAATATACCTTAACAGGGCCTCAGTCCCGTGTCAATTGCTCACTTCCGTTGTCTTAAATTGCGCACTTCCGCCACTGCCGAGAGTAGCCCCCACGTTGCTCACGCGGCGTGGGGCTAAACTAGATGGCTGGGACTCACAAGCAGCAGCTACCACATCTCCTGCAGCTTCCTTCATTTTATTTGCCCGTGAGTCCTAGCCATCTAGTTTAGCCCCAACCCACGCCGCTCATGCGGCGTGGGGGATACTCTCGGCGGTGGCGGAAGTCGCCGGAAGTTCGCAATTCGGCGGTGGCGTTATAGTCCCCGGAAGTGCGCAATTGACACGTGACTGAGGCCCTGTTAGGGTATATTTTCGGCCTCAATAATTTAGGACCGTTATTCGGAGGATAGCCATTTCCTCTTTTTAGGATAAGGCTAGTATCCTCCCCAAAGCAATTGTCTGTTCAAATAGCACCATGTGGGCTGTCAGGTCTGGTATGTGCCGCCTAATATTTGCTCAAAATTAATCAAAAGTCCTCAAGTTCAGAAACTGGATTCACTAGCAGAGCAGCATAAAATTATTTAACTCTTTTAGTCCCAGACATGTGTTTCTGTAACCCTTCATCAGGCAGTCTCATAGTTTAAAATGGTGTGTCTTGACGGGTTAAAATAATATTAATAACTCTAAGAGACACAAGGAGCTAAAGTAATAGTTGGGACATGATGGGTTAAAGTTTCAGTAAGATGCTAGGAAAAAGCATAGCCAACCAATAGTATGTAAGGCAATTCCAATAAAGGGCTACCCTCCGACTAACGGTCAGTAAAGATGGCGGCCGCAAAATATCCTGAAGAGCCACAGTCACATGTCAATTGTGCACTAGCGGTTACGAGCACATCGCAGGGAAAACTAGGATTAGTGTCTGTTGACAAATCTGAGAAACGTTAAACTCGCCGCCGAGAGTCTCCCCCCGCGCCGTTACGCGTGGCGCAGATGGGGCTAAACTAGATGGCTGGGACCCACGAGCAGCAGCTTCCGCATCTCCTACAGCTTTGCTCGTGAGTCCTAGCCATCTAGTTTAGCCCCAATCCACGCGTGGGGGCTATTCTCGGCGGTGACGGTAGTCGCCGGAAAACCGCAAATTAAGTCGCCAGAAGTTGACATGTGACTGAGGCCCTGTTTTTGGTTGACATCTTTTGTGAACATTGCCAGTCTGTGGATGCTACTAAAAAGAAAGCTGCGTAACCAATGTGGTACGAGCTGCGCCTTGTTCCGATCCTACTTAGCCGAGTTTCAATGGCGTACAGCCACAAACAGCAGATTTTCGGGCACTATTTAGAACATCTGTGCCATAATTTCCAGATATAAAGGCCTACAATTATCGGTAAGCAGTCGATACTTTTTTTCGTTCCTTTTTAGTTTTGACTTCAATTTTTGAATGTTTACAACACATGACACGTGACTGTGGCTCGAAAGGATATTTTGCGGCCGCCATATTTACCGACCGTTGTTAGGAGGATAGCCCAATAAAGACATGGGTGAGTTGCTTGGTACTAAAACTGCGTTAACTAAACAATGTGAATGGTCACTAAACTATAGGCTTCTTTTGTTAACAATGCGGATGTAAAGTGTAAGGTGTGTCTACGTGATCACACTGAGTTCATGCAATGTAAGTTATGTGTAACAAAAACACAGAGCTCTTAACTCTTCCGATTCTAATCTAATTCTTACACCCCATTCAATGTGCCCGGGGAATTAAAAGTGAATATGGCAAACGCTCTAACAGGGTCTTAGCGATATGTTACTTGTGGACCTGTTTCTCAAGTTCTGTGACTATGCCTCAATGCCGACCGTATCCCCAGCGGCGCGGATGGGGGCTAAACTAGATGGTTGGGACTCACGAGCAGCAGCTACTGCATCTCCTGCAACTTCCTCCAATTAATTTGCTTGTGAGTCCCAGGCACCTACTAGGTTTAGCCCCCCATCTGCGTCGCTCGTAGCGGCCCGGGGGATACTTCAGCTGTGAGTGAAACCGCATTTTGCGCATGCCGACAAGTGGCTAATCTGCGTCGGCGCACGTGGACTCCCCGCCATGTGGCTTTTATCGTCAGTAATGTTACGTGCCTCAAAAATTGTCCATGGTCGCTATAGTATTGTCTGCTACTATCGTCTGCAGTGTTGGCAACACTGTTGCATCTCTTGAAAGTGTCAGTACTGTCAGGTAATCCTAGTTTTGCCGCGATTCGTTCGTCGCCAGAAGTTCGCATATTTTTAATAGATCTGAGCCCCGTACGGATATTTGTTGCCGCCATAATGCAGGGGTAGAAGTTCGGAGGAGAGCCGTGAATATTATTTCACATGACTGACAGATGCACAGTAATAATTATAGTCTGTAGTCCGAAAAATTTGATACTTTCAAAATCAATTCTAAGATCTACAGTACAGTACTACTAGTATTACTTTACTACTATAAAAGAAGCAGAACAAACCTGAGGCTGTTTCTGCGTTTGTTGTTGGGTCTTCGAAGCAGAAGTCGTTTTCACATCTTTAAGTTTATTCTCGAGCCCTTCTCCGCCCACATCTTCTACCTTCTTGGAACCAGCAGCACCACGCTTGTAGTACCAGAACCCTGCAACTCCCAGTGCTAGGGGTGCCCCGACATAGAGAGCAATGTCCCACTTGGACCAGCCTTCGGTAAGGTCCTTCAGTTGGTCGCCGATCTTCGTCAACGTCGCCATCTTGTTGCTCTCGCCTCAAACGAGAATCGTCACGTGGTTACCACGAGGGTGCCAAGGTCTCAACAGATGTGGCCCATATTTTATAGTCCAATTAGTTAGTTAGTCTTTCCTCTTGTGTCGAGTGCGGCACATAGGGCAGAGGTCATGACTCTCCATGCATGACGGTTTGTTGCAATCTGTTGTAGGTCTTGGATGTTTGAGTGGCCCATGAGCGAGCCTTCCCTGATGATAGTTCTACGTAGGGTTTCCCTTGGTCTTCCACGAGATCTTTTCCGCTGTGGTGTCCAAATGAGGGCTTGGTAAGGAAGTCTTGATTGATCCATTCTAAGGGCGTGGCCGACATAGTTCCAGCGGCTTTTTCGTATAAAATTAGACACATACTCTTGCCTGGATTCTTGCCTTATTTGTGTATTGGTTCGGAAATCTGACCATTTGAAATTTAGTATTCTTCTAAGGCATTTATTTTCAAAACTGTCTAATTTTGTGTCTAGAGTTTTCGTTGATTTCCAGCTCTCACATCCATAGGTTAGTACTGGAATCACACAAGAATTGAAGATCTTGAGTTTTGTGTGTTTGCTAAGTGTCTTTGATTTCCAGATGTGTTGGACAGTTTATTGAAGGCACTAGATGCCAGTGCTATTCTAAATGGTATTTCTGGTGCGGTATCTCCTGTAGATGACATCTTGCTCCCTAGATAAGTGAAACTGTTGACTTTTTCAAGGCTGTTGTTGTTCAGCGTGATATTAACTGAACTGTTGGTAAGGTCTAGAATTTTTGTTTTTGCGGTGTTAATTTGGAGTCCAATTTGTTCTGAGAAATTCTGGAGTCGATTGATTTTTTCTTGGGCGTCTGTGTGTTCTGAACTCAGGAGTGCTATGTCGTCGCCGAAGTCTAGGTCTTCCAGAATTTTGTCAACCCATGTAATGCCTAAATTTGCGTTATTTATGCACTTGCGCATGACCCAGTCGATTGCTATACCAAAAAGCATCGGCGATAGGACACAGCCTTGCTTCACTCCTGTTTCCATTGGGAACCAGTCAGAATTGCCGGAATCAGTTCTTACACAGCATCGTGTTTCATTATAAAAAGATTTTATGATGTTGATATATTTGATGGGGAAACCATAGATGTAAAGCAATTTCCAGAGTGTTGGACGATGGATACTGTCGAAGGCTTTTTGAAAGTCGACAAAGTTGATCAATAATTTCGACTGGAATTCTGTAGAATCTTCAACAATTATTCTAAGAGTAAAGATGTGGTCTATGCATGACCGCTTGGATCTAAAACCGGTTTGTTCTTCCCTTAATCTTTCATCTATGGATTTTTTCAATCTTTCTAGTAGCATACTACAAAATAGTTTCCCTGGTATCGAAAGCAGGGTGATGCCTCTCCAGTTGTTACAATCGGATAAATCACCTTTTTTTAGGTAATCTGAAGATTACACCATCTTTCCATTGTGGGTATTCGTTTTACCAGACTTCATCCATCAGCTGGAGCAAATGTTGCAGGGTGTTTTCATCCGCTGCTTTGAGCATTTCCCCTGAGATGTTGTCCTCTCCGGTAGCTTTCTTTATTCTTAATTTTTAATAGCTGTTTTAATCTCCTCTATTGTGAATGACTCGCTGGAGGCAACTAGTGTCGGTGTAATAATTTCTTCTTCTAGATTGGGAATGATGTCAGGATTTGGTCTATTTAATATTTCCTTGAAATGTTCTGCCCATCGCTTTGTTTGTTGGTCGTCGGATAGCAGTAGTTTACCCTGCTTGTCTTTAATGGGTGTATTTAGTGTAGGTGAGTGATTGTACAGTTGTTTCATAATATGGAATACGGCTTTGTTGTTTCCAATCTTGGCAGCTGTTTCGGCATCGGGGGTGAGGTCGTGTATGAAGTTCTGTTTGTCTTTCCTTGCATTTGATTTCACTTCTTTGTCTAACATGCTGTATTTTTCGTATGAAGATGTGTCTTTTTTGAATAAAAATGGTAATTTTGCTTGTTTCCTTTCTTGGATTTTTGACCAAGTGTTGTCGCTTAGCCACTTCTTTTTCTGCTTTTGTACATAACCAACTGTGTTTACTGCAGCGTTCGTCAGTGTGTTCTTGAAAAAGTCCAATTAAACAAACAAAAATATTTATCAGGTATTTGAAAGAGAAAGTATCACAACAGTCTCAAGAGAAATCACCTGATAAAGAAAATTGCTGGAACAGACTAGGGAGCGAACCTCGGTGTCTTCAAGAAAACTTACACCGGCTATGCGATGAATATAGGATAGTTACATGGGGTACGGCCGCTAAGTCGAATTTCAAGAAACTCCAAGATTCTAAATCACGCATTCATCATCATCCTCATCATCGGGTGCCTTGCCAACTGGCGTGGGCGATCATGCC
This sequence comes from Candidula unifasciata, assembly GCA_905116865.2. Lineage (NCBI taxonomy): Eukaryota > Metazoa > Mollusca > Gastropoda > Stylommatophora > Geomitridae > Candidula > Candidula unifasciata. The sequence continues at coordinate 97,704 of CAJHNH020002107.1, forward strand.
TCTCCACAATTTGTGATCTCCTGCAGCATGTATCAGTTCGTATGCTGACACACCTCCGTGCCATGCAACAAGACTGTCAAGAATCTTCTCTCGTTGTCTTTCTCTGTCCCTCCTTCCACAGAGCTTTCCAGTGGTCACAACCTGTTCTATTTTCCCTCTTCTCATAACATGGTCGAAAAATTATGACTGCCTCATTCTGATGTCTGTGATAAGTTTTCTTCGGGCTCCCGTCTCGTTCAAAACTTCTTGGTTGCTCTTTTTGGCTGTTCAATGTATTCTAAGAATTCTTCTGTAAAACCACATCTCTGAGGCCTCAAGAAATTGTTTGGCCTGCCTACCGATTGTCCAGGATTCACAGCCATATGATAAAACTGGATGTATGTAGCAAGCAAGAATTCTTTTTCTAACTCTCAATGACTAAGATATATTACACATTGCATATTTTTTTAATGCATTATGACAGAAATTATGCTCTCTGCGCTCATAACAGACATCTAAACGCTTACTGACCTTCGTGTTCTGGAATACAGGTGTTTCAGACACACAGCGAGTTATACAGCTCTCCGAATACTACTATTTGAAAAAACAACCCATGCGCAATCGATACGGAAAAAGGGGAATATACATAGAATGTTCAAACGAGTTTTCTCAGGGCATTAACAGTTTTGAAAAATGTCACAGTGTTCTTTGTCACTATTGACATTTCGGTTCTGCAAGCAATCGACAGCCCGACAGATACACCTTTCGTAGATTTCACATAACGGCTAATTCACAAAGGCTTTTCAGGTGAACAGTCTGTCATGCATTGTATTTTATATGATATATTTGGTTAGAAGCAGCAGTGACATTGTGAAATTAAATTGTCCTAACTCAGCTGTAGACCAAGACTTTAATGCTTGTTAAAATATGTAACCAATACAAATAATTGCCACTCACTCAAAATTATCTAAATAAGACTCGCTCCAGCGCCTCTCTAGACAAGGGCAGACTATATCAACATGCGTTCAGAAGGGAAACACGAAGATGTGTCCTAGCAACGCGGTGACTGAAAATGTCCAGCATGTACTCCAACACTGTAAACTGCATGTTGCTGACCGAGGTTTTCTGTTTGTCCACTACTAGAATTTAGTTTTGTTTGGGACTTTTTTTTTTTTTTTTTGGCGTGCATATCCGTTTTAAAGATCTGGCTTATTTGTAAGCAGACTATTGGTTCCTTGCCTTTCATGCAGATGCACTCCAACTTCGAAGGAAACGCCATTATTTATTCGATTTTTCGATATTATTTTTAGGGAGCAGTGGGGATAATGGTAATGATAATAGTTGTGGTAGTTGTAGTGGTGGTGGTAGTGGTAATAGTAGCAATAGTGGTAGCAATACTCGTTGTAGTGGTAATAGTAGTAGTAATTGTAGTGATGGCTATGGTGGTGGCAGTGATAGTGACGGTGGCTGTAGTAGTGCATTATCCTGCCATTGAATCAAGATAGACAGAGGCGACAGAGTAAGGTAGGCGAGCTGCGCATCTCTTCCTCACATAAATCCAAGTCCTTGCGCTTGTCACTTTCATTCATTTATCACTTATAATCATTGACTATTGTTACTTTGGATGAAAGAGGTCTTTATCAGTCGTGATGGACGAACAACAACAGTAGTGGTCGCAACAGTAGCAATGAGAGCAGCTACAGCAGCAGTAGTAGTAGTGAAGACGATGGCGGTAGCAGTAGTAGTAGCAGCAGTGGCAGCAGCAGTATTATAGTAGCTGTAGTAGTAGCAGCAGCAGCAGTGGTTATATCAGCTGCAGTAGCAGCAGCAGCAGCAGTAGTAGTAGCAGCAGCAGCAGCAGCAGCAGCAGTAGTAGTAGTAGTAGTAGAAGTAGTAGTAGTTTTGAATGCACGTTTCGACCAGGGCCCAAACAAACAAACAAAAACCCAACATGCAGCACCAAGAAGCACCAACGTTTGCAAGAATCCGACATGAGCCACACATTTGACGTCGACTGAACTCGTGTAGTACTCTCACTCACGTAGGGCTGTACTCCTACAAGGCAACGGCCTATTCGATCCATGACGAAAAACTATGCTATGTAGTATAAAATCAGGATCAAGGTCACGCCCAACTAACAAAATATAACAACAAACATCCCCGCCCCAAAAAAAAAGGACTGCTCTCGGGGAACGTTTTCGAATCACCAAAAAGTTGGCGAAATTTGAGCGCCATAATCGCTAGTCTACAAATCCGAATCTCTAAAATGCCGCCGCAAAAGCAGGATAAGAAGAAAGGAGGACAGTCAGCTCCTCGAACAGATCCCTTCATTGGATCCAGGCTTGTGCTCGGGCTGACTTCTCACAATATTAACGATTTCCTGCCTGAGAAAGACATTGCTTTAGTGATGTTTTACGATCCAAATGACCCACAATGTGAGTGGTCTAAGAAGCATTTTCTCAAGGTAAAATACAATTATTTTCATAATTTATTTAAACTAAGACTAATCAGTGAGCTTAGGCGTTGCGAGTCCGACTTGTAATTCCAACGTACCGCGATCGAAACCCGCTGCTGGCTGTGTAGATTTTTATCATGGTATGGGGCATCACGTCGGCTCTGTGGCTAAGTCGATGCGAACGCTTCGCTTCGTAATTACGGGATGCCAGGTTCGATCCCAGCTGCGGGCAATGCGACTTCCGTTGGTTTCGACAGTGGTATCAAGAAAGCTGACCGTCCAGGGGCAATGGTAAACTACTGAATGTAAATTGCCTAGAGAAACCACACAACAGCCAGGGGCTGTTAAGGTTGGTTCTGCGACGTCCTGTAAAGGATACGCAACTAACTAATGGGGCGTCACAGGTCGACCCAGCCTGAAATGGGTACCAGGATGGATGTCCTGAGGAATTAGAGACCGCAGGCGTAATGCTGACCACATTACCCACCCAGTGCCCATTGGTCTGTAAAAATATGGGTGCTCTTTCTATATGCTCGGTGCGCCTAGAGGCGTGAAAGGGGATCTTTACTAATCAGTGGAATTATGAGGGCTAACAGACTAAGATTGCGATAGTAAGCACACATGGGTAGAGTGCCAGATAACAGAGATACAAAAACTGCGTACACGAAGGAGTTGAATACAAGGCACACATAGAAGACGGTCGAGCTTTTTTTTTTCTTTAGATTTGTAAATTATTCAACATCTTCGCCATACTGGTCCCAAGCGCGGTTGAGAAAAAGTGGGTAAATATATAATGTAAATAGAAATATATAATGTAAATAGAAATATATAATGTATAAATGTAAAATAGAAAAATATGTAAATAAAATGTAAATATAATTAAACAGTAAATAGAAATATATAAAATAGAAATGTAAATAGAAATATATAATGTAAATAGAAATATATAATGTAAATAGAAATATATAATGTAAATAGAAATATATAATGTAAATAGAAATATATAATGTAAATAGAAATATATAATGTAAATAGAAAAATATAATGTAAATAGAAATATATAATGTAAATAGAAATATATAATGTAAATAGAAATATATCACGGATTTGACTACAATTGCTCTACGAAAGTAAGTAGCCTGACATTCACACTTGTTGTTGCCACCTTTCCGCCTTTCTACATGTGTTTGTTATTCGACCTATGCTGGGTAATAAAGCATTTCTGTAACCTATGGGGCCATTTCAATGGTTTAAGGGGAATTCTGTCCGTATTCCAGAGGTGTGGATTTCGGGCTGTACGATAGGCATGGCCAATGAAGACCCCTTGTTTGGGGTGCCTGGTAGTTCATGTTCTTAGTGCACTTGTTTTCCATGCACCATTTAGATGTGACAGGTTTGATTCCCGCCAAGGTAATTATAGCTCTCGATTCGTTTGTTATCTAGTGTGTCCTTCTATCTTTCTACTTCTTTCTACGAGTGCCTATCAATACATTATCTCTTTATTATGTATTCCGTCTTTCTAGACGACAGTGTTATGTTGTACCTTGGGGGTTCATGGGACTGACAGCCCATGTCGTTCGCGAGTGTTACAAACAAGACCCACCTGAGTTAAAAAAAGTCTTCCACAATTTGAGAATGAGATTTCACGACCGTTGTTGCCAACATATGTAAAGGCGTTTTTCAGACATTCAGCTCTAATCCTTCTTGCATTCATTGCTTCCTGCATTGTTATTCCCTTGCTGCTGGCCTACCACCTGATAGTTAAATGTTTGATTCCACGTCAAGACGATTTTAAAAAAAAAATAGTTTGCTTCCCTATCAAGATGCGTTGAGCTTAGAGCAGACATCACATTTCTCGAGACATTCCCATAAAAACTCTGTATTCCTCATTTGGGAACGGTGGTGGAGTAGTGGCTAGACAAAGAACCTTAAAGTTTTAGGTGCTTAAGGCATCCCAGTGTCTTAATCCGGTCCCGCCTGCTCTGCAAGCCAATCAGCTTGCTCATTTCTTTTGCACGCCTTTGGAGTCTTTGGACTCCGCCTATCCCTATGGCGAATCACGTCCGACTTAAGCTATTAAATAGAGCCAGAAGTGGTTGTATGAACCGATAGGAACTCTGTGGGTGAAATGGGAACATTACGTCGGCCGCCCTTACTTTCCAGGGCATTGTTTGGTACCTTATTTTAGGCTGGGTTAACGTGGGAGCCAAGGGGTAAAGTTAGTTCGTTAGTTGTGTATCTTTTACAGGACGTTGCAGAACCAACCTTTCAGATTGTCTTTTTTTTTTTTTTTTATGTTCTGGTTTTTCTAGGCAAATAAACATCCAATAGTTTGTCATTGCTTTCTTTACGGACGGTTTTCGGTAACACTATCGAAAGCAATGCAAGACAAACCGTCCGCAGCTGAGATCGAACCCGGCATCCCTGCATTACGAAGCGCGTTCGCAACGCCTAATCCACAACGCCGACGTGTGGTGAAGTAGATAGAGGATATTTTCCTATACCTTTCGCTGTATTGGGTATTTGCGTTCGATCTATATTTTACACGGCAATCGAGATTAAAATGTATGGTCTTTACGTGGTACCCATTTAAGGCTGGCTTAACCTGGGATGTAAGGTAATTTTTGAAGAAGTGAAAGAAAAAAAAAGTTTGGCACCGTTCCGATCTTTGGATCCGCAAGCTAGAGTCCAGCCGCTATACCATGGCGGCTCATTGGTATGCGTATATTAGATTCGTATTTCCATTCATCCAGCAATGCTATTATTTACGAGTCTCCGAAGCTCCTGATTGTATTCCACCCCCCCCCCCCTCAACCACCACCCTCAGTTCCCAAACAGACATATAGAAAGGAGTTATGACATTATTTGCGGGAAATGCACCAGATGGATAGCACCTTGAAATGGTAGGTAGTTGCTTTGCTAGAAGAAGAAAAAAAATCGCCACGGTTCCCCCGAAGGGGGATCTTTAGGTTATAATTGTGACTAGGCTATGTGCGCCACACAAAATAGCTTAGCATTGCACCTCACCAAAAGCCCTGAAAAAGACTCATGGAGTGCGGATGCGATCAAAGTAGACAGAACCAAATACTGTCCCGATCGGCGGCGATGTCGTCTGCCGGCGAGCCAATAGGCGACCCGGTCGCCGATGATGCATCTAGAAATGGGCACAACAAAATGGTATAAAAAGCAAGGGCTTGCTTAGTGGTCTATAAAAAAATTAATGCCTAGCTGATATACCTTAAATATGAACACAGGCCCTTCAGTTGACTTCTACCAGTTTGGGAAAAGGGGGGGGGGGGTAGGGAGAGAATATACACACTGCTTTCCTAACACTCATGTCGTAGAAATGGACTAATAATTAGGAGTGTTTTCTTCAAAGTCGGAGTTAATCTGCCAGAGACACAAGAAAAACAGTCTGCATACAGTAAGCCAGATTTGTAAAACGGATACGCACGAAAAACTTCAATTCTAAAACCTGACTAAAGTCTAGAAATGGACGAACAACCAGAACTTTAACATCCAGTGAAGGCAAAGAAGATGAAGAAGACTTGGCTTCGTTATAATCTTCTGAGGAAGGAGACAGTGCCTGTTTGAGAATATCTCGAGTGTATTACTGTCAATGCATTCATTCACTCATTCATTCATTCATCCATTCATTCAATAGTGCAATGCATTAGTTTCGGACTGCTGTGACTATTGCATTATTTCCCGCCAGGCGGCCAAGACAACCGTCAGAGAAAACCACGCCTATGCGGCCATCGACTGCACCCAGCAGGATGAACTGTGCGAGACGGAAGGAGTCACTTCTCTTCCATCTTTCAAGCTCTATTCAAAGGGCAAGGTGTTTGGCGTCTACGACAGACCTAGAGAGTTTGTCTATTTCACGATGAGGAAGTTCGTCGAGAACGCTCCGCTGCTAACAGAACCCCAGCGCCCTAAACGGCCATGTTGACTTTCATAGCGCATGTCCAATTCTTGGCTCCGGATTTCAGAAGAAATTTCCCGATATCTGTTGCGCTTCAAAATTGAACCTGTGCTTTTTTATGCGCATCTTAGCAGTTTCTTTATGTGTGGTCCATATTTTGTTCATGGTATGAGACCGTCTTATTCTGCCTATAGGAGCAAGGCTCAATTGAGGAACTGAAAAATTTATCAGAGTTAGTTAGTTAGTCTTTCCTCTTGTGTCGAGTGCAGCACATAGGGCAGAGGTCATGACTCTCTATGCATGGCGGTTCATTGCAATCTGTTGTAGGTCTTGGATGTTTGAGTGGCCCATGAGCGAGCCTTCCCTGTTGATAGTTCTACGTAGGGTTTCCCAAGCTTAGCTTGGTCATGTTTGTTTATAGGTAGGAAGCTTCCCAACAAATTTAGGACGAGGATTTCGTCGATGACATATTTGGAAACATTTAGTCAATGATGTCAGTGGGCAAGAATTTGGTCGATGCTTTCTACAATGAGGCAATGCAGCAAAGAAAACATTTACAGTTGGCATTCTTGTGTAGTTTTAGTTTATAGCTGCTGTATCTTGACAAGAGTATCAACAACCCTTAACCGACTGTATAATCTTATATTTGATTCGTAGTGTACAGTTACCGTAGAAACAGTTTCTTCTACACATTAAAAAGAAAACCAAAACCGAAGCTTAATTTGGAAGCAGACGAGAAATTTCAAATATACCAGTCTAGGAAAAAAAAAGCGAACCTATAAGAAACATTTGCCAGAAGCATAAGATTTGTATCTGTAAGCATACAACTTTTGCACTTGTGAAGCCAAAATAAAGATGCTGGGTAAACATTCATTACAGTAACTGATGGGCCAACCATACATGTAGAAGTTCTAATGTTTAGGATTGGTTACTTTAAAGTGTGCCAGGTCACTTCGAGTGTTTCTTATATGTTTGATAGTATAGAAAATCTGACGCTTTTCATCAAAATCCAAAATAAACAGGAATTTACTCTGTTAATACGATGCTCTGACATAAAATGGTGTGTGGCATGTCCCGAACTGGCCTACAGTGCTCATCAAATTTAAAGGGGAAAAAATAATAAGTTATAAATAACAATTTGAGCTGTAATTTTTTGTTTGGGTTTTTAATTGACTTTGTGTATAGAATTGCTTTGTTTTTTTTTTCTTTTCCTATTTTCTTTCTTTCTTTCTTCCTTGTCTTTCTTTTTTTTTTCGTTCGTTATTTCTTTCTTTTTCTGACTTTCTTTGTTTCTTTCTTTCTTTCTTTCTTTCTTCGTTTCTTTTTTTCTTCATTTCTTTCTTTCTTTATTTTTTCTTTCTTCGTTTCTTTGTCATTTATAAATTGTGTTGTTGTTGTTGTTGTTGTTGCTAATATTCATTTTTCTCTTTTTGTTTGTCTACTTCTATTTAAACAAAACAAAAAATTGTTTTCCCTTGTAGTGAGTGTATCTACTAATTCCTCTACTCTGTTATGTTGTCGTTGTGTGTGTCTTTGTTTTATTTGTCTGTTTCCGTGTGTATGTGTGTGCTGTTTAGTTTTCGTGCTTTTAAAAATGTATTTTTCTTTTAATTTGAGTTTCCTTACAAAAGACAGTGAAGTTCATACTAGAGACAACATTGCAGATATAGATAATTTATTCCCCGTGTTGGTTCCGGGGCCCTATTATAGGGAAAACAAGAATAGACCCACTGCCTACCCAAAAGCATGTGGTAAGAGTAGACTAACTGGGAGCTTCCTTTGAAGTCGGAGTGCATCTGCACGAGAGGCAAAGAACCAACAGTCTGCACACACATAACATCTGTAAAACGGATGCACAAGCAACACTCAGGTTCTGAAACAGGACTGCAGTCCAGATGTGGACGAACAACCAGAACTTTCGCTGGAGTTTACAGCCAGTGAATGTGAAGAAGAAGAAGATAATTTATTTCAAGCGAACGAAAGAAGAAAAGAAAGAAGTTGTCTTCCACTAGCGAATTTCTCAGTTGTTTTACGTTTGGACTGCTGTCTTCATGCATTCACCACACACACACATACACACACACACACACACACACACACACACACACACATATTTCACATGAAATCTACAGCTCAAAGTATCGCTTTAGGCACTAGCCACAGTAGCTGCGTGACTTCATCTTTAATCTTTCCATCCCAATAATCAAATGAATGAATAAATAAAGGACTGACATCACTACACTCGGGACATTCTGCTCTGCTCTATTCTCCCATTATTCTTACTCATTCTATCTCAATAGCTACTGCAACTCATGGGGGAGGGAAAAGTCCAAGAAAGAGTAAGTAGAGACGATACAACTGGAAGGACAACATCAACAGATGGACGAAAAGCAGCGTGACAGTGTACTACCAAAGGAGAGACATTAGTTGTTAAAAAATGCAGTGCAATCAGCCTTTACTATGAAGACGGCACCTGATTGATTGATTTATACTTCAATTAATTCTGTCCCAAGTCTGTTGTTCTCCACCCCTTCCCCCCCCCTAGTTTTAGTTTATAGCTGCCTTATCTTGACAAGAGTATCCATAGCCCTTAACCGACTGTATAATCTTATATTTGATTCGTTGATTCGTTCCCTTAGTTCCATAAGGCTAAACAATATACCTTTGTATTTCATAGCTTTTGTTTCCATGAAATACGACCTAATCTTCTGTATATCTACATCTCCAAAGAATTGATACGTTTTCCCAGTTGTTTGTTCACTGTCCATGTCTCTGTGCCATACAGTAAGGTTGAGAATACATAACATTTGACTTTAATAACCCATCTTAATGAAAGTAGCGTGAAAACCATAAGTTCGACTTACGACCAGTTCGACTTACAATAAGTTAGTCGAAACAGAACTCGGTCATAAGTCGAGGACATCCTGCACACTGTACACTATTTAGGACCAAGGGTGACCGTACCTGAAAGTTCAGGCACCTTGCTCCCGCCCCCATCCCCAAATATTCAGGGACTCCCTCGAAAATAATAAACCATGTTTAGATATTCTCTTTCAAGTACTTGTTTATGCAGTTAGTTAGGTTTTTTTTTTTTTTTTTTTAATATTTCATTGTATATAGCAAAGAAATTCATAATATGTTTAAAATCACCATTTATGATGGGCATCATGAGAGTTAATATGCTGAAATGGCTGTGGCATATTAGGAATTTCAGATGACAGAGATGTGAAAACTGTATACACAAGAGAGATGAATGGTCGTAGACCACGAGGCAGACCAAGAGGGCGATGGAGAGATAATGCCCAGAGAGACCTGCAAACACTTGGTGTTGCCAACTGGAAAGCAAAGGCCAACCAAAGAGATGAGTGGAGGTGGGTGATATCTGCAGCAATGAACCTCAAGGGCTAGGAACACCGGAGAGGAAGAAGAAGATATAGAGGCCATATAACATATAATAATAATTACACATTGCTTAATTCTTTTGAAGTTCCCCCCCCCCCCCACCCCCGCCTTTCCCCGCATGTGTTGCTTTTTAATGTTGGTGCAGATTCTATTGTATACTTTTCCCCTGGAATATAAAAATAGGTAGTAATCACGGAATTCACCCCACCTCGCTCACGGGCGAGATCTCATTACCGTTCCCACAGGTTGTCCTATGTTCTAGGAGTGTCAGGTACTGATTGTTTAGAAGGTTTTAAACACATCCACCACCGTCGACAGCCACCGCCAGCAAGCGTAAAAATACAAAAACATCAGTGATTTGATACACTCGAACCGTCGCGCCTTCGGTTCTTTACCATGCAGTACTTCTTCCTTGTACACAGAATAACAAGACATTCCCAAAAAAAAAAACAAAAAAAAAAAAACAACAACAACAACACTTGTTAACACAAAGACAGTAGCGAAAACAAAGCTCGCTGTTGCGTCTGAGAGACAGTGTGTCGACTTCGTCAAACAAACGCCAGTCACTTTTCGTCAGGCTGTGTATAGACAGCGACATGACAGAACCAATGCACATGTGCCTACTGACTACTGTCTGGTTTCTAAAACCTAGGTCTTCCTGGGCCCCTAGCCCCGGGGCGTCTAGAGCTTTGAATCTATACACTGAGAAAATTCTTTTCGAGATTATCAAATTGAAATTCAAAGACTTTAGGCACCCTAACCTCTCGCCTCAAGAACGTCAGGCACTCACAAGACTGAAACGTCGTTATGATATTGGTATTAAACCTGCGGATAAGGGAGGGCGGTAGTAGTCTGGAGAAAATATTTATGTGTGCAGGAGAGGGACAGGCAACTCAGTGACACACCCATCTATGAACTCCCATACACAGGATGCTACAGTAAATAACAACAGAATAGTAATACGTACCATCACAACCTTCATCCAGGAAGATCTTATGCCTGTCCGGGCCAGCTCTCTATTTGTCGGGGACAGTTGTCTGGGAGAAGCCTGACCTTCACATGTTTCCCAAGATACATAAACCTGACCACCCAAGCAGATCGACCGTGTTCACCTGCGCTTGTCCCACAGAACTCATATCCGGGTTCCTCGACCGTATTTTGCAACCTCTGGTCTTTGGTCTCCCCTTTTACATCAAAGATACTAACAATGCTATCTCTGTTTTTCAGTTTGTCAGGTTCACCTCTTCTTCCAGTTGCCACATCTTCACCTTAGACGTTACCTCTCTCTACACCACATTCGGATGATCTCCAGGCTTGGCGGTCCTTCCTAGATCAGAGAGTCAATCCTGCCATAGCCTTTGATACGTCTGACTGAGTTAGTACTCACTCTAAACACTATTTTAATGGTCACTTTACTTTACTTTACTTTTTCCTTCCACGTATGCCGCTAAGCGTTGTGGGGAGATGCAAGTTCCTGTCATAAGCAAGGCGGGCAGCATCTGATGTTCTGAGGCCATGCTTTTGGCAGGTTTCGGAGACCCCGTCAATCCACCGTTTCCTTGGTCTTCCTCTTGCCTTATATCCTGAGCTTCTTTGGTTGAAAATTTGTGATGTTATTTGATCATTTTTCATCCTGGTTAGATGTCCAAACCATTTCATTCTTTGATGTTCTATGTAGTCTAAACATGGTGTAGTTTTGACAGTTTAATGGTCACTATTTCAACCAAATCAGCGGCGTCGCTATGGGCACCAAGATAAGACCTAGCGATGACAGCCTCTTCATGGGCTACCTCGAGCACCAGATGCTGCATGCATATAGCGATAGGCTCCCTGAGCTCAACGTGAGTTATGTCGATTGAACTGCAGAACTTCATCCATTTTTTTCTCCTACTTCCATCCCAGCATCTGATTCACTTCTAGCATCTCACCTTCGTCGGTGCATTTTCTGGATCTCAGTGTCACCGTGGACTCTAAAGGCCTCAGCACCTCGGTTAACTATAAGCCTACTGATTCCCACGCTTTTCTTCTCTACACGTCCTTCCATCCATCTTCCCGCAAAGACTCCATTCCTTTCTCCCATCTTCCGCAGACTATGCGAGGAGAACGATGACTTTCACTACATGGCCCTAGAAATGCTGGACTTCTTTCCGGTTTCGAGGGTATTCTGAACATGTCTTAACTGCCGCCTTTCACCGAGCACGGTCTATCAATTGTGTCGAGGCTCTCGATACCAAGCCTAAAAGGCACCACAACAGACCTATCCTCATACTTATCTACCACCCTCACAAGATCAGTGCAAAAAATATTCTTCCCTATCATGTCTCCATCCTTAGGACTGACCCTGCCACCAGTACTATTGTCTCTAAACTTCCTCTAGTGGCCTACAGCATGACCGTAACCTCAAGGACATTTTAGTCAACACTTCGGCACGGTCTCACACCACAGACCTGTACGCAGGACTTGTCCAAATGTGGTTCAGGGGACAAGTCTGGAATTCCCGAATGCCACCTTCTACGTACGTGAAGCATTTTACTGCACTAGAGTGTCATTTACTCCATCAAGTGCAAGAGATGTGGCATAAAATACGTCGATGAAATAAGTCTACGACTGGCTGACAGGTTCAGAAACATCTTTTGGATGTGCAGAACGGTGCCTTGAAACCAGTACCATTGTACTTCAATTCCCAGGATCACCAAGGTGTCTACGACATGGACATATCATTAAATTTAGCCACTCTAGTGACAGAGTTATTAAGTCTCTTGAAAATCGCTTTAACTTCACTTTGGGTACGTTAACACCTAGAGGACTGAACTGTCAACACAGTTGTATCTTAAGTCCTAGGGGATTAAACTGCCCACACAAATTTATCTAAAACCTTCCAGTTACGGCACTGTAATTTCCGGGTGTATTTATTCTCCTGTCCCTCGTGTCTCTTTAGTCTACTGGCAAGACATCGACTTGGCTGCTTCGAGTTACTAAGCTAAGTGATTTTATATATTTGGGGGGTATTGTTTGATTTATGTATGTGCTGACGAAGACTCCATAGCCACAACGTTCACGTTTTGTTTGTGTTTGTTATATTGTGAAGCTTGCTGGTATACTTTTCGTTCCCTTTTATATCTTTTCATAGACAGCGAATAGAGACCCCAGAGGATAGAACAGCCAGGAGAACGCTACGAGATCACGCGCCCGAGTAAGATAGGATGAATTATGCAAGTAAGTTTTTCCCAATCAGGACATCTTGCAGAGTGATAAACACCCGGTGACACAAAATGCCACCATTCGGATAAGGATCACCCGCAGAGAGGTCCATAAAACCCCGTACAACTGTTAGGTTATATTATAGCACCCGATAACATCAAGGATGGGGGCTTCAGAATAACGAAAAATTGCATCCCACATGGGGATGACGACCATGTTAATAATTCCGTGATTAGGACCGACAAAAATATATACAGTGGAACCTCGCTTAACGAGCATAATTCGTTCCAGAATCATACTCGTTAAGCGAAACACTCGTTATGCAAAACAAGTTTCCTCATGTATATTAATGTAAAATACGATAAAGCGTTCCATGTCGAAAAAAAAAATATTCACAAAATGCTGTGTATAACGTTTATTCAAAGAAAATTATGTAAATATTTAAGGAGAGTGAACCATCTTCATCTTTTCTTCAAACACGGATCGAAAACACCTGAAATGGGAATTCTATTTGCAGAAAAAAAGTAGAAATAAATAGTGATACGTAACTAATTATTTTTTTGCTAGAAAGATGTCCAGAAATATTTGTTTTTGCCGACGCTTCAAAATTTGGTGAAAATGCGACACAGCATTACCATTAAATAAATTTGCAGCGCGCATAGCCAATTCCTTATTAGGGTGATGCTTCTCAATGTGAGATGCAACAGTTTCCATGCTTTCAGCATTCTTCTTATTTCGCCAGAAGATTGTTGCTTTTCTGTTACCTCCTTCTCCTCCTCTGACAAACTTTCCTCCAAAACTTCTTGCTGGTCCAGGGGCTGGAGTAACGGAGTGGTGTTAGGAGGTAGAAACTGGATCTTGATGAACTTAAATTCTTCAGGGGGGAGGGGGGTCTTCTTGTAGGCCTGGATGATTAATGTACATACATCACAATATAACATAAGTTTGAGAAAATGTATGATCACAAGCGACACTACGATGCTACTAAAACGAGTGCTGAACACTAATGTAACATGTTAAACATGCGCACAATCCAGGACTTCGCCTCTCCTCGCCACTCGTTATGCGAAACGTCGCTTGTTAAGCAAGTCATTCTTTTACAATTTGTTTTGCTTGTTATGCGAATTACTCGTAATGAGAGGTGCTCGTTAAGCAAGGTTTTACTGTAATTAATGCACGGGCAGACAAGCGCGGATTCACTCCCGGCTAGACTAGGACGAGAGTGAGTTCCCCTCTGGCATCAGAAAAACGGGGGTAGCAAGGAGGGCAGGAAGTGTTGTAGCAGAAGCCAAGTTTGCGGCCAGAGGTGCCTTCAACATTCTTTCATTTTGTCGTCTGATCTTGGGGATTTTATACATATTTCGGTAAGTAATTGCTTATGTACGCAAACCATTCGTGTTACTGGATTGTATAAGAGCACGTCACTCACTGATGTCCTCATATGTAGCTTCAACAAGGAAATCTGACTCCCGTTTCCGAGATGAATATTTTTTGTCTTCGCTAAGTGCTAAGTACGTCTTTTTCGGTGACTTGATCCCCACATTTTAGATTTATGATTAAATGTATGTTGTGTCTAAAAGGATTGAAAGAGGACTGAATACTTAAATATGCATTGATATCCATAATATTCTCTAGAAAAATTTTCAACAGTTTAGGTTCAGGTCAGGCATGAGGACAAAACACATCGTTGGACGTTTCCTTATGCGTTTGTTGAAGTTGTTCTAAATAAAAAAAAAATATTTAATTTAATCTACAAATTTACAGTTGTTAAAAATATCTTTACTGAGCAGAAATAATAAAAATGTCTTAATGTTATTATTTTATTAATTAAATTCATTTAATTATCTATATATGAATATTAGAGACGGCATTTTCACTCGCATAACTATTAACATCTACCTACACAACAGCAGATTCTTTGTATGTAACCATCGGTAACCCACTAATTCCAATGCCAATTTTTTAGAGTTGAACAGGGTTTCTTGACTTGTGTACCTATCTAATGCTGTTGAATTACCATCACCAGGATGTTAGTCCACCTAATTCAGTCATATAGAGAATGTAATTCAGTAGAGGAAACAGCAAACATCTAGAACAGTCACTCTGAACCTTCCTAGTGTGGCAACCCTTTAATACAGTTCTGCATGTTGTGGCGATCCCCAAACAGAAAGTTATTTTCACTGCACTTGGTAGCTTCAATAAATATGTGTTGTGCTGTGATCTTTGGCAATCCCTTTGAAAGGGTAATTAGACCCAAAAAAGGGTCGTGACCCACAGGTTGAGAACCGCTGATCCAGATTATTTTATAATTTTTACTGGGGGGTCTATTCTTTTGTGTACACTAGACTGTTATATTGCATTTATGAGGTAATATTTGTAAATTATTACTCTTGCTGGATTGAAGTAAAAAAGATTGAGGTGGATTTGTTTTAACAAGTTGCTATGCACTGTGCTACAAGTAGGAGGAAAATCAGGAAGGGACTAATGAGAGAATTATTGCAGATAGATTAAGAGCTGAGTGTCCAAGAAGAAGCTTGTTAAATATAAATATGTTCATCAGGTCCTGTACAGAACCTTGCTGACTTTATGCATGAAGGTCTCTTTCTCCAGCCAATTGTCTATGTTTTTATAAATATAAACAGATACAGTGGTCCTAACAGGGCTGCATGGTGTCCACCTCAAATGCTCAAGAAGTCCCAGGTTCAAGAACCGATGAGGGCTGGGATTATTTCAGCTGGACTTCTAGTAATTTCCGTAGTAAGGCCAGACGCCCCTGTGTATTGTTGCGATCATAAAAAATCCCTTGGTAGTTGGAAATCGAAAAGAGTAGCGTAACAGGCAAATGTGGAGTTTAAAATCTACCCAAAGTATTTCAAGGTCCTCGAGTTCGTGCACTGCGCTGTGATTCTTCAGACTCAGGCTTGAGCAAGAAGAAGAATGTAGAAGAATGTAGCATTTATAGATGTTACACCCGTGGGTTACACCCGTGTTGATCCATTGAATAAACATAAAAACCAGTGGTCATGAAATCCCATGCTTTATAATTGGGGAAGACTTGTTCACATAAACAGTTTTGCTAATCACACTTGCCATCACCATGAGCTGTGATTTCTATGCCTCCCTTTAGCACATTTTAATACTGTTGCCTGGAAGGATGGAAAAGTACAAAGTGCCATCAACTAGCTCTTGACTACTATTACCAGACTTGGACAATGACCAGAAAGAGAAGAAAAGAAATTACAATAACTTAGATGAGATTATCGAGAAGAGCACTCACTCAGCATAACAAGAGAGAGATCATAAGTGATGATTTCATTAGAAAACAACAGGGGAAATAGTTTGGCCATCCAACTTAGCTTCCAACAAGCAGCCTATTTCAGTGAGCAATAATAAACAGGCCAGGTGGAGAACAAAAGAAAGGCTTCCCATTGAGTGGGAAAAAAAATGTTCGTCTGCTACTAAAGACTACTTTTCAGGGTATTGAAATCAAGAAGGAAAGATAGACTTGCCACTAGCATTATTCTAAAAAAAATTAAAGTAGAACTCTCTGTCCATATTGCTGCCACGTTGGATGCCCTTAGGAGTTTATGTGGAAAATGTCATCTGAAAATAGTAGTGGACATTGAAGTCCACTGCAGTAAAAATATTACATGCCTAAGAAGCAGAGCACTCATTTTGTATAGGTAATTGAAACCTTAGGCCTGTAGACTGCCTCCTGCTCGCATCTAAAGGTGCATCCCATGGTGACTGAGTGGAGAGGCTCAGTTCACCTTATACCATTGACATGATTCCTAGTCCCAAAATGACATGCATTGGCTCTTCACCTAATGGCGTAGAGTACTCATGTTCTTTCCCTGCTTTCTCTTGAGGGCAGGCTATTCTGCATGTGGCTGTCCTGGACAGGTCCCTTAGGGACAACACCTGGCGATCAGAGGATGATGAGGCCACCACAAAAATGAGGCTCTAAAATATCCCTCATTGTCTCACAACATAAATCGGAAGACAAAGGCCTAACAAAGCTGGATTTATCTGACAAAAGACTCAAATATCGTAGCTGTACTGTTAACAGGCACAACGGTTTTACATTACTCTAACTTTTAAAGAAAAGTGACTGATCGTGACACAGGAAGCACACAAACAGCCACACTTGACTTTGAAATGACATGGTGCAAGATGAGTAGAATATTCCTTTTCTTCTTTTTGCTCTCCTTGCCACTGATCCATACAGCTTGTTTTCAATCAGAATGCTCTCTCTGCAAATCTTGGATTTTCCTACTGCATGTAAAGCATGTGTTTAGTAATCTTGGATGCCTGTCCATGTGGGCAAAGTTCTGAGTCTCCATCTTGCATTTTTTTTTTTTTTTTTTTTACATATCCTTTTACTGACTCTGTAGCCGTGTGTAACAGATAAGGTGAAGAAGACAGCTTCTTCTGGTTCATATATTGAATTGGTTTGCTCAGATGTATTATTTGTAAGTTTGTTGGTCACTGCACAGATATTCTCTAGCAGAGAGTTGTTAGATGAACCCACTGTGTCAGCTGTTTTTTATTTAGCTTCTTCCATGTGATATTATATTGTTGATTAAGGTACATTCTGAAATTAATGTTACTGCCCGCTACCTTTTAACGCCAAATGTTGGGTGACATATACCAAACATTATATCCCATATTGTGCAGAAAACTTCAGGTGGGGTGGTATAAGCCGTATCTTAGGAAGAGAGAGTGGAACCTGGAAACTTCATGTTCTGGCAAGACAGACCTGATTTGTGGCCTTGATTGGTAGCTGATCCAGAGGGGAGTTATGTAAATCACAGCCCATGGCGATGAAGAGTGTGACTAGTAAGACCTGCTTGCATTAAGAAAAGTCTTTTGCAATCAGTGCATAGGATTTCAGGACCATTTTTGCCATCACATTTATTTAATGTGTTTCTTTGGACCTCTGAACCTATATACTGTCACTTTGTCCTTTATTCACATTTCCTTCCGGATGTTCCCCCACCATGCTGCATGGTATTCTATTACTCGGAATCTACCTCAGAATAAATAACCTCTTGAACAGAAGCAGTTAAAAAAAAAAAATTAGATTGACAATGAGTAACAACTGCATGAGATGAAGACGTTAATAAAAGCCATTTATTTACCTCATTATGTAAGGAGTAACCAGAAACTCATTGCAAGCCGCCTGGTGCTGAATGAGTTAGAGACAGCGCATGAGGTCGAAGAAGCTAGTTAGATAATTGTCAGTAGGCCATCCTACTGCACATGAAACCAGTTTGTCCCAAAGAGCTTTGATCCCTTTCTCGGTAAATCCTGCACGCAGGTATGGTCAGAGGAGCACCTGGCCGAACGGTTAGTATACTGGGCTGTCAAGTGAGAGACCTAGGTTTCAATCCTCAGTAAGGCTCTGGATTTTTTTCTTTCAGTGGCAAAATAAAATCCTCATCTGCACAGTCCTGGCAACAGCACTAGCCATAGGGCCATAAATCCTCAGACTCAAACCCCCCCCCCCCCACCGCAAAAGTGGTATAGTAATTGGCAATTTTGGCCGGTCGTCATGGTGTCAGGTTCACAGTCCTCAGTTAATAAAATATGAAAATAAAGGACCCTTTTCCACCCCTTCAGGTGTATTAAGAATATAGGACAGCAGTTGGGGGCACTGTAGGCCACTTTCATCGTGGGGGCACTGTAGGCCACTTTGATCGTGGGGGCACTGTAGGCCACTTTCATCATGGGGGCACTGTAGGCCACTTTCATCATGGGGGCACTGTAGGCCACTTTCATCGTGGGGGCACTGTAGGCCACTTTCATCGTGGGGGCACTGTAGGCCACTTTCATCGTGGGGGCACTGTAGGCCACTTTCATCGTGGGGGCACTGAAGGCCACTTTCATCGTGGGGGCACTGAAGGCCACTTTCATCGTGGGGGCACTGTAGGCCACTTTCATTGTGGGGGCACTGTAGGCCACTTTCATCGTAGGGGCACTGTAGGCCACTTTCATCGTGGGGGCACTGTAGGCCACTTTCATTGTGGGGGCACTGTAGGCCACTTTCATCATGGGGGCACTGTAGGCCACTTTCATCATGGGGGCACTGTAGGCCACTTTCATCGTGGGGGCACTGTAGGCCACTTTCATCGTGGGGGCACTGTAGGCCACTTTCATCGTGGAGACGACACACACATTTTGAAAACATATTTTTTACTGTAATGGTATTTTCTTTTGAACATATGTGAGTTTAAGTCGGATAGCCATAACAAAATTTTGGACGAAAATTAAATAAATATGAAAACAGAGGCAAAGAAAACAGGTGAGCATTAAATGGGATGAATTCAGAAAGTTTGGTAAATCATGACAGGTGGGTGGATAATCATCTAACAGGCAGTGAAATGGACAGCAGATGGATTGGGGAAAAGAGGACATCTGAGAGAGACCTGTGGTGCCGGATTAGATTGTATCCATGATATTGAAAGGATTTTGCAGGATATAACACATAATGAAATTGAGGACTAGGCATCACATCCTATAGGACATATAACAGCACAACAGGATGATGATGATGAGAATGGCAGGTCCGGGTTGGATCAGGATAACAGCTGAACTCTTTCTGTTTGAGACAGTTCTAAATTATGCTTGTATTCTGAGCTGATCACAGCTGACAAAGATCAGTTTCGTGTTCATACCAGGGGATGTAGGTGCGAATGGAAATGTAAAAAAAAAAACCCGATTTTTTGCAAGTAAGGCTAATACTGTATGTGGACAACAGATGGTTTGGTCATGGTACCAGATTGGCATAATGCAGGATGCCACAGAGAGCAGTATTATACAGATACAGCAGAAACAAATCCAGAGGTTGATCACGCAGCCTATGGACCGCATAAATATCAAAGACACTAAAAAGTGTCTGTATTTTCTACTAATAGCTGTGAAACGTGGACCTTAACAGATGAACTTGAAAGAAAGGTACAAGCGTTAGAAATGCGATGTTTCAGAAAATTTTTGACATATCATACGGAGACCAAATTACAAACGAAAAGGTTTGCCATAAAACTATACAGCACATTGGCAACCATGATCCTATTTTAACTACAGTGAAAGGGTAAAAAATGCAATGGTGTGGACATGTAATAAGATCTAACGGCCTCTCAAAAACAAATACATGGCTCAGTAGAGGGAAAGAGGAGAAGAGGCAGACCTAAAAAAGACCTGGTTGTTTGTTTGTTTTAGTATCCAGAAGCCATGAGTTATTAACCCTTAGGCTCGGTATTATGGATATCGCAACCTTTCGGCTTTGATTCCATTTTAAATACCGTAAATCTGGGAAAAAATGTAGCTTTTCTGCCCACCCCCGGGAGTGAACCCGGACCACAAGGAGTTCGTCACCCGCTCACCGCGTAATCCGGTTTAGCCAATTACGCTAGAGAGACGGGGCAAAAGACCTGGTTACAGAACCTGTTTGAGTGGACAGGCCTCAGGCATGCAATCATGAAGTCCATCGCAACTGACCGCCAAAGGTGGAAAGAGCTGATCAGTCAGTAAGAATAAACTCACAGGGAGCAAGTACAGCGGGAATCTACCAGTCATCAGTAGAAATTATCCTCGTCGACACACGTTTCGGCCCACGATTCCTAGACGTATTCGGAGGTGGGCCCTCCTGAGTTCATGACGCTCAGGGCTGGTTTCCCGCTGCACGGAATTACCGGATGGTGTTATACTTTCGGCCAGAGACAAGACGACTTGGTGGTTTCGAAGGAGGTACTGTGAGATAAGAAGCCGCCGCGGCAGCGTAATTAGAACAGTCCGCATGCCTGGACGACCGAGCGACAAGCTTACTTTGGTTTACCGGACACATGTTGGACTTATATTAGCAGTTGGCAGAGGAACACTGGCAGACAATTCGGACACGATGGACTTTCAAAGGGATGAGAAACTCTTTTCCGCTAGACACCCGGACCAGCTCACCGAGGCCCGTCCCCTACGTTGTTGCGCTGCGTCCAAAGCCAGCTAGAGGCCCTTTCGGCTGCCACTCCCAGTTTTTTTGAGTGTCTGTTTCCGTTCATTACCGCGCAATCCTAGTTCTTTCACCACATTGTAGAGCGAAGTGGAAACGAGGCCTCTCGCTCCCACTTCGACGGCAAATACCCGTACCGTGTAAGCTTCGTTTCTCCTCAAACCGGCTGCTAAATCACTGTACTTCTCGAGCTTGTACAAATGATTCTCCTCCATACGCGACTCAAACGGGACCGTCAACTCAATCAGGATGAGCTGCCGTTTTTGCGCAGAATGGAGAACGATGTCCGGTCGCAGGCCGGTTTTACGGATCAACTCGGGATACCGTTCATGTCCTGGCAGATCAACCGCCAGTAACCAGTCCCTCGCAGAGTCTAGCACAGATGGAGCGAATGCGTTTTGGTTGACCTTACCTTTTGGAACCTGCCCAGCCTTGAGGAAACGAATGGGGACGATACTAGAACTGGCTCTGGCATTAGCCCTCATTCTAGCCTGGTCGACAACGGCTGCTAACTCCTTTAGCACCTTGTTGTGGCGCCAGGTATAGCGGCCTTGACCTAGAGCTTTCCTGCACGCGGACAGGACGTGCTCAAGAGTTTGCTTTGATTTGCACAACGGGCAAGTCAGATCGTTGGTCGCAGACCATTTAACCATGTTAACACCGGACGGTAATACATCGTACGCCGAACGAACGATAAAGCTCAGTCGCAGCGGGGTCATCCGCCAGATCTCACCCCATGTGAGTATTCTAGGCAATGCGCTCTCCAGGCTGACCCAATGGCCTGCTGCGACTGCTGGGCTGCTTTCTGGACCCGAACCTCGTTTTCGTTGTCCCTCACCGTTTGTATCACCATGTCTCGGCGTTCTTTGGCTGAGGCCTTTGACCACCAATTGACTTTCCCGTGCCCTAGGCCTCGACGGTCGGTTTGTGTGTAACCCATTATCTCCTTCAATTTTAGTGCGTTCTGAGCAGATTCTATCGCTCGACGGTCGGTTTGTGTGTAACCCATTATCTCCTTCAATTTTAGTGCGTTCTGAGCAGATTCTATCGCATCGAGGACCCTCCACTTCTGACCAGTCTTTAGAGCGGGCTGGACAGCGATGACATTTGGGTCTGAGGACTCGCGCAAAAGCATGGCGAGCCTAACTTTGCCGACTTTAAACTCTTCGGTTATCGACTTGAACGGAAGTACCAGCTTAGCCTGTTTACAATACAGAGCCACGTCGGTCAGACAAGGCGGTGGACCAATCCACTTTCTTAAGGCTGTGTTGATTTTCTTTTCCATGGTTTCCACTGCAGTCATCGTCACCTCGTAGACTAGCAGTGGCCATAGAAGCTTTGGAATCAACATGAATTGGAGACACCATACCTTGAATTTTCCGATCAGCCTGCATCGCTCGATCGCGAGCAGGCCTGTAGCCAGTGAGTGACTCATGTATTCGCCGGACTTCCGCTCTGTCAGATAGCTTCGAATCGTAAACGCGACCGAGACTCTTCACCGGTTCCTCCAGAACCGTAGGGATCTTGTTCCTTGCCACCGTAAAACTGGTCGCCGACACTTTGCCCTTATGGATTGACAGACTCCTCGACTTCTGCGGTTTGAACTGCATACCGCTCCATTGGACCACCGCGTCCAATCTTTTCAGGATCGTGCGGGCAGACTCCTCGCTGCCCGTTATAATAGTCGTGTCATCCATAAATGCGCGCAGTGGCGGCAACCAGTGATCCCCTATTTGAAGGCCCTGTCCGTAGCCGGCCGCCCCGTCTAACATGATCTGCATTGCCATGACAAACAGTATAGGTGAGATCGTACAGCCCATAGCTATCCCAATCTGCAACTCAGTCCACCTCGTGGTAAACGTCGAGGTAGAGAAGCGCGAAGCGAACTTGGAGAAATATTGCTCGATCATTTGACTGATCTGTGTCGGTACGTGAAACATGCGAAGGGCTCGCCACAGTAGCCTATGGGGGACTGCCCCGTAGGCGTTGGCTAAGTCCAACCATATTACGTGCAATTGTGTTCTCTCATGCTTGGCTCTCTGGATAGCTTCCCAGATCATGGTCGCGTGTTCAAGGCACCCAGGAACGCCTGGGATACCACCCTTCTGAACACTCGTATCTATGTACTTGTTAGTCATCAGATACTGTGTGAGCCGGCGAGCCATGACTGAGAAGAATATCTTACCCTCGACATTCAACAGCGAGATGGGCCTGAATTGGGAAAGACTCTTCGAGTCCTGCTCTTTGGGAATGTAGACCCCATTTGCCTTTGACCACTCTGGACATATGTGATTGCGGATCCACGCTTGTCTCAACAAGACGTGAAGCATTTTTAGGATTTTCGGGCAACGCTTGTAAAGAACGTACGGGACACCGTTCGGACCTGGGGCAGACTTGCCGCTGGCCTTTTTCACAACGTCCTCAACCTCAGACCAAAGGGGAGGTACCATTTTAAATGGTACCTTCGGTACCGAAGGCTGTTTGAGTCCGCTAAGGATCTCTGGATTGTCATCGAGAGGCTCACTCCTCTTTTTATCCGAGTACATCTTGCGTAGATGTAGCTCTAGTTCTTCCTGACTGACAACCAGAGTCCCAGACTTCGGTTGCTCGAATAGACCTCGGGCAAACTGATACGGGTCCCTAAAGAATTTCTCTCGCTCCCTTTTGGTTCTCCGTCTGTTGTTACAGAAACGCTCGGCGCGACAGAGGGCACTGTGTTTGTTCTTTAAATGCACCCACACTTCGTACAGCCCCTCCCGTTCGCTGCCCGTAGCGGCTTTGAACCGTTTTCTGAGGGCATTCTTGTCTGCCCGACACTTCAGAATGTCCCTCTGCCTCCTGCTAGTATTCTGCTTGGCACCCGGCTGTGCCTTTACTACTGTCCCGAACTCGCGGGAGCAGTGTTCATATATTACATCACCAAATTTAGTAAGCTTGTCGCCTAGCGGCTTCTTGTTTAGAGTTTGTTTAAGCACCTCACATAATGTAACCTCCAACTTACACCACACCACCTTCTCGCTCGCAGGTGGAAACCTGATTCTGGAACGCACTTCTTCAGAAATCATCAAAGGTGCTCCTCCGCAGTCGACGTCATGGGCCTCTCCGGGCGAGTGGGGTTCACCCTGCCCGTCGTACCCTGACGACTCAGAAACTACCACAGGAACTGGTGACCCAACGACATGTAGTGTTACGGGATGTTGGCGATAACTAAAAAGTACTTGATACGAAGCGAAACAGAAGGGCTAGTCACAGAGATCCCTTTCTGCCCTGACGCCACGAGGCATTTCAGCAGTAGAGAAACCAAAAAGATCAGCAGTGGACCAGGCTGATGTAGGACATGGCTATTCAACCAAATTTACCCAGGGGCCAAAATTTCGAAAGCGAGGATCGGCTCGCTAGCCATGCTCCAAGACAAGTAAAGTTTTGAGAATCAAGTGAGGACTATCGGATCTGCCGCGGTGTAGCGGCAGGACGCTTGCCTGCGGACTGGAAGGTCGTGGGTTCAGGTCGTGACGCAGTCATACTTTTGTCAAAAATAACCTGGGCTCCCAGGGCGACCTGGGCCTAAAATTGGTACCAGATACAGTCCTTGGAAGTAAAGGTGACCGGCGAGATATTAACCGCGTCACGCGCTTAGTGCCGATTGTTCTGTAAAACGTAGGTCTAGCACTATATGTCCAATTTGCCCGAAAGGTTTCTTTACTAGACCTGACATTAAGCCCATTATTATAGCCTAGTTGTGGTTGTCTGCCAGTAGAAACAGATATGAGAACAAGCCACCCCAGTCCTGCAATTGACATGTGAATTTCTCATGATCCACCCAGGTCTGTTGTTTCTGTGCTGATTATCGGGTCAGGGCAACCTGGGGGAAACAGTCGGCACCTGATCCCTTTGCCTTACAGGTAGACAAACAAACGAATGAAGAAAAAACGCTTTTTTTTTTAAATAGAGCATAGGTAGAGGGTGGCTCTCTTACCCTTACATTACCCTTCCAAACATCCATCTTTCACACAGCAGTTAAATTTTCATCTGTAAACTTGCTAATTACATTATCATCTTTATGTAGCAATATGTGTGTATTTGCGTGCGCACACATACCTACACATCTACATATATGAATTCAGTGCATACCGCTTAAGGCGATCTAGATTATGTTGAATTTATGTTTATCCCCGGCAATGTTTTTTGCTTGAACTCTAATCCAGATAAGCGGAATTTCTGATAAGTATATATTGACCATATCACAAACCAAATTACGTTTGGTCTATAAAATATTGGTCCAGCCCTATATACCCAAATAGCCGGAGGCTTGATAAAGGACCCTGTACTGTTTTTTTTAGGCCTTACTTGTTTCGGCTCTGTGTTAGAGACTGTATTGTGAGTGCCAGCATTTTGTTTTCCAGAACAAAAAAGCCCTGGTTACGTGTCCGAAAAATAACGAGAACTGTTTTTTATTTGGGAACACCCCCCTCCCCTTCCCCGGTCAACTGAGTTGAGTCAAGATTCGATATTACAGCACCCGGTCACAATCTTGCCTTTCCTCTGAGTGTAGTCAGTCGGCCAGACCCTCTGGTTACATTTCATTCTCTCCAGGCCATGATAATACTCTTTCTCTACTGATTCTGTTGCTTGTTCCCAAAGGGCCTTGACCACATCTGCCGTGCCATTTATCAATTCTCCACCCAGTGGTGCAGATTCACGGTCAACTATGGGCACCAGACCCTGGTATTCTAGGATCATGAGATTGTTACACATAAACACACAAGGCCGATCTCAGCAGCCAAATTGAGACGACGTACAGATATACTTTTGTTGTTCAACATTGCTCACTTGCTGTCACAAGACCTTTACTGCATGTACCTTGGTACGAATTGAGTCACCACCTTCTTCAGAAGCTGAAGACGGTCGTGATTGAGTAAAGAACCCACATTACAGCACTCGAGAAGTCCCATAAGCAGCACTTCCACGTTTTCAGCAGCCGGCGCAGAGTTCTGTTTCCGATGGTACCTGTAGAGGTCTGATTGTTTGTTCATCTTGGCTTTTTTTCTGAGCGTTGAGAGTCGGCCAGATCCTGGCTGAAATAGATGCTGGACGCGCCTTGGGTTCAGTGAAAGAAACATAACAAACTTGTCTCAAGACGACCAGTGGGACAAATCTCGGCCCTCCTTTAAACTACGGCCGGTAGACAACAGTAGACGGCCGGTTAGTCGGAGTTCTGTCCCCTTGCTGCAGTGCAATTACGGAGTGGAAAGGAGGGAACGAAACAAATGACATAATTACTTTGTGTTGGCGATAGACAGCGTGCACTGCCCTGTTATAATCATATGGTTACGTTTAGGGTGTGGGTTAGAGTTAGGGTTAGTGTCGCCGCATCTCGTCTTCGCACAAACTCATAGTAGCAACCCAAACCCTAAACCTAACCCAAACCCTAACCGTAACCGGATGATGACAGTAGGGCACTGCACGCTGTCTATCGCCAACACACAGTAATTATGTCACTTGTGTCGTTCCCTCTAGTCCACTCCGTAATGCGTCGCAAGAAGAGGTAATTGAACGCGGTCGCTAATTTGAGTCGCAGAGCGGGGTCTGCCAGGCATGTCGACCTCACTGTGTTTTCTGATTCGTGCCTTCTCCAGTCCGTAATTGCACTGTAGCCAAGGGACTGAACTCCGACTAACCGGCCGTCTACTGTTGTCTACCGGCCGTAGTTTAAAGGAGAGCCCAAATCTCTGTTTTTCTTTTCCATAACAGAACGGCAACATACAGAAGTAAATTACCTGTTTACGATAGTGGCGTATATAATGATGCTCATATTTTTTATTGACCAGCTGGCACTCGGTGGGTGATGGGATCGTTTTTACTTCCCAGGACATTACCTCTACCCATTTTAGGCTAGAACAACATGGGAGAGAAAGGCAGTGGACTGGCAGAAACTATCTGCTCAAAGCTGCTGGAATAATACTATAGCATCGTCATCACTACCATCTTTCTGTATATATCCAACCCCAGTAGTTAGGCTTCACAAATCTCGTGCCCGACCGACTCTTATCGCTGTGTGCTGGAATTCCGACTAGATAACCTTCTTTCTGCTCAGCTGGCTGCTACCTTGTGTTTATTCCTGTTTGTTCCTGGTACATAGTAGCAATGGGAAATACAAATGAACCGCTTTTTAAACGGGGAGATCATCTCACAGTGGGAGTGGCGGAGCGGCTAGACGCTCGCCTGCGGATCGGAAAGTCGTGGGGTCGCTTCCTGGGGGAACCAGGACGTTTTGTATCTTCAAAAAATAACACTGGCTACCAGGTTGACC